>ML784703.1:130785-171418 GCA_009831015.1 Picea engelmannii | reverse complement strand
TTTTAGATCCGATCTTTCTTCTAGTGCTGATATCTTAGGGTTGAATCTCATAGGAAGAGATCTTAGTACCTTTTGAACAATTACAGATTCTTCGATTTCTTCTCCCAATCCTATGATTGCATTCACTATTTCATCGACTCGTACGAAGTAGGCTGCGATATCTTCATCTTCCTTCATTTTTAGTTGTTCGAACTGACCTCTGTAAGTTTGAAGCTTTGCTACTTGGACTTTTGAATCTCCTTCATAAATATTTCGAAGCTTGTCCCAAATATCTTTAGTAGATTTAAAATTTGCAACTTTGGTGAATATCGTATCACTGAGACCATTCAAAAGTGAATTTATGGATTTGGAATTATTCTCACCAAGTTTCACTACTTTGTCATTTGTTGGTGGAATTGCTGGTGCTGTGTATCCATCTACAATTGATTGCCAAACTTGAAATCCCTGTGCCTGTATATATGTCTTCATCCTTATGCTTCAAAAAGCATACTTTTGTCCATCAAACTATGGTATTCCATTTTTATACGAGTTGGTACTCTCCATGATCTACCTTTCAGTGGTTAAATTGATTTCTGAAGGAACCTACTCTGATACCAATTGTTGGATTATTGAGAGGGGGGGTGAATCAGTAATAGAGAAATTTAATCTCTTTTAACCATATAATCCAAGTGTTATATCAATGAAGCATTATCATCCAATAACTGCAGAGTAAATAATCAATGAACAAATGAATAATCATACACATACACAGTACACCATTATTTTACGTGGAAACCCAAATCGGGAGAAAACCACAAAATGCTTTTCTTATATGTCTTGAAGAATTACATTCATTGGAAGCACCAACTTCCTTTGTTTTCTAGCTGCAACTGGAAGGAGGCTCCAACCCCCTAGTTTCTCAGGCTAGAACCTGAGGGAAGATCCAACTCCCAAATTCTCTAGCTACAACTAGAAGGAGGCTACAACCCACTATGTTCTTTGGCTACAACCGAAAGGTGGTTACAACCACCTGTCCTTGCCCCATCCTGCCACCCTGAAGTAGAAGTAGAATGATGGAACCACTGTCACACTATCACTGTGAGATATACCGCTATAAAACTGTACCAATAAATTTGAACCATGCATCAACCATGCATCAACCTGTACGTCAACCTATAATCAACCTGTAATCAACCTGTACCATAAACAAGTGCATCAACCATGCACCAACCTGTAATCAACCTGTACCATAAACAAGTGCATCCAACCATGTACCGAGTATGTACCAATCATGTGTCAACTACGCATCAACTATGAATCATCAATATGTACCAACATCATCAACTATACACCTCATATATGTACGCTAACTCATCAACTACTTGTCTCAACGATGTACTCAAGATGTACCACAACCAAAATCCCTCATCAATTTCATCATCCAAATATGATTTGTAGCTTTGTAATAGACTTGGTGTATATGATCACATTCCTACAAACCTTCCTTAACTTTAAAAACAAGAAACTAGCATTTTCATCAAACTTTTCTTTATTCTCACATGCCTAGTTTTGGATTAGTCAACAACCCTAACTTAAAGTAATCATAACTTTGAAATTGTAATGTATAAAGATTTGAAACTGATACAAAATGTTCTTCAGTGTGTTTTGTGCAATTCCTCCAAGTTTTACTACTTGGAACCTCTCAGAAAAGGAGTTATAGCAAAAATGACATACCTTGGTGAATTCTGGCTTATTCTAAAGAGTGACCTTGTAGAGCGTGCCCCGCACAAAATATTTGATGAATTGATTGAAAAATATTACAAAGAATACTAAATACTGTACCCTAACCAACACATTTGGTCTCATTGAATTTGGATCTGTTATGAAGAAGTTATGACGTTTTTACCCGAAACACCTGATTTTGACTAGTTTCAGGATTGGCCACAAACCCTATTTTCCACGGAGTGTAACTCCCAAAATACAGTGACCCACAAGCTGAATTTTTTACCACAGATACTTGGATGTGTTTTCTCACTTTCATAGCAATTTCAAGATCTGAATTATTATATAAAAATAGTTATATTGAAATGGTGAGATGACCTGTAAATAACATACCTTAGAAAGCCCCATCAAAACAATTTGTCCTTCCTTGCATTTCGGCCTTCTTTTCTTCACTTTCCTTAGAATTTCGGATTAGATATCATTTGGTTACCTCAGACACCTATAGATATTCAATATTCTCAAGTGTGATTCAAATGAGAGAGCCTTGCCTCTTATTTATACTCTCCAAGTAGCTTCCTTAAAAACATCTTCTACGTCACTTGGCCCACTTTCCTTATTTTAGGTTTGGGTCCACTTCTAATTTCTCCATTAAATTTATTATTGAAATTATTTATTTTGTATTCACTTTGAATTATAATACACTCATCACTTCACTTTATTATTTACCTTTTAAAATCTCTTAAGACACTTTGATTACTTTGACCTTTTGGGGCTTCTATATGACATATGAGGGTCCTTCAACTTCGTAAGGCCATAACTCTCAAACCGTGAGGATTTCTGTGACGTTCTACATACCACCAGAAATGGCATGAAATGTACTATCAATATAGAATAGTAATATATGAAAATATATTATAACTCATAGCGTTACCCATCAAACAAACTTGGGTCCATTACCCAAACCTGGGGTCTCCAACTTCTCATGGCCATATCTCTCTAACTGTGAGGAATTATGTGACGTTCCACATACCACCGAAAATGACATGACAACCACTATCCATATAGGATATTTTCCTTGAAAAATTCACTATCCGTTATCTCATTATTCCATAATTAATCATGGGTTCTCTTACTCCACAAAGCGTCTTCCCGTGAGGGCTTTCACCATAAGGGAACCACTTTGGAGTTCATCCATATTTGTTTCTTATAAACCATGACAAAACAATAATGATTCATATTTACATCAAACAATATTGGTTCCATTACCTAAACCTTTGTGCTACAGGGCTTTCTTCAAGGGTTGACATCAATGACAACCAACCTTAATCAACAAACTTTTCATAGTGTACAAACAGTTTATCTACCATATCTGACATTTGGTAGAAAGCCTTGTGAAAATTCTTCTCATACTCTATATGAAGTTCTTCATCCCCCATTTTCCTTCTTCGAGTTGCAAATTCAATATCTAGGTTGAAAGTATTAAGATTTCCTTCACACTCTTTTATCTTGGCCCTAGTAAGAATTCACACTCACAATTGAAGTCAAAGAACACTAATATGATACCAACATGATCCACGATCTTTTATTTGATGAATATAACATGAATTGCGGTGAATAGAATGAATAAAGCATATGTAAAACATACATGAAGAAAGAATAAACATGGATAAATAACGAGAAGAAAAAATTGTATAAGACTTGATAACAAAGTTCGTACCAAATATGGAATATGTCTTCGGGACCACTTGTCAGTGGAGAGGCCTTTATATTATCTCAGCAAAATTGGTAAAAATACATGGAAATACCTCAATTCTATCGATTCCCCATAAATATGTTGCTCAGATCCAAATTATGACTCCACTAGTGGACTCGTGTTGAGAAATCATGCAAAAATGTCTATAATTTCATAAAAATATGTTATTGTCACTTTTGGGCCCTTCCTAGGCTCCCTACCTCGAAGTTTGTTCCACAACAATTGTAATTTGTTCAATTAATGTAGGCTCTGCATTGAAAAAAACACCTAGGACTTTGGCATGTTGATCCTCCCCTTTTCAAATGAGTGAACTGGGTTAAGTAAATTTGACGAGCAAACTTTTCTAACCAGGTTCATTGGAGGACTAGTTAAAAGAGGTTATGTTGAGGCATTGGTTAGCATAGGTCCGGGGGTAAAAAATCACATCGTAGGTCTGGTTAGCGTGTGATTTTCTTACATGCGTGACTTGGGAAGGTTCTCGAATTTTCTGTTTGTTTTTTTTGTCATAAGGAAACTCATGGGTCAATCACGCGAACCTGAGGTTATCTTTCCTTCTTTTCTCTAGATGACAACTCCATGTCCCTTATGGCAGCCCTCCATACCTCCATTAATTTGGGTGGTTGTTTTTTCAACTACCAACTTCCCTCATTAAATTATTTTTCTTGAAATCAGGGATAAGGGAATTAACTTGAATAAGGATTGATTTTCTTTAGTTTAACAGGGCCTCCTCTCATTCCTCTAGTGATAGCATGACCAATACTTTAAAAGGATTCACTGCACATTCAATTTTTTGGAATTTAAAATTATACACTAATACATTTACAATATGTATATGCCATTGTATGGAAATAAATAATGATGATTAATTACATATGCTCAGGTTTTAGTGAGGGGGTGTTACAATCCCTTCTCCCTTCAAAGGAACAACATCCTCAATGTTCTTTACTTCTCAACAACACCTGCCATGCCTTCTTCTTTCATCTTTCTAAGCAATTCTATTCCTCTTCTTGGTCTGGGATTTTCCTAGAGTCTTGGCATTTAACACATGCCTACAACAATTTCAAACAACAATAATATTAACCTCAATTTTTACGCAAAAACATTTATTGTTGTCCATAATTAAAGATGAAGTTTACAATCAACATAATACTTATCTGTTCAGTTTATGGTTTTGCATCCATATGGTTGTCTCATTAAATTGGCTCATTACTTTCCTTGACATACCCATTTTGTGTGTTATCCCAATCAATAGGTTAAAAAATTACAGAGACTCCATTGAGTCTTACACCTGAGCCAACAAAGTCTCCCCTTGTGGTCACTCACCCTCTAGGCTCAGGCTCAGGCATCCCCTTCTTTGTTATAGAGTCCCTCGGGTGATCCATTTTTCATGTTGAGGTTTTCTCACATGAGAAGATTTTTATAGACTTTGTTGAGTGTTACAACTGAGGCATCCCTCATGCTTTCTCCATTGCAGAATCTCTCTAGCTTTCTATGTCGAAAGAGTCCTTTCATCCTATGTCATGGCACATCATTCTATGGGGACCATGGCTTATAACAAGGTTCTCATGTCACTATTGTATCCTTTTTCTATTCTTTCCAGCTTTGAAAACCATCATCTGTCCTCCTTGAATAGATCTTTCATCTCACCTGTATCACATTCATACAAAAAGTCATGATATTCTTTCATTAGTTTTCAATCAAAATTCTTTTCAAATATGTTACTTACAAATTTTCTAATTCAAAATTCCATTTTTGATCTATTCCATAGATAAACCTGATTCCATGAGCCTGGTATTTCTTTCTCATGGCAGTTTGCCTCTTTTATAATCAACATGCATTAGTGTTTCTTATGGACTTATAGCACTTCCATATCCAAGACCCTTCTTCCTACAATTTCAAATTCAATTAGCCAAACAAATTGTTAGTTCTCGTGCACATTATATTTTCATTGAACACTTACAGTGATTTCCAAACAATTTTTAGAAGTAAGTTTGATCTTGAGATGAAACCCACCAAATTGGTGAAGGGTCAAGGTTTAGCTAGATTGTTGGTTGAATCCAATTGTAAGGCACTGAGAGTGAATTTCATGAGTACTAACTCTATAAATCAACAATATGATATTCCTAACATCAGCTTGAAAATCGGTTCAAAATTGGCAGAATGCAGTTGGTATAAGGACCTAATTTATTTCTTGCAAAATTTGTAGCCTCCCACTAGACTTGAGAAGACAAAAGTGAGGGATTTGAAGCTTAAAGCAGCCAGATAGTACATTGTTGATCAGATCATCTATTGGAAATATCTTGTAGGGGTTGTTTTAAGATGTTTGGATCCAGAAGAGGCAAAACAAACTATGACTGAATTTCATGAGAGTCTATGTGGAGGTCATCTCTTTTGGAGGACTACAACATACAAGATACATAGAGATGGGTAATTTTTGCCTAGTTTATTCACTGATGTATGTACAAAGATTAGAACTTGTGACAAATGTCAGAGATTCTCAGGAAAACAAAAACTCAAATCTTTTCCTTTGAAACCCATAGTGGTATATAACGCTTTTCAGCAGTGGGGGTTAGACTTTATTGGAGAAATTCATCCATCATCAAGTGGCCTACATCGTTGGATTTTGACTGCTACTAATTACTTCACTAGGTGGATAGAATCCATTCCCACCAGAAATGAAACACACACATCAATTATTGGTTTCCTAGAAGATATTCTATCAAGGCTTGGTTTTCCTAAGAAAATTGTTACTGATAATGCTACAACCTTTAAAGTTGATCCTCTGGTGAAGTTTTGTGAAACTTTTTGTATTCAACTTATCCACTCTACTCCATATTTCCCTCAGGGTAATGGCTTACCATAATCCTCCAACAAAATCTTAGTCAATATAATCAGAAAAATGTTGGAAGATAATAAGAAGTCATGGGATTCAAAGTTAAAGTTTTCCCTATGGGTAGATAGAGTAACCACCAAAAGGTCAATTGGCACTACACCATTTCAGCTAGTTTATGGAATTGAAGTTGTTTTCACTACTCAGTTAGCCTTAAATGTGAAAATTTTCTTCAATATAAATAAGGGGAACAATAGGATATGATCAAGAGGATGCATCAACTTGTGCATGTACAAAAAACTAAGGAGCAACTTTTTGATAAAGCACAGAGTCATCAACAAAAAATCAAAGAATTTTTTGAAAAGAAAGTGAAGAAGGAATATTTTGAGCTTGGAGACCTAGTACTCAAGTGGTATTCTCAAATACAATATTAGGGAAAACATGGTAAATTCGAAGCCCTTTGGGTTGGTCCTTTCAAAATTTATGAAGTTTTGCAAAATAATACGTTTAAGTTGTAGGATTTGGAAGGTGTTGAAATTCCTGGTGGCCCAGTAAATGGGATTTTCAAAAGAAATAATTTTTCTAAAGCCTGGGTGGCTTCATCTCATTGTAAATACCATTTTTTAAGTTAGTTTTGTTTTCTTTTAATAATGACTCCTTTCCCAATGGATAAGGCACTAGAGCTGCATATTCTTGGAGCCTCAGAGGGAGGTCTCCATCCCCTTTGGAGCCAGATGTTAACACATAAGATGTGTAGAGGTAAAAAAATCTTTGGATTTGTTTTTTTTTTAGTCATAGTGTTTTTTAAAATTTAGGATTTGGGTTATGTCTCATGTCATAACTCAAATTTTGATTTTTCCATAAGCATAGTCTTTTTTTTAGTCTTGGTTTAGAGCCTTGGTGTCATGCTATTATTTATCATCATGAAGGAAATAAGGGTCAACATGGGTCTCAAACCTGGTCTTAAAATTATCATCATCATATGTCGCGTCTCAAGGGTCCGTAAAAAAAATTCCATTATGTCATTTCCCAACCATTTAAAGGTCAAGTCGGATGTCAGATTTACCTACTACCAAGTCACCTAAAAGCTCGTAGCATACCAAGAAGTACCATATGCACTAATCCCTCATAATTGCACTTTGAAAAAGTTTCGTGGGATATCACATTGTCTTCAGCGGATTCAATTCATTATGATTTTCAGGATTATGTCAAGGAACAAATCTAACAGTTTCCATGAAGCGCGCTACAAGGTTTGAGAATTGGCGATGCAAACTAGTTGTAGTAGACTGAAAAGGATTGGAGGCTTCCATTTAATTCCAACTCGATTTCACAAAGAATCATCCTAATTTTAGAGATACCAGGTACTCCTTTTGACGATAACATGCATATTAAATGGTTGATTGAGAATGTAAAGTTATTGTGTATTAATCGTGCGTTGTGAACTGTTGAATGTTCAATGTGTTGCTAACTCTCCACACCATTAAAACCCACATCTTTGGTGTTCTAAACCTTGTTCATTGTTCAAGATTGTTATTTCACAGGGTCATCCTACAACTTCTTCTTGAAAACAAGTAATATTACCCACTTCCCACTATGTGCTGCAAATTGTTTATTATAACCTTGCGCTGCAAACTGCTGCCACGAACCCTCTGTATTTTGATTTACCAAACCCTTGTCAAAATTGAAATCTGTCTAAGGCTCGTGTTTTAACCAGTCATTATATGTTCCCTCTCAAACATGGAAAGTATTTTCATCCCTTCATAAATTCTAGTTCAATTGCGCTGCAGACTGGTGTTGCGAATTGGTTTTTGGCGCTGCAAACCCTCTGTTTACTTAGAGTTGTCTTTTTTTTCTTGTTTGGAGTTTCAATCAGATTGAATTGTTGTCCTTCTTATCATTCCCTACTTGAAATTTCCTCAACTTCATACTATTGTTGTGTATAAGTTTTTTTAGTCAGGTGAAACCTAAGTATGTTAGCTTTGTAATCAAACTCTAAAAATCTATGTTTCATTTTATATTTCACATATAAATTGTCATAAGAAGATACAAGAGGTTTTAAAGAAAATAATTATGTACATTCAACAAGGAAATAATATCCACAAGGGATGATATCTTGTGAGAGTTGAACCACATGACATGCAACTCATCAATTCAGAACCATTTTTAAAGGAAGCTTTATAGAGGGTGGGCTACCTTAATTTTTTCAGAAAATGCAAAGAGGGCATCCTCAAGTGGCTAAGCAATTTGCACTTAACTTCAGTGGAACAAAGAATAAGGTGGGTATGTTGGAGTTTGAAGTCTCTGAGCATTCTATTTATGTAGCTACAAATATACCTGATTGTGGTGAGAAGTGGTTTAAATCCATGTCTCTAAACTCTTATTTCTCCAAGGAATTATTTAAATCTGAATATCAAGGATATAACCTATCCAAAGGAGTGCCTAGAAGTCACATGCTGGAATATTTTGAAAATATTCTTAGGGTCATCCAAAGGTACTTCACATTTGAAGGAAATTTCAATATGGTATATTAATACCATATCATGTTACTACTACACTTCACTGGGAAAGAATCCATGAGCCTTCCCTTTTACCTTTTCAGGAGTATTGGAAATTTGTTAGATAGAGTCCAGGCTAAGTCCAAGCAGGTGGACACCAATGTTTTTCACTCTGTCTTAATCAAGATGTTAGTATGGGAAGATTTGAAGAAGACTAACATTGACTGGGAAACTTTCCTAGATGCATCATATTTTCAGTTAGATATTTCTCCTACACCACAGTCCAAAAGACAAACTCCTAACCATGTTGAGAATACTGTGCATTCAGATTCAAGCAAGAAGAGGAGGATGACCAAGAGTGATAAATATTTTCAAGATACTGATAAAGAAGAAGAATAATATTTTCCTAAAAAAGAAGTTTCACCTGTGGCAGAACCTACAACTATTTAAATACCATCAAGAAAAACATGGAAGTTGAAAGGAAAAAAACTTGGTTTTTCCCCACCATTTGCTACAGATATAGTCAAATCCAAAAGACCTTTTACTAGATCAACATATAAAAAATGTGTTCCTATAAACGATGGTACAATAGATACTTCAACTCAGGAAAATGACAAATTTCAATTTTCTAAGAAGCCCATGGAGATTATTGATATCAACACTCCTCCTCATGAAAGTAACCCTACTTGCAAAAGACTCAAGAGGCAACTTAAAGATGCAAAAACTAAATTTGACAAAATGAAAAAGGAAGATTTGGAGTCCCGAATTAATCTAAAGTAGATGTTACATCTATATGATGAGACAATTGATAAAACAAGGTGCATGGCTAAGAGGTCTTTTCCTCTTCATAGGAAACTTAACAATGTATATAAGAATAAGAGAGCTTAACAAGATGAAATCAAGAAACTAGAAGCATAGTTACAACCTTTTAGAGAAGAAGTGTAAAAAAGGAATTTATATATGTTGGATAAGGTGGATACTAGAAGAGTACCAAAACCAAAAGATGAATATGAGATGATCTTCCACTTCAACATCATTTTTTTCATGGTTTACTGTTTTGCATGCAGTTACAACACTAAGTGATGATTTTGGATTTTGAGATAAACTTAGAATCTTTTTATGTTTTATCCAAGGTTAATTCAGGTTGTAATGAGTTTGTAGAATATATGGAAGGTTTATACTACTTCTACTTCAATTTTTAAAGGTTAGAATCATTTTTTCAAGAAAATAGGCTTCTACAGAAAAGTTCGCAGTGCCTGGACTCATTGGCGCTGTGAACTGGGTGTTTTAGGACAATTTGCAACATTACATTGCAAACTTAGATTTATGAACATTTTGGAGGTGAGAGGGATTTCCAAGTGTCAATTTGAACTCATACCAACATTCATAGGTTTAGTTTCACATTAGAAGGCCACTTGCCTCAAGGAGTTGCATGCAACAAAGCCATATCATCAGTTGTTCAGGGATGTTCGATACGTTGCCAACATTTTCTTACAAAATAAAATAATGTTATATTCTTTCTGTACACTTGTTACCATGCCTTTCTAAGGCATATAATCCCATGATGAAATGAGGTGGTGAATTCTAAATATTTTTTTTGTAGAGTTTTTGTTATTTAAGAGAGATTGTAACTTGATAGGAGGTTGGAATGGTTGAGGAGAAAACTCTTATATTTAGTCTCTCATTATTGTAATAGAGTTTTCTTGATGTATGGACTAAACTCAAGAGTATTTAATGGTGAAAAGTCAGTCTTTTCTTACTGTCGTCTATGTTGTATCTCTAACGCAGACCCCAACACCTTCTCCATTCCTTCGGGGTTGCGTGACCTCTCGATCTAGGATCATTCAACACCTGATTTAGATTGACTCTTCAACTCTTTATTGGAACCCAAAAAAATCTATCATAGGTCCTCTCTTTCTCCTGAGTGCAGGATCTTTCTATCTCATGACCTCATGTTGTGTACCGACGCTTCACCACACAAGGCACTTCAGGCTTTGGCTCTTTCCCTGACAACCAGCTCTCACATCCCCAAATGCTGAATCACTAATTATGACAACGCAAGGATCAACAATCCCCTTCCCTCCTTTTGATCGACAACCACGATCATTTCAGACTCCATCCTTCGTGAGTTATCACTTCTCTTGTCTCTATTTCTCCCAATTTGCGAATCAACGTAGTGTTGATCTAGCGCCACATGTCTATCTCAATGGATGACTAGGATGCTTCGTTCCCAGCTCTTTGGGTGTTCTCCTCCTTGTCTTTCCTCCGAAGGGTTATTCCTCTGAATTCCATGGGTCTCTGCCACATGTCCTTCCCAACACCAATGGCTAGGATCAAGTCTGCTCTCCACGACTCCGCAAAGATCTTTGTTCTCTCTTGGAAAACTTTTTGGAGCACTCACTCCCATATCTCCTGATATTCTACCACCTGTATCCTCTGACGATGGATGGAATCATAGTCTTTGGGACTTTGGAAAGTCCTCAACTCCTTTTTCACATTTAGCGCAATTTCATCCTCGAGACTTAAGCTATTCTCGAGCCTCTTCTACACTTCTTGCAGAGTTCTATACAAACTCTTCTACGACTTTTCTCAGCTTGAAAACTTCTAAGTTCTCAATTCATCTTCATCCTTCAGTGGACTCTTTCATTCCCTCCTGGGAGTTTCTCTCTCTCCCTCCTGAGCCTGTAATATGAACTTACAATATCCTTGGTGCACTCGTTGCGCTCAACTAAGTTTTTGGATGACTTCTCCCTTAGCCTTCCTAAAGATCTTATGGCATCTCCTTTCCTTTTTTGATTCACTCTTGCAAATCCTTCCTTCCTCAGAGTGTTCAGCAACCCTAGGGTTCTCTTAAGGATTCCAACACTTCCAAATGTGTGTCTTTGGTACACTCTCGCACTAGCTCAATTCCCTCCTGGCAGAGTGTTACAGAATGTTCAGTAACTTTGCATTGTGTTTCTTCCTACACAACCTTTCCTTTCCAAGGTACTTAACCACCTTGAAAATTCCTCCCGAGTCTGTGAATTATACTGGTGTGCCCTTCTGGAAACTTCTCCTCCGACTCCACTAAGTTTATACATGCACTCCTTGCGTCGACTCACAAACTTTCCACCCTCTGTTGTGCACTCCTTCCACTTAGCCTAGAGAACCAGACTTAATCCAACACACTCACAAAGAGAAAACTATATCTCTATCCTTGTAGATGATTTCTAACATACATCTACAACTCAAATGCATACGAGTGACATTCACAACAAAACATCCATTACACAAAAATTGATAACAGGAAAAAATGTAATTTTCTATTAATGGTAGAATGTTCATTACAATATGGGAGTATGAGCTACAACTGAGTCCTGGCTCTCTGAGTTTCTCTCCCTATGTCCTATGCATTTGTGTCTTGTGCCTCTCCTAGATATTTCTACTAGCAACAATAAAAGATTTTATACAAGAGGGGCTCGACGAGCTTCCCTCCAAGCTAAGCTAGTGGTGTCAAATCACCATGCAAAATGCTTGTCTAATGAGAAAATTACAATGATGGAAATATGCTCCAAATCAGATGCAGATCCCTCCTACCGTCAAACACTTAATGACGAACGTATCTTCAACTTGTGTGAAGGCATAACTTGACTCTCCCAACCTGTCGGTGTTAATTTTTTTTGATCACGCCTCAAATTCTCGAAGGAAAAATGAGAGGGTGATGCCTCTCCCTTCCTTGAATGTGCACCACGTGTGTCAATCAGCTGGCGCGTGATGAGGTGGAGCTATGCTCCTACATCATACTCCACAACTATGAAAATTCATGAGCTCCTGCTCATGATCTTCCTAGCTCTGTTGAAATCCTCCTGGATCC
Organism: Picea engelmannii; assembly: GCA_009831015.1. NCBI lineage: Eukaryota > Viridiplantae > Streptophyta > Pinopsida > Pinales > Pinaceae > Picea > Picea engelmannii. Next base: position 158,786 of record ML784703.1, on the reverse strand, counting down.
CAATCTTTCTCCTAGAGTTGTCTTTCTTCTCCTCTGCTATGTTGTTGCTGTTGCATCTCCTCTACTACTCATTAAGGTTCCTTTCTATCCAGCTTCCCCTTGTTGACCACTCCTTTTGCTGGCCCCAACATCAAATTCCTTATCTCCTCAACCACCTTGTCTAGTTGCTCCATTGGCTGGCTCTTCTTTTGTAGTTTTCTTGGCTACAACTCTTCATGCCGCTCCATGGGTGTATCATCCTAACCTCCCATTATTTTTTCATCTTTTGTGACATTAACCGACCACTTTGATACAGATTCCAATTCTGAAATTTCACCACTGAGATGATGTTCACCTACCTCCTTTGACAGATTGACCCCTGTCACTTCTTCGACTGGTTCTATTCCAGCTTCCTCTAGCTATAAATCATGCTGGTATGTTTCCTCTGGCATGGATATTTCTTGGCAGCCACCTTTTGGTTCCAGACTGTCCAACCAATCTTCCAGTTCCTTTAACTCCATTTCCCACTGAGTGAGAAACTTAGCTAGGCACTTCCCTTCTGTTGGGAAAAAATTCAGTATCTGTTCCTCCTCCTTTACGATAGTCTCAGCTTGTTGTCTTCGGCTATTTGGAAAGAATATCTCGACTCTTCCAATGACCAGAATGCCTCTCTGATCCTTCTCCTCTGCTGTCGAAGTATCTAACTTCTCATTGTCTTCATTCACATGGTTCACAATTCCACGTGAATTTTCACCTGAGTGAGGTCTTTCTTCTGCCTCCTCTTCATCTGTCAACACCCCCTGATGTGAAATCTCATCTGAGATCACCTCTTCTCGCTTGACCACTTGGAAATTTAGGATGTCTCCTCTTTCCTCCTAGAAGTTTGCAAGATCAACTAACCCCTTCACATTTCCCTCCTGATAACCTATGAGATTCCTCCCAGATCTCTTTCCCTCGCCACTAAGGATTTCGACATATCTGAACCACATCCTCAACACCTATTGTTCCTTTTGGGCCAACAACTTTCTAAAAGGACACTTAGTTGTCCTTTTCAAAGGCCACTCATATCTCCAGTGCACCTTTGCTTCGTGCTACATCTTAAATGATAATGTCTCCGTTTTGGCTCAGAGTTCTCTGAGCTCCTTGTCCATCTCTGTTTTTCTTTTCTATAGGAAAACTTCTTGCAGACCACGCTCCTGACTTGTAACGACCATCTTGCTTCACCTTCAGCCCCCCTGGCTATTTATTATCTACTGCACATGATGCAATAGTCTCAACAAAGTATCACACTCTATCTTACTTGCCTACAAAAGTCAATTATGTATTAGGTCTGATACCACTCTGGCACAGACCCCAACCCCTTCTCCACTCCTTCAGGGTTGCACAACCTCCTAGTCTAGGATCGTTCAAAAACTGAGTCATATTGACTCTTTATATATTTATTGGAACTCGACAAACTCTATCACAGGTCCTCTTTCTCATGAGTCCAGGCCCTTTTTATCTTGTGACCTCGGGCTATGTCCCGGGGCTTCACCACACAAGGCACTTCGGGCTTCAGGCTTCAACTCTTTACTCAACAACCAAATCTCACATACCCAAACTTTGAATTGTGAATTCCAATGATGCGAGGATCAACAGTTCCCTTCCCTCCTTTCGATCAACAACCACAATCATTTCAGACTCCAGCGTTCGAGAGTTCTCACTTCTCCTGTCTCTATTTCTCCTAATTTGCGAATCAGTGAAGCGTTGATATGACGTCACATGTCCTATCTCAATGGATGGCCAAGATGCTTCATTCCAAGCTCTTCAGGTGTTCTCTTCCTTGTCTTTTCTCAAAAGGGTTCTTCCTCCAAATTCCATGGGTCTCTGCCACGTGTCCTTCCCAACACAAATGGCTAGGATCTACTCCACTCTCCATGACTCCGCGAAGATCTTTGTTCGCTCTTGGAAAAACTTTTGGAGCACTCACTCTCGGATATTTTGATCTTATGCCACCTGTCTCCTTTGATGATGGATGAATTCACGATCTTTAGGACTTTTTCAATTCCTCGACTCCTTTTGCACACTTAGAGCAATTTCCTCATCGAGACTTAAGTTGTTCTTGATCCTCTTCTGCACTCCTTGTAGAGTTCTGCGCAAACTCTTCTACAAATTTTCGCGGCTTGAAAAATTCCAAGGTTGTCAATTTGTCTGCATTCTTTAGTGGACTCTCTTGTGTCGTCCTGGTAGTTTTTCACTCTCGCTCCTTATCTTGTAAGTTGAACTTACAATATCCTTGGCACAATCCTTGCGCTCGGCTAAGTTTTTCGACGACTTCTCCCTTAACCTTCCTGGAGGTATTAAGGCATCTCCTTTCCTTTGTCGATGCACCCTTGCAAAGACTTCCTTCGTTAGAGTGTTCAACAACCCTGGGGTTCTCTTAAGGATTCCAACACTTCCAAATGTGTTTCTCTGGTACGCTCTTGCACTAGCTCAATGCCCTGCTCGTAGAGTGTTGAGTAACTCTACGTTGTGTTTCTTCCTACACAACCTTTCCTTTCCAAGGTACTTAACCACCTTGAAAATTCCTCCTAATTCTGTGAATTATACCAGTGTGCCCTCCTTGCATCTTCTCCTTTGACTCCACTGAGTTGAGACATGCACTCCTTGCATCGGATCACATAGTTTCCACCCTCTGTCATGCACTCCTTGTAGTTATCCTAGAGAACCAAACTTAATCCAACAAAATCACAGATATAAAACTGTATCTCTATCCCTCCAGATGATTTCTAACATACATCTACAACTCAAATGCATACGAATGACATTCACAACAAAACATCCATTACACAGAAATTGATAACAGGAAAAACTGTCATTTTCTATTAATGGCAGAATGTTCATTACAATATAGGATTCCGAGCTACAATTTTGATGCAGACACCCGAACCCTTAGGCTGAGGTCCGCTCAGGATCGTTCTAAATATTCCCTTAAGTCTGATTGACTCTTTGGTTTTCCCCATAGGGAAACACACACACACACACAATGGTGTTCCTCCACAAGTCCTTATGAGTGTGCCCACGTGATCAAACACAAGGCATCACTCAAGTCTCCTTGACCACAATAAATTCACGCCCTTCACTAATTTGGGACTTCGGGTTTCGCGATATCGTGATTTTCGTTGTCGAGTTTCCGGTTCTTCAACCCACTGAAACCCGAAATGCTGAACCCTGAAATGTCTGGCCGCATTCTCCTCCATGCTTGTATCACATTTCGTGAGTCCAGGAATTACAAAGAAAGGAACCCCGATCCCTTGTCTTATAAAGTACTGAAATGTCGAATCCTGATGTGTTTAGCAAAGGTTGACCTCCAATGAGACTTTTCACTAGTCCGTAGTTTTCAGACTTCGCGACTTCACAAATCAGGATGCAAAGCTCCCAGTCCTTCGACCTCCAAAACCCTGAAAGGGTCAACAATTTTTGACTCCACCTATTTGATGAAGACACGCCACCTATCCACTCAAATTCTTTCTACCTCTGACGTGGACTTTCACCACCTGTCCCTCTTCTCGGCTTTCGGGACTTGAATAAGCCTCTGACTACCGTCCCTCCTAAAACTTCAAAATCCCGAATTCCGAAATGATATGACGGCTCTGCTATTATGATCAACGGGCCACGTTGAGTCTCACCTCATAAAGGGTGGATTCATCCAATGCTTAACCTCCTCACAGCTTCACTGAATCCCACAGCCCTCGCGACTTCATGAGTTCTCCATAGAGAATTCCAACCGCTCGTTCCTTCTTTGAAGACTTCTGCGAATTTAACCAATGTTCCTCATCTAAACTTAGCTTATACAAAGTGATTTTGCTCCGTCTCTCTTTGAACACTTCAAAGACACTAAACCTTCTAAGATTTTACTTTCAAACTTGAGTCTCAGAAGGACTCCTGCTGCACTCCTTGCGGAAATCTTTCAAATACTCCTTTGTATTTGACCTCTCGACTTTGTGCACTTTCTGCAACAACAGTCCTTCAATATTTCAACCTTAGTTGACAAGTTTAATGCCTCGACTAGCCTGCACACACCTTGCACAACTTTTGTGCTCCACATTCACTTCTGCTGGAATGAGAACAACGATATCTCTCCTGATCTTTCTCTGAGATAAAACTCAGAACCTTTGTCAACACACACCTTGCGGACGGTTCACTGCACTCCTTGCAGAAACTTCTCTTACTCAGGAAGAGAAACAATTGGAACTCATTCTCTCTCTCTCTCAGACTTCAAACATTCAATATGAAATCATACATAAACACAGTATTAAAACAAATGCATAATAGAGAGAATAATCAACCATAAGCATACCATTCACCATGTATAAACAGAAAACATCATAACACCATGAAATCTGACTCAAAGCTTCATATATTAATTCAAATCTCCTGTACATGGATTCTTCTTTTCAACTCTCTGCTACAGCTCTCTCCTTCTGTGCTATGCTAATGATACATTGATACAATAATACAAGAATGAGGGTTTCTATATCCGTTTTCCCTCCTGCTCTCTAAACTGGCTAATCTATAATTTAAATCTACCTACTTTCATTAATAGGGCTTAAATGCCTTAATGTTATACAGATGAGAGAAATTGCTCAAGATCTGTTTACAACCTCCAAGATATAAATGCAAGTACGCCATCTTCCTAACTATTTCATTAATGCCTTTTAAGCTCAAAATTCAAAACGATTCTTATGAAAACGTGCTCTTTTTCTTCCTCCGCGCGTCTAGCTATTCCTTTGGCTTAGTCGCGTGCTTTAGCTTTGCATGATGCTCCTGTATCAAATTTATTCTCGGCTCTCTGAGTTTCTCTCCCTATCTCCTATGAATTTCTCTCATATGCCTCTCCTAGCTATTTCTATTGGAAACAATACAAGAGTTTATACAAGAGGGGATCGACAAGCTTCCCTCCAACCTAATCTAGTGGTGTCAAATAACCATTCAAAATGCCTATCTAATGGGCAAACTACAATGATGGAAATCTGCTCCAAATCGGATGCATATCCCTCCTACCATCAACCACTTAATGGCGACCTTATCTCCATCTTGTGCGAAGTCACAACTTAACTCTCCCAACCTGTCGACATTAATTTGTTTTGATCACGCCTTAGATTCTTGAATGCAAAATGATAGGGAGATGCCTCTCCCTTCCTTGAATGCGCACCACGCGTGTCAATCGGCTAGCGTGTGATAAGGTGGAGCGATTCTCCTACATCAATATCACTTTGGTATTAGTCTATGATGAAGGATTCATCATGATTCTTGTTTCTTTATTATAGTAAGTGATTTATTGTGGTATTTTATGTAAGTTAATAAAAGTGATTTCTCTTTGGATTAAGAAGTTTTTATTCAAATGAGTTTTCTTCCATATGTGTTTCAAAAATACATGATGTAAAATGATACACATATTTCACTTTCCTTTCTAAGTCTTCTATCTTTCATTTATATATCTTAACATTGATTATGTATTTCATGGAAGGTTTTGTGATTAGCATTATAAACTGAGTCTCACATCCATTTTCCACACTCTTTAAGACATTATTATTCCCATTCTGATGCGTATTAAGATTACATCTACAATAGTCTAGGTGTGACTTCTAGTGATAACAGAAGCCATGGAAGGATACCCATGGAATCTGAGGGTAACCATACCTCCGGTAGACCCAAACCTATCACAAATCTAGGGAAAATTATCGAAACTCATGAATAATATCTAGGAATTAACTCTACCCAGACCAGGACGACCCCAAGTTTGGTGCACAAGATGTTATACAGAGGGGCATGTGGAAAATGAGTGTTCGTGGATGAGGGGAGTGATACCTCCACACAGCTCGATGGCTCCCCCTCCTACAGGACCACCATGAGGATTTTCTTAGGTATATATATCTCCACCATTCCATGCATCGATGCAATACCATGCTTTTCCAAGCACCCAAACATCCCAAACAACCGAGTACTGTGAAAGTTTTCGGACTCATAGGAATACACCAAGAAACTGCCCCATCCTAAATAAGTACACGCTTGTGCCTAATAAAATGCATTGCAAATTCTCTAGTTCTATAAATCATGCTACAAATGAATGTAGAGAATTAGATGTGTTTGCTGATAGACTCGATCAGACTGCATTCATAGTAAATGAAACAACCCAAGGACCCAAAAGAAGTCGAGGGAGTGCGGGTGGAGGTGGATTTAGAGGAGGAAGGAATGGAGGAAGATGAACATGCTAATGATACAATTGTGATGAACAAGGACACATGGACAGAGATTGTCCTCACCCAAGATGACCATGGTGTTCACACTGCAGAACTAATGTTCACGCAACTGAAGATTGCTTAGACATGATCGCGAAGTGGGATGATCGAGTTCATTAAAGAGGACATAAATTCATAGGCATGAAACTTAGGGGGTAATTTGAAGGGAAGATACCCAAAATAAACATCATCACTCATGGAGGAGAAAAAACTGGGGTAGATGTAGACAATCATCCCAAGATTAAGAAAGCAATCCCTAAGGATGACTGGTTTGATCCTTTAAAACAAAACTTGTTTTTCAAAGATGCAATAGAAATGGTTACAGTTGTATTTTCTCCAGAAATAGTGGAAAATACTCTTAAAGTCATCCTTCAACCCAATATTTCTCAGGCCCCTGCCTCACCACCTGTACCTAGGAATCCTATAAACTAGAGAAGACACCCTAAGCAGTCCCAAAATGTAATTAACCTCTAGTTTCAATAATTCTCTGAGATTTTGGGAGATGACTGACTTATTGAGAAATTGCGGAACACCCTGTACCTAGTACTGGGAGACGAGGGAACTCTAGAAAACATTGTAACAACCAACCTCCCCAAGAAGAATACACGAAGAATATAGAGAAGGAAGGTGTGAACCAAAAAAGAATTTAGGTTGGAAGCCTAGTTAGATGAATTTGAGATTAAAGATGTCATGATAGAATTGAGATTAGATGTCAATATATTACCCAAAGAGACTTGGGAGGATCTAGGGAAACCTTAGTTAGTTTATTCCCCCATTCAGCTGAGAATCACAAACCAATACTTCATTTTTCTAGTAGGGAGGATGGAAAATGTGGAGGTAGATGTTGCGGGAGTTAAAACAATAGATGATTTCGAAGTGATTGAAATCATAGGAGATAAATACCCCTAACCTTCCTTATTAGGAATTGACAGGGCCTATGACAATTATTTTTTCAATGACTTAAAAAGGGACACCATGACGTTTGAGGCAGATGGATTAAAGGTAGTCCAGGGCTTAGATTCATACATGGTACCTAGAGATATTGAGCCAGTGGATAATAACATGGATTCATAATTTATTGACCAGTTATACACTATAACTACAGGAATAAGGTTGGATTATATTAACCCCACTGCAGATGGATCTTTAAGTTGGAGGAGTATACAATTAGTCGATGAGGATTCAGAACTGGCTTTTGACAGTTGGCAGCAAGGGTCCTACGAATGATTCTCAAGAAATTTTACAACTATCAAGGCAACGATATGGATTGGAGCCGAGATAAGGAATCACCCAAAATATGATGGTACTTCATACATGGGAAACTTTCTCATCGACATAGAAGGAAAATTTGTGCCAGATCAAAGAATCTCAGTTTTTGATATAGTCTTGAAGGATACCCTGGATAGATGGTGGGCTACTCACAAAACCTTGATTCTGGATTGGGAGGATGAAAAGAGAGTTATTCAATGTAGATTCCTTAGTAGAGATCAGTTGACAGAATATATGTGTTAGCAATCAAAAACGCATCGCTATTTTGATTGCATTTCTATCAATTCTTCATATGTTTTATCGTCTTCTTGATACTCTTGGTCAGTATCAAAACCTTCATAGTTCTCATTAAGCTCATGTCTGATTACTCTGCTCATAAATCCTTTGTTAGCATGCCTCCGGACCTGCGATACATGATACAAATAAGGTCATTTATTTCTTTTGATGTCTATGTTATAAGAGAATATAAAACATAAAAAATGTATCATCATTTTTTATTGTTATGTTTATTATTTCATAGTATGAAAAAGAAATATATACGTTATATATGCAAGGTTCTAAGCTTGTTTATCAAGTGTATTCGATCCCAAGCCTAGCATCCAGTGCACCAAGCTATGAGGTAATTACACCATATGTCAAGGTGAAATACAAGCACTTAACAACTCGAATCCATGCAAAGCTGCCACGAGGAAAATGATAGGTGTTCTGTCATAGCATGCAATCAGGAAGGATAAAAATAGGTTGCTTCTGTCAATATTATTGGCATTAAACAAACCGGGCAGTCAGGAGGTTACGTTTTTGTGGATTTTGTAAGCCATGCGGGAGCTGAAAGGACCCTGCAAAGTTTGAATGGTGCGCAGATGTCCAATATTCAACAATTTTTACAGGTTAAATTAGGCAGCATTTGGTATTGGAGAAAAGCGTCCTGAGATGGGACTTGATTATCCTATATCTGTGGGAGATTTTTCAGCTGATGTGACAGACTATATGTTGCAAGAGGCATTCCGATCTAGATATCAAACTGTAAAAGGAGTCAATATTGTAACTGATAGGGTTACAGGCCGTTCAAAAGGATACGGGTTTGTAAGACACATCATTATTGTTGGATGGTTCGAGAATCATCTCCACAGCTTAGAAATTATCATATATATTGAAGCCAGAACCCAAACAGAAATATAAATAGTCCAGAGAGACTAATCTGGAAATGACAGAACTGTTAATGCGTTTTATTCAATCTCAGGCTTCTCGCTTCTTAATCTCCCTGATGAGTTCAAGAGTTCATTTGATTTCATAGATGGGTATGCCAAACCAGTGAAAGGAAGGAAAATTAATTGGATGAAAGCTGGAATACTAGAATCTGATAGGGTTTTTACAGTGAGTCCATATTATGCGAAGGAGCTGGTTTCTGGAGAGGACAAGGGAGTGGAATTGGAATCTATTGTTCGTAAAGTTGGCATTACAGGAATTGTGAATGGAATGGATATCCAAGAGTGGGACCCTTCAACATACAAATATCTTGAAGTGAACTATGATGCAACGACTGTTCTGGACGCAAAGCCTAGTCTGAAGGAAACACTACAAGCCGAAGTTGGGCTGGCCGTGGATCCAGATATTCCTGTTATAGGAATTATTGGAAGACTGGAAGAGCAGAAAGGCCCAGATATTCTTGCTGAAGCTATCCCTCTAATTGAAGATGAAAACGTGCAGTTAATAATTATCACCTATGGTATAACAATGGTTCCAGACATCAAGGAGTTAGAATTCATAAAGGAGATACATTTAAGAACTGTCAAGGAGCTTGGAATCGATGAGTCAATTATTTCTGAACTATTGCAGGAGTGTGAGCAACTTCTAACTGAAATTGCCTTGATGAAAGAGTTGACACCGCGTACAAAAGATTACCTAATTTCATTTGGGGAGCGCTTATCAACAAGGTTTTTTGCTGGATATCTAAATAATATTGGTGTGAAAGCACGAGAGTATGATGCTTTTGATCTACGCTGAAGAAAAATATACATCCAATGAAAGCTGGCTTTTGAAGACAGATGACTTTTCCTGTATGCAAATTATTCAAATGTTGATTGGACAGGGTATTTCATCAATCGACCTTCTCTAAAAAGTTATGTGAGAAAACTTTCAGGGTGCTACTGGGCAAGCAACTGCATAGAATATTTTGTCTTTGTAAAACGATTTGGGATGCCGTTATTGGAAGACAATGTTTTTGTGTTGTTATTACAAGGGAATTATGCTAGTATATGGGATGCTTTGAAGCACACTCTCATTCTCTCAACGACCATTGCTAGTATTGACACAATCATCAAGGCGATATACATTTTTGGTTTTGGTATTCCATTGTTCATTAACATCAATGATACAGGGGATTCTTCAAGTCTTGTGAATGATGCTTTGGAAAAAGGGACAGCAGTGCAATCAGAGTACAAACAAGCAGAGGAACAGGAGAGGAGCAGGAGATTGGATGAACAATTGTTGATGGTAGAAAGAAGGGAATTTCTTCTAAGAATCCTTGAAATTAAATACCATCATGCAGGTAAATATAGTTTTGAGATTTTGATTTCTGACAGTGATTTGAAGTTTCGGTGGTTTAGGTGAGCCCGGGAGCGCTCATTAACCACTGAAAGGGGGCTTTTTCGGTGGATAAGGCATTCAAAACTCAATACTCTTAACCACCGAAAGTCTGTGATAACCAGAATGCTTGAAATTTCGCACAGATCAGAAATTTTCGAATCAGAATGAGACGAAACTTCTTCGAATAGTCAAATATTGAATTATCAAGTAAGATTTAAAGACTATTTATAAGAGATAAGGTAAGAAGAAGAGTTTTAATCACATTTGGCATCCTTTCATAGGCAAAATTTCAGAGGTTTTTGACCACACATCATCAACTCAAATTTATCTTTGGAAGAATAGGTCGAAGAAGCCTTGGAAGGCTAATATTCACATCATCAACAATCAACACATCTTAAGGATCATCTCATAGAGATTATCCTCCTTTTGGGGTTTATCCCTATCTTTTTGTAAATATAGTTTAACTTTCTGTTTTTAGTAAATCAGATCCATTCTTTCAGGATATGGAAACTGTTTGTAAAGGCTATAAAGCCTGGGAATTCAGTTTGAGTAAGGGTTCGATTTTGGTTTTCTATAGGCTGTTACTGTAAGAAAAGACTTATTCTTATTATATGAAAGATTTCAAGCTTCCCTTAGTTGTGTTGTCAGATTTCTCTTTCCTGTCTCTGATATCTGGTGAGTGAATGTTCTTTGTTGATGCTCATTCAATCTGTATATGAATGTCATCTCATATGTCAATTGATTAAGTTGATAATCATAAGATATTTCTTTAGTTATAAAACCCATTCTACTTGTTTTATATGAGTATAATCTGGTTTGATAGCTAGTCTCTCTCCCATATAATCCAACCTTGTCTGATTGCATGACTAGAAGGCCTTGTGAGATTTCATATTCCTAGACAGTCTTGAATACATAGTCCAGTTGTTAGATATTCATCTTGATCCACAAAAACATATCAAATATTAAGAAAATATTCCCAAAAAGAGTAGTTACCAGGCATCTCCGACTTATAGCCTAGGAGAGTTTCCTGGAGTGATAACAATATGAACATGGATTTTCAAGGTACGCAACTATTTGATGGGTAGTCTAACCCCAAAATGCATGTTGAGCACAACTTAAAGCAATGGTGAGTTGGAGAGGTACCCTCTCGGCTATGGATTCAACTATTTTTCCACTCACTAGGTGTGATTCCAAAGGATTGGTACACACTTGAAGAAACCAAAAGACATATAAGTTCTTGGAAAACCTTAAAGGACCAATTTCACAAATATTTCTTCGTTGTTGGTAAGTCCCCTGATTTTCACTTAGTCCTTAAAAGAATTTAGGAGATGTTATTTGCCGACATTTGTAAACATAGATCAATCCTAGTAGTATGTTCTGATCATGTTAATTTTCTTCAGTCCAATCAAGGTCACAACCCTATAATAATACCTTTAGCTTGTTGTAAAATTGATAAAGGCCTGGAAGAATCTAATGAATTAGAAGAACCTAGAAACCTAAATATCAAATAAACTATAGGTACTAGGGAAATCCACGACATTATACCCAGTCACACTTGTAGCTCCTATAAACATCCCCTGAATTTGCATAAAGTAAATATAGGGAGTGAATAGAATCCTAATATAGATTCTATAGGATATTACTGGGATGAGCAAGAAATGAATGAAGTCCATAGCCTGTTGCGGGAATATGAGGACTTATTCCCAAAAACATTCTCAGAACTAAAAGGCATAAAAGGATCCATGGGGAAGATGAAGATCGAGATGAAACATAACTCAAAACCATTGAAGCACAGACCATATTTTCTCAATCCCAAAGAAAAAGAGAAGGTCAAGAAGGAAGTGGACAAAATGCTTGCGGTAGGACTGATCTTTCCTGTTGAATAAGCACAGTGGGTTAGCCCCATAGTAATACAGAGCAAGAAGGATACATAATATATTTGGGTCTATGTAGACTACAAGAGTATGAATTATGCATGTTTGCATGATTCATTTATGACACCCTTCAACGATGAGGTGTTAGATCTAGTTGCAGGGAAAGAATCTTATTCATTTACACATGGATTGTTGGGGTATCACCAAGTCATAATTTCATAACAAGACAAGAATAAGACCAAATTCATAATTGATTGGAGGTCATTCACATATAATGTGATTCCTTTTGGCTTAAATAATTCCCTTACAGTCTTCTCCAGGATTGTTATAGCATCATTATGTGACTTCATACACAAGTTTCTAGAAGTATACATAGATGATTAGACTGTATACAATTTGGGTTGAAGGAGCATGTAGGGCTACTACAATTGTTGTTTGATAGATGTCGGGAATTACATATATATTTGAACCTGAGGAAACGTATTTTCTTCGTATTGCACTGAAACCTTCTAGGACACATTGTTTGTCGAGAAGGAGTCCTGGTGGACCCAACTAAAGTTTTGGTTATCCTGAACATGCCACAACCTAAAAGTGCTAAAACATTGCGCTTGACGAATTGTGTAGCCTACCCTACCATAAACCTTTTTCGGGAAACTCTACCCAATCAACTGTATATTTTGCTACATCCCCGACCTTAAACCAACAGACCAGGCCATGCCACCAAAAGAAACTTTCATGCTATGATACCACTCTGTGACAACCCCAGCCTTAATCTACTGCGATATGCTGCACAAAGAAACTTGAGAAAACATCATACACATCCATATAAACATAGAAATTAAAATTATCATCTAGCTATATACGACCATTCTAATAATACACAGATTAATGCGTAAATAATAGTAAGCCTACACATACAACATATACGAAATATCCAGGCATTACTCATCAATTATATCACATGTACAATTACACAACATGTAAATGAGCACATAAGTGGAACTTATATTTTGATAGAATACCACCAACTGCGTGTAGACCTTCCACGAACCTCCCAACCATAGACCATGCTTCTCATAATGCTCAATAGTGGGTCACCTCTGAGATGGGACTAAAATCCACTGGGAAAGGGATTCCTAGGCTAGGCAAGGTCAACAGGGAAGTCACACAATTCCACGGGAAGGATATTCTCCCAGGAGTCAACCCACACTAAAAACCTACAACCTCTCATTCCCCACATGCCTATCCCACCCTAAGAAGTGTGCCCCTTGTCTTCTCAACAGTCCTTCGGCTACCCCACTTTCCTTCCAAGGCTTCAACAGTAGGCTGGATAGGAATTCTTAGAGCACTGTAGTTGCAGTTGAGATCCCTCTACGAAAATCACTTCCCCAACAGCCTCTCTCACCTGAGGATAGTTTCTCACAAGATTGAAAACCTACTTCTTTAATCCACGGGCCTAACAACCTGCCTCTTCACTCCTACTCCTAGTCAATCAGCAACATGCTCAGGTGAAGCCAACAACTAAAAATGGGTAAGGACACAAAATATGGCAGAAAACCATGCTCATCCAAGGAACTGAGTTGGAAGCAACAACCAACCATTAAGGCACAGTATGGGTTCAATAAAAGTATGATTCACTGTGCTTCACAGGAAAAACACAGGATAGCTCAAAGTTCCTGCAGGTTCTAGAGGTGTGTGAATGATGCATAGGTTGATGATGGAGAGGATGGCTCAGTGCTTGAATCAGTGGGGAGTATAGAATACTTGCGATAATTATGAACATCGCGAGAATGGTGAAGGAACCCCCAACAAGCTAACTTTCCCACTTAGAAACTACATGCGCCCAGGTTGACACATGCCTTCTGAAGCTGCATGAGATCCACTTCACACTTGTTCCCTTTCCCTAGGAACTTAGGAAAACATAGGTTATGTCAAACCTCAACCTCTAGGAAATGATAATATAATACTATTCCTTTAGATTTAAGACCTCTAGCTTAGCCCCTATTCCTAGACACTTAGCCTCTTCCATTTCCCTACCTAGTGGAGCTTAGTCCCCCATAACTCTTTCTCTGTGGTTGGTCTACATGTAGCGATGTAATTTTATTAATGATGTGAGTATTTGCATATACAAAATCAGGCTTAATGGCCTTAACATCTAGGCTCTCCGGCCTAATAAACACATAATCTTTCTAGCTTATTATAAATCATATCACCAACCTATCAAACATGTTTACAATTCATAGTCACAACTAGGGTTCTACCCGGGGATATCAAAATCCCCTCCCCTTATTTTTTCACTGTCCTTAGTGCAACTTGTTTATACATATACAATTGAAAAACAAGTCTTCAAAGAGCTCTAAGTTGTAGCTATTAGAAGCTTGTTATCCACCTGGTGCTCTACTTCCAAGCACCAATTATGGCGTTCATGCTGCAACTAAAATTCAATTGCTCTATTCCATAGAGATGCTCCAGGAAAGAAATCAACTCATTGTTCCTTATTACATGCTTCAATTAAACTTCATTGAAAACACTGACTAGCTATAGATCCACAATGTTCCACCCGACCTTAGATCTCATTGTTGATAAACTCTCAGTAGGGGCTATGAATCCACAGATTTAACCACTCTGCTCATACACCTTTTGATTGAGAAGACCTTCCAGCCTTGATCAGGGCTATGAATCCATCAGGGAAATGGATTCCAAAGATAGCCATAGTCTACAATCCATATCAACATGGTCTAGGCCAATGTACCAAACCTTAGCAACACTCCAACCAATGGTCTCTCATTCCCCACATGTCTTTCCCACCCAAGGAGTATACATATTCATTGTCACATAGTCCATCGACTACTACACCTCCCTTTCCCTGGGATTCAACAACACACTAGATTAGAAAGTCTCAGAGCATCATGGCTCTAGGAGTTCCAACTGCTCTCAGAGGCCTCCAATGAGCATATTCCCCAAGCTACTCTTTGTAGTCAACATTACAACTTTAATCGATATCATCTCATTTGCATCACCCAAATGAAGTTGTCATGAGAGAACATAAAATACTTCATTTAGGAACTCAAACTTAGTTCAAAAGGGAATTCAACTTTTCCCCAAAACATGAAATTCTATTTCGTAATTATTATTGGATGTTGTCATATTAGGAATGCTTAATCTTACATACAACCAACAAATTGTCAGTATTTTCTCCACATCATAATTCTCATTGCAATATGTACAAAACCTTATGCAGTGATATTAGAATTCCCTGCACCTAGCAATTCAATCACAATTACCAAACAATTTTAACAAAATAAAATGAATTATTAGTCTATGCATAAGCCTGTTCACAGTAATATCAGTAAGTTCATCACTTCAGTTTCTGAACAGAAAATTTTATGTGGTCAGTATTCATGTGACTACTTGACTTGCAACTTTCCTATTGCAATGTCCAACAACTTCTGAAATGTCCTCAACTTCATGAGTTAACAACATTTCAGTTGTTAGTAACAATTATTTCCATGCAATAATATATATGCATGTACTTACACATTCAACAATTGAATTTAGGTATACAATTCTATCACTTACTATGCATGAGTGCAATTCTCAATGCATACTTATTCAATGCCTCTTGCATTGAATTACATAATTCTCTTTATCTCAATCATGTATCTCACCATCCACAAGTTGGAATTCTGGCCAATGTCCTAACACATTCCCCACACACTTCCTATTGTCTTCCCAATTAATTGGATGCCTTCCTTTTCGACCCAAACAATACACCAAGAATATGATTTTGTGGTGTTCATTAGTGTTAGAAAAAAGGTTGCAGTCCAAGTTTTATTTAAAGGTAGGAATCTTTTAGTACAAGTGTGATTCGTAACCTTTCCATATCCATACTTTTCCATATCCAACCATGTCCAGGTCTCATACATGACTAGCTTTATTGGCATTCATTCCTATACCAAGTTCTCATCTTTTATTTCTTTTTTTATTACCCCATAAACTAATTAACAATGACATTATACTATGTCAGTGTGTGCATTAAAGAGCTAAAAAGATTTGATAACTATGACATGCCTCTATCCTTTACCACATCTAGTGGTATCTTATTCATGTTAATACATTCAAATAATACCATCATGTGTATCATAAAAATTCAATTGGGGAAAATTCTTACCTGAATTTCCCTTTGGCAATTTTGTAACATAATTTCAAAAGAGAATACTTACCTGCATAGCTTCCATTAAACAAATTTGATGTTACCTGATTAGTTGATGATAGTAGAATATTTCATGCTTCTTTTACAGACTTATAACCACACTTTAGCTTTCTATTGCTTCCTTTCATATGCAACAATATCATCAACAACACTTTGCAAACATGCAAGCAATTTTTTTATTTTATTTGTCCCAACAATCCATAACATACTTGTTACCACAAAAATTGCAACAATTTCTTTCTCCCTATAAAAATTTTCCTTGTTGATCCCATAAGTCTTTAATTCTTCCAGTATTCTTGAACCTTCTTGTGCTCTCATTGTAGTCACTATACATTATTATTTTTGTCCTAAGCACTTTCTAGCCAATCACCCTTGACTTCCCTTTTCATTTCCAACCAAATCACTTTTGGCGGCCTTTGCATTTACAACCAATACCCAGTTGATATTAACCTTCAAATTTCATTTATTCCCTGGATCATACTATTCTAGCTCATATTTGGATTAGTTTTAATTCCAACATGTTGTCTTATAGACTTTGGATCTTCAATATCCAATTACTATTCGGAATTGAAATCCTTCAGTCCTTTCTTGACTGAATACTTTAGTACTTGAGGTTTTCTTGTACTCTTCTCTTCTCTTTGCCAACTAGCCTCAAACTTGTCTTACCTAACCAATATCTAGCATATTGTAAGGATGCAGATATGCCTCCTTTTCTATCTACATGTAATTAACTAAAAGTACTTCTTTTACCTTACCATCATAGCTTCAAGTGATACCTACAACCTCTTGGATTCCATTCATGTCTCTATGTCACTTAATATGGATTATTTTCAGGAACCATCTCCTCTATATTAAAACTCATGCATAGAACCATTTTCTTCTTCCTAGTTAATTTTTGTTTTCTCTTTAGAAATTATTTCCCTTTTAAATTATTCTTGACTTTATATCTACCTCATGAATTCTTCTTCCATTATCTTGGGATGTTCATGGACTTGACTCCATCCAAGAGTCCTTCCTTGTGTACCTGGCATACTTGCAACCACATATGATGCTAATATTACTTTTTAGCATTCCATTATTATTTGGATTCCTCTGATTCAGTTCCTGCATGAACGAATTATAATTCCAGTCATGTTCTCTGAGTAACCTTGGTTAGTTAACACCAACTTATTTCTTGAAGAAATTTGATTTATCCTTCTGACATGCATATTCAACTTATGTCATGCCATACTTGATGGCCTTCATGCCATGCTTCCACTTTGCATTCTGATAGCAATAATAGAGGTGATATCTCCAACTGTGGGATTGATCCTTGGAGATGTCACATCTTATCTCCAAACTCTTTCATATTCCATAAAACCTTCCTTCCTTATTCCCATTCTTTTCATATATGTATGAACTTATGGTTCATGCACTATCATGTATCACATATGGTTGAATACTTGGAATCCTCTTTCCAAGACCTTTCCAATGATTGCCCTCCTTTCTCAATTCAGAATCCCGAGCTTAATGTTATGGATAATTAAAAATTGTATTTTCAATGATGTAATCCATGTGAAATTATTCTCCTTTCTCAGAGAAAAAATATCTCTTGGACCTTCATTGGACCCACTCTTAAGGTTCACAGACCGTCTTTACTGCGTTTTATGCAGGTCTGAACAATCAAAACCCCGCGGCTTCCTTCCTAACCCCTTTTCTTTCTTAAAAATAAATTATGGGCACTAGCCCTCTCTCTTTGGTCCCCAACCTCATGTGAACATAGGTTGTGACCAAGTTCTAGTCCGATAGGCGCTTATCTAGAGATTTGGAACCTTGGGGATCCAAAACTTTGGGCTCTGGGGGTTCTCACAACTCCAAACCTCTAATTCCTCAGAGCATCGAATTTGGAGAATTCATGAAGAATGGTGGATCATCGGTCCACGAATTCCCAACATCCAATGGATGAGATATATTACGGAACTCTGGCTATAGGATTTTTAGAACCACTTCTCTACAGTTTTGCCGGAGTATTGGTCTAGTGAACTCACAAACAAAAAATCAACGTACTGCACCTTCTCTCTAACCAACGACCATGATCAACTTCGAGACTCCGAGCTTCGGGAGTTCTGGAATTTCCACACTCTCAAACCTTTTGAAGTACCAAGTCTCTGGATTGTTGCATCTGTTGCCATGTACCCTCTCCCGATCAATGGTCATGATGGAATCTGGCCTTCGAGAGTCCCCAACCTTAACTATCTATGCCTTGAAGCCTCCGAAGTACCAAGTCTCTTGAATATGAGATATCCTATCGCATGTCCCTCCTCGATCAACATTGAGGATTTACTCTGCTCTCCAGAGCTTTGGGAGTCTTCGAACTTTAAAAATTCTTGACCAAGTTCAGTTTCGTTTTGCAATCCATCAAGGGCCCCACAACCCATACTTGAGGAAAGTGCCACATGGTGGAATACTAGAAATAGACATGTGGCCGAATCAGGCGGGTGACACATGTCATGTTCTAACTAGAATAATCAATATTCGAAGCGTACATAACTCACTAACATGTGGCACACATCTCGTGTGTCCATGTCATATCAGGTGACGTTAGAAAGTCACATCACTTTAGGACTATAGGAGTTCCATTACTTCAGAGCTTCGGAACTTAGAAATCCAGGACTTTGGAACTCTAGGAATTCAAAAGATTTTACACTTTCACACCTCAAATCTTCCGAACATCGAACTCCCAAAATTCATAACCTTCTGGGGGGTCCACATAGTACAACTGTCATCAATTAAGGTGGTGAAATGTGGTAGTACTAGGGAAATCCACATCACCCAGGGTAATCTCATCATGCCACATCACTTCGGCTCTTCGGCTTTGGAACTTCGAGATTTGGGGATTTGAAATATTTTCACATTAGCAGACTCTGATTCTTCTGAATGGTGAACTATGAATAATATGATCTTCTGACATGCATCTCCTTTGATGGATGACCCATATTAACTCTGAACTTAGGGACTTCGGGAGATTTTAGCTCTATCACACTTTGTTTCTCCCAAATGCCTAACTCCCGCATGAGTCAATCTTCCAACACTTGTCTCCTTTGATGCATGGTCTGGATTAATTACGGAATTCAAGACTTTTTTTCTCTATCTCAATTTGTTTCTCGCGAACATAGAACTCCTGAATGAGTCAATCTTTTGACACGTGTATTCTTTGATGGATGGTCTGGATTAAATATGGATTTCGGGACTTCGAGATTTTTTTTCTATATCACACTTTGTTTCTCTCGAACATCGATGATGCAAGAGCATCGCTCCACCCCAGTACACACTAGTTGATTAGCACGATTAGTGCACATTCAAGGAAGGGAGAGGCAGTTCCCTCTCATTTTTCCTTCAGAAAAAAAATCATGATTAAGGCGATACCTTCTCAGAGGTTGGTAGAGCCAAGTTGTTCCTTCGTGCAAGATGTAGATTAAGTCACCATTAAGTGACTAACGATAGGAGGGATTTGCATCCGATTCGGATAATAATTCCATAATTGTAATTTGCATCGTTAGTCAGGCATTTTGAATGGTGATTAGACACAACTAGCTTAGCTTGGAGGGAAGCTCATCGAGCCCCTGTTGTATAAATCTATGTGTTATTGCATAGTAGAGGTTGTTGATGGGGAGATTGATGAGATTCGAGACTCAATCATAGTCTAGTCTCACATATTGTAATAGAAATTCTTCCATTAATGGAAAAGGAAGAAATTTTCCTGCTCGTCACTTTCTGTGTAATCGATTCTTAGTTGTGAATGTCATTTGTATGCGTTTATTCTCTAGATGTATGTTAGAAATCGTCTGCAGGGGTGGAAATAAAATCTTCTATATGTGAGTGCATTGGATTAATTCTAGTTATTTAGGCTAATCACAAGGAGTGTGAAACAAAGAGTTGAATCTTTGTGAGCTGACACAAAGAGTCAGTGTCTGAACTCATTCGAGTCAGAAGAGAAGTTGCTAGGAGGGAACACCAGAACATTTATAGACTCAAAAGGAGCTTCAAGGTTGTTGAATACCTTTGAGGAAAGCCTGCGTAGAAGTAAGCGTAGCACAAAGTTATTGAGGACTCTATAGAGATCTTCCAGGAGGGCATCGATAAGGTGCAAGTGTGCATAAGGTGAGCTCTGTTTCAATTTTTGTGTAGAGGAGTTTCAAGGAGAAGACGCGCACATAGTTACTAAATACTCTGGAGGAATACCTATGGAAAGAGTGCACCCAACCAACACTTATAAAAGTGTTGCAAGAAGTCATTTGAAATACTTCATCGAGTGCAAGGACAACTCCAAGGCATGAACTTGTCTCAAGTTCAAAAATCTCTAGGAGGAGGAGCGAAGTCAAACAATAGAATAGTCAGGTTGGTAAGAGAAGGTTCAAAGGCCAAAAACTTTGAACACTTTCAAAATTTTCCCAATTTCAGAGAAAGTGAAAGCTCGGGAGGAGGAGCTACAACATCCATTGAATTGAGCTACAGAGAGAGATCTGGGTAATTATATCCCACGTCCAGACACCCGGTAGGAGCGCATAGAGGTGGAGAGAAGATCCTATTTGTCAGATCTGGGGGTGAAGGACCAACAACCATTGGATCCAGATGTAAGTGTATGGGTTTTAAAATCTTTTAAGTGCATAGGAGAACGGACTTGCAAAGTCCCAAAGTTTCGAAGCATCCGAGACCATCCATCGTCAAGGTTGACAGGTGGCAGTAGATAGAAGGGTCTGGGAGGTAAAGATCTGGAAGATTTGGGTGGAGCAGAAGTTGAAACTGATGAAGCTATGAAGAACGATGTAGATCATGATCGTTGATCATTAGGAGACAGGTAGTAGCAGATCCGAGAGTTTGCAGGAAGCAACTTCAGAAGAATCAACATGGAGAAAGGATAAACCCTCGCGAATTCATGAAGGGAGGAGAAGATCTAGACTTTTGGATCCAAAAGGGCATGTGGTAGATGATCTGTTAGTCTGAATATGTATCACTCCAGAGGTCTTGTGGAGAAGTGTTTCAGAATTTACCAAAGCACCAGATCCTGGAACAGTTGAGGGTCATTGATCTGAGGAAGAAGTGTGGACAGTTGATCTATGAGGGGACGCGTGGAGGAAGAGGGTTCACTTTTTTGAATAGCCACTCTGGAGGATTTGTGGGGTGTGCATGTAGATTCAGCCGAAGCCTTAATTATGGAGAAGAATTCTAAGTCATAGATCTCAGCAAGGAACGAGGACCATTGATCCTGTTTCTATGGTTTCAGAGGATTATACCTTCGAAAGAATTGACCGTAGTGTGAAGTGAAAATGCCTGGAACCTGAAGCTCCTTTTGAGTATGCGTCGGGTCATCACCCAAGGTCATACATAAGGAGAGGGGCCTAGTAGAAGGAGCTAGCACCCGCTAGTTGAAAAGTGCTAAGAGCGTCAGAGAAAGGGCCCGCGGGTTCTACAAGAGTTGGGCCTTAGGAGAATATGGGGCCCGTGTAAGTTGATTTGGGTTCAAGCAAGATCCAAAATAGTCGATCTGACTCCTTGTTGTGAATGATCCTAAACTGGGAGGTTGAGCAGACCCGAGGAGAAGGGGGGGGCTGCACCAAGTGGTATCGGAGCCTGATTTTATTCTGAGGTAGGAGGAAAGAGATAAAAGAGGAGACAATTTGTCTATATCGAGTAGATTTAGAGCTTGAATTCACCTGTAGACAGTGGGTGAAAAAGGATAGAGTGAGATTCTCTGTGGAAACTATTGGAAGGTGTGGAGAAGATAGTGGACAGCTAGGTGGGATGTGGATGAAGCAAGATGGCCGCTAGAAGTCATAGGCATGGTAGAGATTGCATGCAGAAGAGAAAGGTGGAGATGTACAAGGAGCTCAGTGAAATCCAAGTAGAAATAGAAAATCTAGCATTTAAGATGCAACAAGAGGAAAATGTACGTTGGAGATATGAGTGGCCTTTGAAAAGGACAACTAAGTGGCATGTTCAAAATCTATTGGCTAGGAAGCAACAACAAGTGTTAAAAAGGTGGTCGAGATTTTTTGAAAGCCTCAATGGTGAGGGAAAGAGATCTAGCATAGGTCTCATAGATTTCTAGGTGGGCAATATGAAGGGATCAGTTGATCTCATAAACTGCAAGGAGCATAGAGGAGATGTCCTGATTTTCCAGGTGGGAAAGGGAGAATAGATTAGCTCAGTTGAGACTTCACATCAACAATGGATGTTGATAGATGGAGAGAAAGTGGAATAAATACCTCATCCATATGAAGATTCACGAGAAACTGCAAGCTGTGTGAATGAAGATGATGACAAGTTGAGAAATCCTATCATAGAGGAGAGGGATCATAGGAGCATTCTAGTCATTTGGGGAATCCAAATAATCTTGAAAAGAAGTCGAGGAGAGGCTAGCATAGGTGTTGTAAATGCAACAGAAGGAAAACAAGCTGAGATTGTCATGGAGGAGAAGGAGAAGATAGTGAAGTCTGCCCCAACAGAAAAAGAGGAGCACATAGTTGAGATGCTCACTCAATGAGAGATGGAGTTGAAGGAACTTGAGGATTGTTTGAACAGTCCAGAACCAGAAGGTGGCTTCCATGAGATAACCATGCTAGAGGAGACACAACATAATGAGTTACAACTGGAGGAGGCTGGAGTTGAACCAACACAAGAATAATTGACAGGAGTTAGTCTGTCAGAGGAGGTTGATGAACAACAATTCGGTAAGGAGACTATGGAATTGGAGTATGCAACAGAGTGTCCAGTCAGCATCACAGAAGATGAAATAAGCATGAAGGGTTGTAGTCGAGTAGTCTTCACAAGGAGAACCGGTCGATGAAGCAGTTGGAAGAAGACGTAAAGGATATAAGGAGGTGGATATTGAGGTTAGCAGAAGAAGCGATCAACAAGGAGAAGTTGGACAAAGAATAACCTCTACGAGCAGCAAGGAAGATGCAGAAGCAACAAAAATGAAGCAATGGAGTACGAGAAAATCTCTAGGAGAAGGTTTAGGATGAAGGAGGATTTCAACAGAGCTGGGAAGTTGATGAGTAGGAGCTCATGAATTTTAGTAGCTGTGGAGTATGATGTGGGAGAATTGATGCACCCGAGTAGGCACCAACTGATTAGCATGATTGGTGAGCATTCAAGGAAGGGAGAGTGTTGGCACAGGGGTAGACCCCGGGTTCAATGCTCAAGAGTGCACCATCAAATCCCTAACTACCGACCCTTTCGGCAACACCTACGAAGAAGATGAAGTCTCACCCGAGGTAGAGGCAAGGGTGGTTGCAAGACTCAGGTGTCTGCAACCTTAGTTGGGACACAGATCTGTGATTATATCCTTTACAAAGCACTTAGCATCGTTCAGTCATCACTTATTCACCCTTATTGTACTTCGCAGATAATACATAACATCGCAATACTTGCTCAGATATAAGATATTTCAGTGCTTAGCAACAAAAAAACATATTAGATCCTGTAGATCAACACTAAGCATCCTCATACACATCAGATATACTATTCATATACATCTAGTGAATCACAAAGCATAACAAAATCTATCTAGTCATGGTATAGCACTTTGCAAGATAGTGAAAACACAAGGAAGAAACAACACAAAGCATGACACACAGGTTTACATGGTTCATCCCCACCTTGGGGCTATGTCCACAAAGTCTTCTTCTTATTTATTAGCTTTGGTCAATCTGATTACAACACAGAGCTTAAATGTACTCCGCATAGGATAGGAGATCTGAGCGCACCTCGCCAGATCCTCCTTCCCTGAGTAGATCTAGCACATAGCCCCCTTACAATCTGTGCACTCAACACTTACAACACTTGCACTCAGCTCTGCAAGCCTCTTACAACCATGCATATAGAATTTACATTCGATCACATAGATCTAATTACTAGCACTAAGCCATCGACCTTTCTTACATTGCCTAGCTACTTATTTATACTTTACAACATAGGCCTAAACATGGGTAAACCCATGGGCCAACATCCCTTTCCCATTACATTAACCCAAAACCCTGAAAGGTCCCCAAAAGTGGGCCAAGATCCCGTGATCTTTGCTTCGCCTTGCGCTCCATATTTGATAGGGTGTTGATGTCCAAAAACTCTCAAATATGACCAAGTGTTCCTCAAAACTTGGTAAAGGGCCAACATGCCCCCAACACTCACCCGTGACTCGTCCCGAGTCACTTTGGTCTATTTAGATCTGATTCGAATTTCTTAAGCTTGTCCCGAGCTGCTTCAACCTGTTGCAGTGCGACAACCTCTTTCTTAGTGAACTCCTGGATCATTGTGTCATTTACTGGTCCTTCCATGCATTGTTCTGCAGTGATGACAACCTGTTCAATCTCGGTTTCCTGGCTCTCAACTTTAGTGAAAAGTTGGCATGCTTTCTCTTGGAGTGGTTGAAGTTGTTGAGAGACTTCCATCACTTTACTTTGTAGCATGTGTACCTATTTTTGGGTGGTGCGTTGTTCTGGGAATCGTTTCATTCTTTCAACTGGGGTCAAGGCCTTTAGCTATGCCTGTAGCGTATCTACATGCTGTTTTTCTTCTTGGGGTTTTGATTCTAATGTCTGCAATTATGGGTTCTCTGTAAGGTTCTCATAAGTCTGGGTGCTTCTAGCACTTAGCTGCTTACATTCCAAAGCCAAGGTTTTTAATCGGACAACTACACTTCGGGCAATTGCCTCCCTTAGGTCTCTTACTTCTTGAGGAGTCTTGGGCATGGTACAAAGTTCCATATCTGTGACACACTACTGAAGTTACTGGATTACTTCTTCAAGTTATGCCACCTACTGTGGGACACGTTCTTCAATTTTCACTTCAATGACCATCTTAGAGCGAAGTTCTCTGTGAACTCTTTCCTGTACTTCAAGTTGCTTTGCTAGCAACTGGTCCTTGCTCTGTTGTAATTGTTCTTTTTCCTCATCCCACTTCACTTCCAGGGAAATATTTTCCTATTCTTCCTTCCTCTGTTGTACTATATGTGCGCTCTGTACTTGTGCCAAATCTTGGGTGGCTTGCACTGTGTCTTCTTGAGCTCATCGAAGGCGAGCTTCAACTTTCTCAGCGTTCTGGTGTAATTGGGTGGGCTCATCAGTTGTTCCTATTTTTTCAATTGTCAAGGGTTCCGTAGAAACTTCTCTACTAGACTGGATTTCTTGCTACACTTCTTGAAGTTCACCCTTGATTAGGTTGAATACCTCCTCCTTCTTCGCTTCTTTCTTTTCTACGATCTCTAGTGAAGCATCATTCAACGCAGCGATCAAGAAATCAAAGTCATCCTGTGTAAGGGTAGTCTTGAACGTAGTCCGAGTGGCCTTAGTTTTCTTTCGGGATGAGGGATTTGGTGGAGTAATCTTCCTTTTCTTAGAGGGGTCATCCTCCTCTCCAGGTGGAGTAACCTCGCCTTTGTTTTTCTCAAGTTCTCTGCCACCTAGTTCTTCACTATCACCTTCCTTCATAGGTGAGATCGAAGTAGTCTTCGTGGATGTGCTATGGATA
This sequence comes from Picea engelmannii, assembly GCA_009831015.1. Taxonomy (NCBI): domain Eukaryota; kingdom Viridiplantae; phylum Streptophyta; class Pinopsida; order Pinales; family Pinaceae; genus Picea; species Picea engelmannii. The sequence goes on along the minus strand of ML784703.1, from coordinate 133,077 downwards.
TATTGAACCTACACATCCTTCTTAGTCTTGTGCAGTCCAGGTGTATCCGTCATGGCTTCATGGCTATCCACGTCGGACATCTCTATGGGGTCTTCTGGAACAAGGAGGTCTACCAACCATTCCTTGGTAATCTGCTCCAAGTCTTCTTCTGTCAACTTATAGTATGACTAGAGTTGTTGTTTGTTCTCATCAATGCACATTGTGATATAGGTGAAGTGGTGGTCTGCGTTGAATTTGATCAAAGGTCTAAACCTATGAAGTGTGTTTGGTGTGAGGCATGGTGTAGGCTGGATTTCATTCTTTATTTGGTTGTAATAAGTGTGGAAGATGACATTGGATTGACACTGCTTATTCATGTCACTAGAGTACCACAGTGTACAAAACTTCGTGGCCAATGGTTCGAAGGGTTTGATCTCCAAAAAAGTGGCACCTTCTGGTAGATCCCAAGCAATGAAAGCGATGAGTATGAGAAACCAACTAAAGTGGAAGTCATATCCTTGGTCTTGTGCTTGTCTGCAGTCAAGCTCTAGATGATTTACAAGGTACCTTTCCCATTTCATTTGTAGTCCCTCTGCACACTTCCTTCTGAGGTCAACTACAAATCCAGTCACCTGTGTGGGTATGTTCTTGCAGACTAACTTCCCTACGATCAACTAGAAACCAAGGTGCATTGTTTCATTCTCAATGGAGGCTACCTTGTAACCACATGTGCCCTTCTCTACATCGCCATATGTGTCTTTTATTCGTTGGGTGAGAGCACGATCTGCGGTCTTTCCAGGGTAAAAATAGTGCGGGTCAGGGCCCTGCATGCTTAGCCCTATGATCCAATTTATTAGAGTTGGATCCACAGTGATGTGGTGGTCCAACCATAAGTATCCTCTGTGGTAGCAGGACAACAACAATCTAACGCATGCATTCACTTCCTGATGCCCCCCGAAATGAGGAATCTTCATTACATTGAGGAGGGTTGACTGTGCAAGGTTATGGGTCCATTGCTGAGGGATAATCTTTGGTTTCCTTCCTTTTGTGATAGTTAAGTACTTGTGTGGGGCTAGCATACTGTAAACCTTACGATCTCCAAGGTTGAAATCACTAAATTTCAACGCTGTGAGCTTATCCTAGTCAGCACGAACTATGCGCACCCCTTTTGGGAGGTACACAGTGACCACAACATAGTCAAAGTCTCTAGGTACAGTGTCTCGATTCACTGTGCTGCTTAGTGGTGGGATATACTTAGGCAAGATACTTGGGATCACCTTCACAGTGGTGAAGTTGTTTCCGAGCTTAGATCGTCTTTCCGAAGGCAGTTGGGATGGTCCTGCTCGAGTAGTGGAGGTGGAAGCTGGAAATTCTCCCGAGGATGATGCTTGTACACCTGTAGACATTCCTCGCTATGACATGAATCTCTCAGTCATTAAGTCAGTTAAAAATTCTTCAACGATTTTCTCTGCAATGTTGAGCTCGTCTGACATACAAGCTTGGGTCAGCTAGCTCGGGTGTGAAAGGAACTTCGAGACTATAGTGAATAGTATGGGAACAAGGTAATGATCTCAGGGTGAGTTAATCTCAGGTTTCATGCTCAAATTCTCACTTAGAAAAAAGTATTCTCGGTGGGTGGCACGATGGACTAAGTAGGGAAACTTAGTAATGGTCTGCTGGCAATGGTTATGATCCTTCATTAACTCTTGTTCGACCTGTTATGGCACTTTTCAATGGTTGGATGACGAACCTTTATTTCTTTTCTGCCCATTCAGAGTGGAATTCGAATGGATATATTGGCCCCAATGGCTATATTTCTTCATCATGGCGAAGTAATCTATGTCGTTGTTCTGATATCTTGACGAAGTTCCAATTCTGCAATTTTTCTGTTTGCGGAGTATCCTCTAGAACCTCTGTGGAGTATCCCTTTTCTTTCTTAACTTTCTAGCCTTCTTCCCAGTGAGCTTAGTCTCAATAATGCTTTTACCATTCTAATGCTTATCTTCTATGGTCTTAGTTACTTCACGCCATTGAAAGTCTTTCATATGGTTCCTGGATAATACTTCTTCTGTATCAAAAATAGGTAACTCAATCTTCTGCGGATCCTCAAGTGTTCTCTTAGCCTTGACATAGGAGTTGCTGGTATTAAATATCTGCGATTTGCTCTTCTATTCTTCAATCAAGTGCGCGATCCTTATGTTCATAAAGTCTTTTAACTCTTGCTTCTTTTGTTCCAAAACTTCTTCTTCCTGTTTTCATTTGGCTTGTTCTCTATCAATCCAAGGTTTTCCTATGAGCATGGTAAACGTGGCA
>ML784703.1:108690-130735 GCA_009831015.1 Picea engelmannii | reverse complement strand
TCTTAAGCTTGTCCCGAGCTGCTTCAACCTGTTGCAGTGCGACAACCTCTTTCTTAGTGAACTCCTGGATCATTGTGTCATTTACTGGTCCTTCCATGCATTGTTCTATAGTGATGACAACCTGTTCAATCTCGGTTTCCTGGCTCTCAACTTTAGTGAAAAGTTGGCATGCTTTCTCTTGGAGTGGTTGAAGTTGTTGAGAGACTTCCATCACTTTACTTTGTAGCATGTGTACCTATTGTTGGGTGGTGCGTTGTTCTGGGAATCGTTTCATTCTTTCAACTGGGGTCAAGGCCTTTAGCTATGCCTGTAGCGTATCTACATGCTGCTTTTCTTCTTGGGGCTGTGCTTCTAATGTCTGCAATTATGGGTTCTCTGTAAGGTTCTCATAAGTCTGGGCGCTTCTAGCACTCAGCTGCTTACATTCCAAAGCCAAGGTTTTTAATCGGACAACTACGCTGCGGGCAATTGCCTCCTTTAGGTCTCTTACTTCTTGAGGAGTCTTGGGCATGGTACAAAGTTCCATATCTGTGACGCACTACTGAAGTTACTGGATTACTTCTTCAAGTTATGCCACCTACTATGGGACACGTTCTTCAATTTTCACTTCAATGACCATCTTAGAGCGAAGTTCTCTGTGAACTCTTTCCTGTACTTCAAGTTGCTTTGCTAGCAACTGGTCCTTGCTCTGCTGTAATTGTTCTTTTTCCTCATCCCACTTCACTTCCAGGGAAATATTTTCCTATTCTTCCTTCCTCTGTTGTACTATATGTGTGCTCTGTACTTGTGCCAAATCTTGGGTGGCTTGCACTGTGTCTTCTTGAGCTCATCGAAGGCGAGCTTCAACTTTCTCAGCGTTCTGGTGTAATTGGGTGGGCTCATCAGTTGTTCCTATTTTTTCAATTGTCAAGGGTTCCGTAGAAACTTATCTACTAGACTGGATTTCTTGCTACACTTATTGAAGTTCACCCTTGATTAGGTTGAATACCTCCTCCTTCTTCGCTTCTTTCTTTTCTGCGATCTCTAGTGAAGCATCATTCAACGCAGCGATCAAGAAATCAAAGTCATCCTGTGTAAGGGTAGTCTTGAAGGTAGTCCGAGTGGCCTTAGTTTTCTTTCGGGATGAGGGATTTGGTAGAGTAATCTTCCTTTTCTTAGAGGGGTCATCCTCCTCTCCAGGTGGAGTAACCTCGCCTTTGTTTTTCTCAAGTTCTCTGCCACCTAGTTCTTCACCATCACCTTCCTTCATAGGTGAGATTGAAGTAGTCTTCATGGATGTGCTATGGATATATTGAACCTACACATCCTTCTTAGTCTTTTGCAGTCTAGGTGTATCCGTCATGGCTTCATGGATATCCACGTCGAACATCTCTATGGGGTCTGCTGGAGCAAGGAGGTCTGCCAACCATTCCTTGGTAATCTGCTCCAAGTCTTCTTTTGTCAACTGATAGTATGACTAGAGTTGTTGTTTGTTCTCATCAATGCACGTTGTGATATAGGTGAAGTGGTGGTCTGCATTGAATTTGATCAAAGGTCTAAACCTATGAAGTGTGTTTGGTTTGAGGATTTCATTCTTTATTTGGTTGTAATAAGCGTGGAATATGACATTGGATTGACACTGCTTATTCATGTCACTAGAGTACCACAGTGTACAAAACTTCGTGGCCAATGGTTCGAAGGGTTCGATCTCCGGAAAAGTGGCACCTTCTGGTAGATCCCAAGCAATGAAAGCGATGAGTATGAGAAACCAACTAAAGTGGAAGTCATATCCTTGGTCTTGTGCTTGTCTGCAGTCAAGCTCTAGATGATTTAAAAGGTACCTTTCCCATTTCATTTGTAGTCCCTCTGCACACTTCCTTCTAAGGTCAACTACAAATCCAGTCACCTGTGTGGGTATGTTCTTGCAGACTAACTTCCCTACGATCAACTGGAAACAGAGGTGCATTGTTGCATTCTCAATGGAGGCTACCTTGTAACCACATGTGCCCTTCTCTACATCGCCATATGTGTCTTTTATTCGTTGGGCGAGAGCACGATCTGCGGTCTTTCCAGGGTAAAAATAGTGCGGGTCAGGGCCCTGCATGCTTAGCCCTATGATCTGATTTATCAGAGTTGGATCCACAGTGATGTGGCGGTCCAACCATAAGTATCCTCTGTGGTAGCAGGACAACAACAATCTGACGCATGCATTCACTTCCTGATGCCCCCCGAAATGAGGAATCTTCATTACATTGAGGAGGGTTGACTGTGCAAGGTTATGGGTCCATTGCTGAGGGATAATCTTTGGGTTCCTTCCTTTTGTGATAGTTAAGTACTTGTGTGGGGCTAGCATACTGTAAACCTTACGATCTCCAAGGTTGAAATCACTAAATTTCAACGTTGTGAGCTTATCCTAGTCAGCACGAACTATGCACACCCCTTTTGGGAGGTACACAGTGACCACAACATAGTCAAAGTCTCTAGGTACAGTGTCTCGATTCACTGTGCTGCTTAGTGGTGGGATATACTTAGGCAAGATACTTGGGATCATCTTCACAGTGGTGAAGTTGTTTCCGAGCTTAGATCGTCTTTCCGAAGGCAGTTGGGATGGTCCTGCTCGAGTAGTGGAGGTCGAAGCTGGAAATTCTCCCGAGGATGATGCTTGTACACCTGTAGACATTCCTCGCTATGACATGAATCTCTCAGTCATTAAGTCAATTAAAAATTCTTCAACGATTTTCTCTGCAACGTTGAGCTTGTCCGACATACAAGCTTGGGTCAGCTAGCTCGGGTGTGAAAGGAACTTCGAGACTATAGTGAATAGTATGGGAATAAGGTAATGATCTCAGGGTGAGTTAATCTCAGGTTTCATGCTCAAATTCTCACTTAGAAAAAAGTATTCTCGGTGGGTGGCACGATGGACTAAGTAGGGAAACTTAGTAATGGTCTACTGGCAATGGTTATGATCCTTCATTAACTCTTGTTCGACCTGTTATGGCACTTTTCAACGGTTGGATGACGAACCTTTATTTCTTTTCTGCCCATTCAGAGTGGAATTCGAATGGATATATTGGCCCCAATGGCAATATTTCTTTGTCATGGTGAAGTAATCTATGTCGTTGTTCTGATATCTTGATGAAGTTCCAATTCTGCAATTTTTCTGTTTGCGGAGTATCCTCTAGAACCTCTGTGGAGTATCCCTTTTCTTTCTTAACTTTCTAGCCTTCTTCCCAGTGAGCTTAGTCTCAATAATGCTTTTACCATTCTAATGCTTATATTCTATGGTCTTAGTTACTTCACGCCATTGAAAGTCTTTCCTATGGTTCCTGGATAATACTTCTTCTGTATCAAAAATAGGTAACTCAATCTTCTGCGGATCCTCAAGTGTTCTCTTAGCCTTGACATAGGAGTTGCTGGTAAAAAATTAATGCGATTTGCTCTTCTATTCTTCAATCAAGTGCGCGATCCTTATGTTCATAAAGTCTTTTAACTCTTGCTTCTTTTGTTCCAAAACTTCTTCTTCCTGTTTTCATTTGGCTTGTTCTCTATCAATCCAAGGTTTTCCTATGAGCATGGTAAACGTGGCACTATCTTCAACAAATTTAATAATCTCAAAATCTTCCTCTGTCGAAGTTCCATTGACAGTCATAGGTATCCGGGCGAGCCTTCCACATAGGTTTACTAGCTTTCCTCTGAATAAACTTGTCCCTCCTAGGGAAGGGATCATGGCAGGATTTTCTATAGCTTCCCAAGTTCTTTCTGGCATAATGTTCACTTGTGTTTCTTCATCAAGAATACAGTCAATGTTGAAGTCCCCTATTCTTGATTCGACTTTCACCTTTTATTTTAAGATCTCTAATAACCTAACATGTCGGTGATAATTTAAGTTGTCTTTCATCTGTAGCAATACCTTTTCTGATTCCTTTTGAGTTACTACTATTTCTGGATCTACCTTAGGGTTTTCTTCATTCATATTCATTATTTCAAGATTAGCAATCATTCTAGGGAAATCCAACACTTCATGGTCCAAGGCTTTGCAATAGAGACAACTAGGTCTTCCACTAGGGAATTCCTTAGCAAGATGTCCTAGTCTTCTGCAACTGTAGAAAATGGTTAACCCTCTCTTTCATCTAAATGTTCCCCAACTTCTTCTGTACTGCGCACCAGGATCATGGTAGCTAGCTTGCACAAAACTCTTTCTAGGATCCTGCATCCACTTGTTATTCCAAATGTTCTTTCTATGCATAGGTATAACATATCTATCATTATACTTATCAAATCTATTCATATCAAACTTTCTTTCATCTATTAATGCCCTAGTTTTGAAGCTATGATAGAATCTATCAAGCATAACTAGATCCATGCTTTAGAAACAAAAAATTTCACTTATCCTACTTCTACAAAGAACAAAGATTTCAGATCTAAAAACTTCTGACTATTCTTACCTTTATTAGAGAATAAAGCTTACAAATCTTACCTCTTTTCTACATATTTGACTTCTTTCTTTCAAAAATTTCCAATTTTACTTTTCTTGGCATAGAGCATTCAGATCTCGCTTCTTTTCTTCAGATCTAATCTTCCTTTCTTCATATCTGACCTTATTCCTAGCACAAAGCTTCACAGGTCGAGTAAAAAGTTGCTCCCTAGGGCAACAGATCTATGGACAGAGCCTCCTTTTGCACAAAGTTTCTTCTTCCTCAGTTCCCAACAATCACAGCTTCATGTACCGACAATGGAACCATTTGTTGGCACAAGGGAAGAACCAGGGTTCAATTCTCAAGAGCGCACCAACAAAGCCCTAACTACCGACCCTTTTGGCAACACTTGCGAAGCAGATGAAGTCTCACCCAAGGTAGAGGCAGGGGTGGTTGCAAGACTCATGTGTCTGCAACCTTAGGTGGGACACAAATATGTGATTATATCCTTTACAGTGCACTTAGCATCATTCATTCATCACTTATTCACCCTTATTGTACTTCACAGATAAGATAATTCAGATATAATATAATTCAGTGCTTAGCAGTAGAAAAACATATTAGATCCTATAGATCAACATTAAGCATCCTCAGACATATCAGATATACTATTCATATACATCTAGTGAATCAAAAATCATAAGCAAATCTATCTAATCATGGCATAGCACTTAGCAAGATAGTGAAAACAAAAGGAAGCAACAACACAAATCATGACACACAAGTTTACATGGTTCACCCCCACCCTGGGGCTACGTCCACAAAGTCTTCTTCTTCTTTATTAGCTTTGGTCAATCTAATTACAGCACAGAGCTTAACTGTACTCCGCATAAGACAGGAGATCTGTGTGGACCTCGCCAGATCCTCCTTCCTCGAGTAGATCTAGCACAGAGCCTCCTTACAATCCATGCACTCAACACTTACAACACTTGCACTCATCTCTGCAAGCCTCTTACAATCATGCATAGAGAATATACATTCGATCACATAGATCTAATTACTATCACTAAGCCATCAACCTTTCTTACATTTCCTAGCTACTTATTTATACTTTACAACATAGGCCTAAACATGGGTAAACCCATGGGCCGACATCCCTTCCCCATTACATTAACCCAAAACCCTAAAAGGGCCCCAAAAGTGGGCCGAGATCCCGTGATATCTTCTTCACCTGGTGATCCATCTTTGACAGGGTGTCGATGTCCAAAAATGATCAAATATGACCAAGTGTTCCTCAAAAATTTGTCAAGGGCTAACAAAGAGGCACCGCCCTCTCATTTTTACTTCGGAAAATAAATCATGATTAAGGAAATAAATGTTGACGGGTTGGTAGAGACAAGTTGTTCTTTCGCACAAGCTATAGATTAATTCTCCATTAAGTGACTGATGGTAGGAGGGATATGCATCCAATTTGGATTAGAATTCCATTGTTGTAATATGCCTCATTAGTCAGGTGTTTTGAATGGTGATTAGACACCACTATCTTAGCTTGGAAGAAATCTCATCCAACCCGTCTTGTATAAATCTGTGTATTTTTTCATAGTAAAGGTTGTTGATGGGGAGATTGATGAGAGTTGAGATTCAGTCATAATCCGGTCACACATATTGTAATCAACATTCTGCCATTAATATAAAAGGAATATATTTTCCTGTTTATCAATTTCTGTGTAATGGATGCTTAGTTGTGAATGTCATCCGTATGTGTTTATGCTATATATGTATGTTAGAAATATTATGAGGAGATGGAACTAAAATCTTCTATTTTTTTGTGTGCTGGATTAATTCTAGTTCTTTAGGCTAAGCGCAAGGAGTGCGCGATAGAGAGTTGAAAATTTGTGAGCCGACATAAGGAGTGTGTGTCTAAACTCATTTGATTCAAAAGAGAAGTTGTCATGAGGGCACACCAGAACATTTACAGTCTCAAAAGGAGCTTCAAGGTTGCTGAGTATCTTGGAGGAAAGTCTGCGCAGGAGTAAGCGTAGCACAGAGTTATTGAGGACTCTGTAGAGCTCTTCTAGGAGGGCATAGAGCAGGTGAAAGTGTGCATAAGGTGAGCTCTGTTTCGATTTCTGAGGAGAGGAGTGTTGAGGAGAAGAAACTCACAGATTTACTTAATACTCTGGAGGAAGATCTATGAAAAGAGTGCACTTGGCCAACACTTATAAAACTATTGCAAGAAGTTGTTTGAAAGACTTCATCAAGAGAAAGGAGAGCGCCAAGGCATGAGCCTGTCTCAAGTTCAAAAATCTCAAGGAGGAGGAGTGGAGTCAAACACTAGAAAAGTTGAGTTGGCAGGAATAGGTTCAAGGGATAAAACCTTTGAACACTTACAAAATTTTCCCAATTTCAGAGAAAGTACAATCTCAGGAGGAGGATCCACAGTAGTCGTTGAATCGAGCTGCCAGGAGAGATCTGGGTCGTTGAATCCCACGTATAGACACCCAGTAGGAGCGTGCAGAGGCAAAGAGAAGATACTATCCATCGTATCTGAGCATGAAGGACCAACAACAGTTGGATCCACAGGTAAGTGCATGGGTCTTAAAATATTTTAAGTGCACATGAGAGAGCATTTCCAAAGTCCCAAATTTTTGAAGCAGTCGGGACCATCCATCATCAAGGCTGACAGGTGGCAGTAGATCAAAGGGTCTGGGAGGTAAAGCTTCGAAAGATCTACATGGAGAAGAAGATGAAACTGTCAAATATTTGAAGAACAAATTAGATCCTGATCGTTGATCATTAGAAGACATATAACAACGGATCCGAGAGTTCACCGGAAGGAAATTCGAAATAATTAGCATGGAGAAAGGAGAAACCATCATGAAGTCACAAAGGGCAGAGAAGATCTGGACCGTTGGATCCAGAAGGACACATGGTAGAAAATCTGCTAGTCTGGAGACGTAGCACTTCGAAGGTCTTGTGGAGAAGTTCTTCTGAATTTCTTGAAGCACCAGAGCCTGGAACAATTGAGGGTTGTTGATCTGAGGAATAAGCATGGACCGTTGATCTACGAGGGGATGTGTGGAGGATGTGGGTTCACTACATTGGATAGCCACTCTAGAGGATTTGTAATGTGTGCATGCAGATTACGTCGAAGCCCAAATTTTGAAGAAGAAGACCAAGTCATAGATCTCAACAAGGAACAAGGTCTGTTGATTGTGTTTATGTGATTTCTTAGGATTGTGCCTCAGAAGGAATTGACCGTAGAGTGAAGTGAAAATGCCTGAATCCCGAAGCTCCAAAGAACCTTTTTAGTAGGAATTGGGTCATCGCCTGAGGTCATAGATAAGGAGAGGGGCCTAGCAGAAGGAGCTAGAACCCTCTAGTTTAAAAGTGCCAAAAGAGTTAGAGAAAGGGCTTGCAGGTTCCATAGGACCTACACCTTAGGAGAAGAGGGGGCCTTTGTAAGTTGATTTGGGTCAAGCAGGAGCTTGAAGTGTCGATCCGACTCCTTGTTGTGAGCGATCCTAGACCGGGAGATCTGGAAGCCCCGAGGAGAAGGGGGGGGCTGCACCAACCAAACTCCTGAATGAGTCAATCTATGGACACGTGTCTCCTTCAATGGATGCTCTAGATTAACTTCAGACTTAGGGACTTTGAGAGTTTTTTTCTCTATCACAATTTGTTTCTCCCGAATGTCAAACTCCTGGATGAGCCAATATGTCGACATGTGTCTCCTTTGATGGATGGTTTGGATTAACTCTGCACATTGGAACTTATGGAGTTTTTCTCTATATCATGCTCCATTTCTCCCGAAGTGTCGAATTTATGAAATGTTGTGAGATCTACGACTCACCATCACTTGCACTCAAATATGATGACTCAGATTTTCTCTTCACAATAGTGCCTCACCTCTTACTCTTGGCATGATCTAACAACTATGATCTATCTTTGACCAATCCAACAGTTAAGTACTTTTCCCTAGATCTACGACGTAGATCTACTTCGGGACTTCATAACTTTGGGCTTCGATCCCTTTTTTCTCTATAACACATAAACTTCATCGAAGTCACGAAGTCTGAAGGACTTGGAGGTTAAATCTCATGCACCTTTTTCTAGATCTGATAGTTGGAAAATGCTGGCCTTTCTCCTGGGTAGATCTTACAACCCAACTTCAAACCTTGTGGTTCCAAACCCACAGTTACCGCAATCTCTTTTCTCTGTTATCTTTCTTGAACCACTATACCTCCTGAGCTTCCAAACATGGCCAAGGTATTATCTTGGCACTCTAGGATGCTATGAAATTAAAATTCTGTTCCTCTCGACAACAATTTAGTTTGATCTATTGATTCCATAACCACTTATATGGACCAATTCAGGCTCAGTGTCTAAAAATGGGCTCCGAGCTTCAATTTTGTCCATTTCAACAACAATTCCTTTCCGAAACCTTTTATTCAACTTCCACTTTCATGGCCCATCGAGGATCACTCTTGAAACCATGGCTCTGATACCATTTTTTAAGGTCCCTGAACACCAACCTATGATGGGAAACGATACCCAATCAACTGTATCTTTTGCTACATCCCCAACCTTAAACCAACAGGTTGGGTCATGCCATCAAAATAAAATTTCATGCTTTGATACCATTTTGTAACGTCCCCAACCATCAACCTCTGTCGGGAAATGCTACCCAATCAATTGCATATTTTTCTACATCCCCGACCCTAAACCAATAGGTTGGGCCATGCCACCAAAAGAAACTTTCATGATCTGATACCACTCTATGACAGGCCCAACGTTAATCTATTGGGCTATGCCGCACAAAGAAACTTGTGGAAACATCATACACATCTATATAAACATAGAAATTACAATTAATATCTATCTATATATAAACATATATAGACGACCATTCTAATAATACACAAATTAATGCATAGATAACATTAAGCCTACACATACAACATATAAAAAATATCCAAGCATTACTCATCAATTATATCACATGTACAATCACACAACATGTAAATGAACACATAAGTGGCACTTATCTTTTGATAGAAGACCACCAACTGGATGCAGACCTTCCACAAACCTCCCATCCATAGACCACATTTCTCATCACGCTCAATAGTGGGTCACCCCCGAGAAGGGACTAAACTCCACCAGGAAAGGGATTCATAGGATAGGCAAGGTCAACAGAGAAGTCACATAGTTGCACGAGAAGGAGATTCTCCCAGGATCCAACCCACACTAACAACCTACAACCTATCATTCCCCACATGCATGTCCCACCCCAAGAAGTGTCCCCCTTCTCTTCTCAACAATCCTTCGACTGCCCCACTTCCCTTTGAGGGCTTCAACAATAGGCTGGAAAGGAATTCTCAGAGAACTATAGCTGCAGTTGAGCTCTCTCTAGGAAAATCACTTCCCCAACAAAATCTCTCACCTGAAGAGAGTTTCTCACATGCCTGAAAACCTTCTTCTTTAATCAACGGGCCTAACAACCCGCCTCTTCACTCCTTCTCCTAGTCAACCAACAACAGGATTAGGTGAAGGAAGCAAACGAAAAAAGGTAAGGAAACTAAAGATGACAACAATCCATGCTCAACCAAGGAACTGTGTTGGAAGCAACAACCAATCGTTAAGGCCCAGTACGATTTCAGTAAAAATACATTGTGTTATGCTTCACAGGAAAAACATGGGATAGATCAAAGTTCCTGCAGGTTCCAGAGGTGCATGAATGATTTATAGGTCGACGATGGAGAGGATGGATCAGTGCGTGAATCAGTGGGGAGTATGGCAGACTTGCGAGAATGGAAACCATCTTGAGAATGGTGAGGGAACCCCCAAAGAACTGGCTTTCCCACTTAAAAAATACATGCGGATAGGTTGACACATGTCTTCCTGAAGCTACATGAGCTCCACTTCACACTTGTTCTCTTTCCCCAGGAACTTAGGACAACATAGGTTATGTCAAACCTTAGCCTCTAGGAAATAATAATCTAATATTATCCATTTAGAGGTAATCCCTCTAGCTTAGACCCTATTCCTAGACACTTAGACCCTTCCCTTTCCCTACCTAGTGGAGCTTAGTTTCCCATAACTCTTTCTTTGTGGTCAGCCTACATGCAACAATGTAATTTTATTAATGATGTGAGTATTTGCATATACAAAATTAGTTTTAATGGCCTTAACATCTAGGCTCTCTGAACTAATAAACACATAATCATTCTATCTTATTATAACTCTGCTCACTAGCCTATTAAACATGTTTACAATTCATAGTCACAACTGGGGTTCTACCTGGAGATATTATAATTTGGTATATAGGCTACTATGGTATCTTCATCATAAAATATGAAAGTATCACCGCACCGCTGGAGAAACTACTGAAGAAGTTTGAATCATTCTGGTGGATAGTTGAATGTGAAAAAGGTGTTTTATATCCTCAAAGAGAAACTCAACAGTCCACACATTCAGATATACCCCAACTATCAGATTGAATTCCATGTAAATATGGACGCATTAGGTATCTCCCTGGGAGCCATTTTGGTGCAACTAGGAGAAGGGAATATGGACCACCCTATCTACTTTGATAGAAAAAAACTTTATCAAGMTGGATGAAACTACACAACAACCGAAGGGTAAAGTCTATCCATGATTTATGCATTGCAAAAATTTAGACACTATTTACTAGGCTCTCATTTTAAGTTTTTTACTGACCATTCTATGTTGAAGTACCTAGTTAATATTTTGGTCCTTAAAGGAAGGATTTGTAGGTGGCTCGTACTCTTTCATTCAAGGTAATTGTCAATCCTGGAATATGTAATGTAGGTCTGGATCACCTATCAATAATGCAATTAGGTGAAAGTGGAGAAGCGGTGGACGATCAACTCCCCGATGCAGACCTCTTGTGGATTGAATCCATCCTAGAGTATCTTGAAGACATTGTTTCCTTCCACATCTATGGGACCTGACCAAAACATTATTCCAAAATATAGAAACAACACCTGGTGGTCTGAGAAAAATACTACCAACTGATTGTGGGGGAAATCTATAATATGGTACTCGATATCATTCTAAGAAGGTGTGTCCTAACCCATGAGAGGAAACATATCATGTGGGAATGCCATAGTGGAGTTGCAGGAGGACATGTTGGAGGGAAAGCTACATCACATAAGGTACTTCAAGTTGGGTTATGGTGGCCAACATTATTCAAGGATGCTAAAGCTTATGCTAGATATTGTGACATTTTCCAATGAGTAGGGTGTGAATGTGTTGAACCTGCAGATAATAGATCTAGCTAGCAAATGACATACACAATTTGCAGAGAAAATATGGGAAACGAGAAGCAGGAGAGAAAGAATGGAAGAATTCTCATTGACCGTATTCCACACTCAAAGAGTGAATAATGTACAATAGATATAGGATACATGGCGTAACTAATGCACCATAGTAGTGATCTAGAGAGATCTAGACACTCACTGACAAGCATTGGAGTGAACTACCACCTAGTCCTAGTTAAATGATCCATGCAATCATCAGTTAACTTAGCCACGACTTACACTAGTCTAAATAAGTCTAACTGAGTGTAATAGACTCTAAAATGAAGAGGAACATCCTATTTTATAGAGGAATATTTTCATCTAAGGAATAGTTCCCAACAATGGATTGTAAAACGTAGGAAAATAATTATAGGTGAGTGTGTAATATCTCCAACACCCCCCCCCGAACACTACTAGGGTGTACATGATGAATGGGTATCGGTAACCAAGGACATTTTAGGTACCCATTGTACAATGCATATAATAATGAGACACTGGAAAAATATGAGGAAAGAGGGAAAACCACATGGGAACACCCCCCCCTCAAATTACAATGCATAAAAAAAAAGGGAGAAAGAACAAAAATAAGTTGTTAGCAAGCATGCCATTCACTCCAAGAAGACATCACAAATGTGCAAGTTTGTACTTGTAGAAGATTTGTTTGAATATGTAGATGTATGCATGGATATGATGAAGTAGATGCAACATTGTATCCACTTTCTTCTTTTGTCATGAAGAAAATCCAAATAAAGTTTGGATGAAACTTTGAAAACCGTGCGGCCATTTTCGGAAAAACATTGAAATTTTGTTGGTTTTAAAATGATCAGAACTTCACTTCCCGAACTCCGTTTTAGACGATTTTTTTTTTGAAATTGGGTATGTTTCCGAGAGGAATTCAAATATCCAATTTTTTTCTGCAAATTCTGCTAAGAAAATATCAAAATTGAATATGATGTTCTTGAGTCCCTTTTTGTCTCTTGAGATGTATGCATGGTGCATGCATGTTGCTCCTGATATGCATGCATATCACATGGAAATTTCTTTTCATTTGAATCCTAAGATGCATGAAATATATCTTCCACATGAAATTTAGAAAATAAATCTAAAATGGAGTAGACATCATCTGCAATTAATGGAATAGAAATTTGTGCATATACTTGTGTAGAAGACTCTTCAGAATAAGAGATTTGATCTTCTGATGGTTTTTGTTTTGGCTCTATCTTTCAAATTTCCTTCATGCAATCTTCAAAATCTTCTTTATTCCTAAATAGAACCTACAATATGGTCCATAATTGATTTGGAGTTGAGTCTTGTGAGTCATCATATACTTGGGGGAGAATTTTAGGAGAAATAAACCAGAGGATGCATCCTATGGCCATATCTTGTCTATTGAGAAAGTCATTTTTCTCATCAGTGGAATCAAACTCTACTTTCATTTCCATAGTTATTTGGTACAAGCCTCTGCATCTGAGCTTAAGTAGAATTTTTGGCTTCCACTCCGAATAGTTATGAGGCATGAGAAGTATTGCCGGTGAATAATCCATCTTTTCTATTTTTTTTCAATCTTTAGTACCTGCAAAAATAATATATTGTGTCTTTCTCCTAGCAATCCATCGAATTTCATACCATGTAAATGCATTGACCTTGCACAAAATAGATCAATCTAGAAAATGAAATACACAATTTCCAGACAAAATATGAGAAAAGAGAAGCATGAGATAAAGAATGGAAGATTTCTCATTAACCGTATTTCACACTCAAAGAGTGAATACTTTAAAATAGATATAGGCTACATGAGTAACTAATGCACCATAGTAGTGATCTAGATATATCTAGACACTCACTGATAGACATTGGAGTGAACTGTCGCCTGGTCCTAGTTAACCGATCCATGCAATGATTAGTTAATTGAGCCATAACTTCCACTAGTCTAAATAACTATAATTGACTCTAAACTGAAGAGGAACATCCTATTTTGTAGGGGAATATTCCCTAGAGAGAATCTTCTCATCTAAGGAAGAGTTCTCAACATTGGACTGAAAAACTTAGGAAAATGATTATAGGTGAGTGTGTAATATTTCCAACATAGGGAAGTGATCACACCAAGATAAATGATCTCTTTAGTTGGTTAGATCATTGCAGGCCTTTGAGAAGTGGGATGTGGACATTGTCAGACCAATTAATCCTCCCGCTAAGCATTCAAAGGCCAGATATATCATCATTGCAACAAACTATCTCACGTGGTGGGATGAAATAGAGGTAGCTCAGGATTGTTCAATAGATACAACTGCTAGATTCATATTTGAGAACATTACTACCCGGTTTGGATGTCATAGGAGCCTGACCAGTGATCAAGGTAGTCACTTCATTAGTTTCACAATCACAACATTAACAACACAATTCCTCATCCAACACCATAAGAAAAGTCCTTATCATCCACAAGATAATGGAATAGTGGAGGAATTCAACAATATTTTGGAACAAGGAGTGACGAAGGTGTTCTGTGAAAACATGGATGACTGGGATGATAGAGTTACAACAATCTTATGGGATTATAGGGATACTACAAAGAAGTTGCATAAGTATACCCCATTTTAGTTGGTCTACAATAAGGAAGTTGTTGTACCTGGAGATTTTATCACCACTAGTCTCTATATAGCATAGGATACACATATGACAGATGATCAATCAGTTGCGCAAAGGATTGCAGACTTGTAGGAACTTGAGGAAGCTAGACTCTTAGCCAATTTTCATCAGTCACTGTAAAAATCTAAGAAGAAATCATGGCATGATAGACACATTAATTCCAAGAGGTTTGTGCAAAGGGGAAAGGTACTCCTCTATGATAGTCCTTATCAAACACATACAAGAAAGTTGTTCATGCATTGGTTAGGTCCATTCCTATTTGTTGAAATTGGACAGTCTGGTGTAGTCAAGCTAGAACAACTAGATGATATCCTTTGACCAGGTTGGGTGAATGGAATACGCCTGAAGCCTTACATTTCACACACTTGATAGAGGGACTATTGCTCTAGTCCAAGAGAGTTTGTGCAATAGTTATAATTTGATTTTCTGTTGTAAATTTTTTTAGTATATGTAATAACATCGGAGTGTGATAAATGGTGCCATGACATATGTTTTCTCAGTCTAATAGTTGTATCTTTTCAAACATGCTTACTCTACAACATGTTTTCAAATGAGTCACCGATCAACTCAAGCATACACATAAAGTCGTCGACGAATCACATTATGGTCAGGGAGGGGGGAGTCGAATATGAAATATATTAACAACTAAGCGTCAATTACATCATGTCCAATTGTAACCCTTAGGTTAACTATCGAAAACTCTCAGAATATCCCGTCAAGTCTTAAAAGTATTGTACGTGTGGATATTCCTATGACAATTCTCAATCTTTAAAATGGTAAGCCCCCCACGTCGGCCACATGTTGGTCAGACCATGCATTAAATTCATGATCCATTCAAATATTTTACCCTATTATCAGTCTCGTCGGACATCCGCACTATAGATTGTGTTGTTGGATTAATTACTTGATCGTTTATGACCAGTTACCACTTTACCCCATTACATCGTCTATAACATCCCATAATATTATTGTGAATGATACATTGTTATCTTAGCTACCCTCTATCCTTGAGTTTCTTGCACCTAGGTACCTTCTTAGAAGCCTCTTTCTCCCCAGCTATGTCCCCCTCCACAATTCAATGTGTTTACTAGTGCTCAATATCAAAAATATCGATAATAGCGGAAGGACGAAGCTCAGTCTCAAAAGAAGTACTCCCAGACAATCCCTATGATCCTAAACTTAATGTGATGGGTGATGTCAAAGGAAAGGTCGAGCAAGCGAAATTCCTCGACCTCGATATGAAATAAACGAGTTTATTCCCACAAATGAATATTGATGTGTTCTGGGATATGGGTTCTGAGCCGACAGGGGAGGTGCAATTCATCATAAATCCCAACTTTCTTAACCTGTTCAACTCCACTATCACGCATGTCCAAGATTTACCAGTGTTCAGGACCACTGGTGAAGTTGCGTGATGCACCAATTTCCTGATAAGAAGAGTGAACGAAAAGAGTTTATCGATTGACAAAAGATATCCAATCCATGCAAAGGATATCCGTCAGGTCATAGGACTATCATTGGAAGGTGAGGATGTATCGAAAGGGTTTCAAGTTCCAAGTAAGCACAACAAAACGAAGGGTGAAATTAGCTTGTATGAATGATTTCATACCCAGCGTGGGGGTTGTACAATGAAAATTGAGCCAATTTTCCCAGAAACGGTGAGAACGTCCTTCTATTTAATTTCAAAGAAGGTCACGTGCTCATATTACAAGGGAGAATACATGTTCGATGCCCTGTTAGAGGCATATTTATGCCCAAACAATGTAGTATTTAATTGGAGTAGTTACCTATTCGAGGAATTCCTCATTTCTTGTGAGTAAGTTCACGAGAAGGGAGACACCTTCACGCATGGATACATGTGTCTAGCCTTTACAATGTTGAAGCGGCGACCACCCACAAGAATACAACTAGAACTTGTAGATAAGGGGTGCCTCACAAAGATGTTTGAACCTTAGCATGCAAGGTTAGACTTTGATAATATGGAATTCAATAATGCTACATTCACAAAGTGGTACACTCATATTATTGATGCCACCCAAAGGATGCGCAAACCACAAGAATTGTTGAACCTGAACACAAGAAATATCTCATTCGCTTTGAATCTCCACCACACTTTTTTCTGGCCAAGGAACACAAATCCATCCAATTTCCACATAAGGCCATTACCATTTTATCTGGATGAAGAAATATTGGACAAAGAGGTAATTTCATGGCCGTGAGTCAAACACGACCCGTGCAAGTGAGGAATGAATTATCTTTTACCGTTAGAGTTGTTGAAGAATAATAATTAAGCAGAGGAAGTCAGGACGACTTCGCACAAATTAGAACAGCCACTAAATTCTCCAATTCCATCAGACTGAAAAGAAGAGGAAAAAAATAGCTACAACATCCCAAAAGGACCTTATCAATATTCCCCAATATTCTGCATGAGGTGGAACTCTCATGTAAGACCGTCGATGGGATTTTAGTTGCTTCCTTTACAGGTGAGGTTCCTGCTAAAAATACTAGAACCGATGTTTCCCCTGCAGTCAGCCCAACCAATTTCATAGACCCTCAACCCATATCTAGTGCTCTAGCTCACACTAGAGTAGCCACTCATGCTACCTAGAATTTTATTGATATAGTCGGTGACCCAGAGCCAGACCCTAGCACATATTCCATGGTAATTGTAGAGGAATACCCACCACCACCATCCAAGGATATTGTTAGCACTCTGTAAATCTGTTCGGTTGATAAACATATGACAAAGGCAACTATTTCAACCAACTTTGAGACACAAAACTAGCCTTTAGGTTCTGGAGAGGTCTCTCTTGGGAGACTATGTCTCCATGTGGGATATGGCTTTAAAGTTGTGGCTAGATCTAACACCTTTGAAATAATGGGTTTTGGTTATATTGGCGCAAGAGAGTAAGACTTTGGGCTATGGAGTCGATTCCAAAAAATGACAGAAACAAATGAATCAACGACTAAACTTGAGAGGATAAAGGATAAGAGAGTAATAGTCTTTAGTGAAAAATAGTAATGTGTGGCGAGGAGAAAACACAGGAAGTAACTTGGAGCACCGCTGTGGATGAATTCAGAGTTAACTTTAAAAGAAAAACGTTTTGTCTAAATGGCATGAACAAGGGGCGTTGCGCAACGAATCCACGGGTTCAAAATTTTGATCTAATTTAGACAGAAAAAGATATAAATAAAGATAACAGGAAGCACATACGCAAATAAAGGGACACAATACATCCAACTTCTACAATTAGAATCTTTTCATCAAAGCTGCAGGACCTTTTTCATTAAGTTTCGGTCGAACTCAAATTACATGTAATAGTTATTGTTTATACTAATTTTTCCAACCAACCTGGATTACATCGAAAAGATCAAATATATAAGCGAGGGCATTTCTTGGGTTACTCTTCATTTCTAACTATTATATCTAAAAAATAGGAAACTGACTCTCTACGTTACAAAACTCTTTGCATGACACTTTTCCAAAAATAGACAACAAATACATTTGGCTACATCATGATTGTTTGTAATCTGCCACAGAGATTCAATTATCGATCAGGTACCGTCATCGGGGAGTGTTGTGTCAATGCTTTTCTTCAATTATGTATCTGAATGGAAAAGTGTTTGTCAAAGTCCAGTTGTCTACTATAACATCTTTGATTTTCTATCGCGCGGTCATTTGTTGGGGGAAATGTGTGTGGCAAGTGGCTGCAAACAGTCATGGCCATTATCAAAGTGGAAAAATATCTTAGGGCGATGTCTCCTTCAAAACTGTCAAGATTTTCTTTATGTTTTTGAATATAGGAACGAACTCAGCTAATCTTGTTTCTTCTGCTTGCTGGCGGGAATTGTGTGGGTTATCTCTTCGGTTGCTTCACATTCTTTGGAGTGTTTTTCATACCTTTCTTCCAACAACCGCTGTGATTTGCGCAAGTGTATGATCGTATCCTGCGCCTCTTTGATCTGTCATTTGAGCCACATAGCGTTCCCTTCATAAGCTTGTGCTACTGACGTTTCCATGGTCTTTGTCACTAGCTGTTGTCTCAACTCCCTGTTTTCCTGGTACAGTTCGACGATGGCTAGCTTTGCCTACTTCAGCTACTGAGATTTTTCTTGATCATTTCTACTCGCGACATCCATCTTCCACGTTCTACTCCCACTTTCTCGGCTTGTACCCTGCAAAGGCCCTAGGTGGATGACACACATAAGTAACTTTTCATAGAACGATCGTGTGCACGGTTCGTCTAGGATTAGGGTTTCCCCAGATTCCTTATTTTTCCTTGGCCTACCCCTTCTCCAAGGTATATTCTATTTGGGAGATAGGGATTATACTGTCCTTCCTTCCTGCATAGTTCCTTCCACTCGAGGTTCCACATGGTTTTATATCGTCGTTCCCGTGGGCAAAGGGAAAATCCCTCTTTTATCCTTCAGGATGCCTGTTGTGAGTGAAAAAGAATCTCAATCACTTTGGGGCTCAAGTATGGTGATTTTTCCACTTCATGCACCCTTGTTTATGTTTTTACAGGTCTCCATGGTGTGAACAGTATCTACATTGCGTGCAGTGGATCTGACGGATGCCCAAGGTGGATAATTTGATCGACCTAGGCCTACAAGAAAAATTACAGACAACTCTTGGATCTTATTTCGCGAAAAAAAATGGGTGAAGAACCTATGGGATTTATAATATATCGGGTAGAAGGAAGAATCGTTCCAAAGAACACTAAATTCATGGTGACTAGATTTTTCAAATCGAATCATATATTTTCCATAACACATCCATGTGTGTAAGGTACATGCGATAAGGGCTGCAGGGCATACGTGATAAAAACGCTGTGATTTTTCATTCCTTCATCTTTCATGATGAACTGATAATAGTTACAACACTTGCATACGTGACCTCCATTAACTACTTGAGTTGACCTGGAGCACGTAGAGACTAACTTTGATAGGACCCGACATTTTGGGAACAACATACCCATACCATTTACGCATGTTTTGACTCTGACATCCCTTCTCATTTCCAAGGGCCAACCAACCACTTTCTGACTTCAAACCTTTCATTGCTACGTACCTGGCTTCACATGTTTTGACAGATGGGGCACAACTCGACCCAAAACTGACTCTAACTGAAAGAAAAATGGCGACACCAACAATTGGATCCAACGGGGATGTTATCCTCCCTGTGAGGTAGAAACAAATAATAGACCAAGTGCCTGACCATTGGGCCTTATTTCAACTCTTCGACACTACAATATGAAAAAAAAACACAACCTAAACCTATCGATGCAAATTCTAAAGACTCAACATAAACTCAAGGCCTTCACTTCAGGCTTCAATTTTCTGCTGACCTATTGACTCGATACAAACATAAAATGACTATTTACAATGACATGTGACTTAAACGAAAATTATTTCATCAGATAATTTTGGAGGAACCTTCCGTTTACAGGCCCCCAACCAATGCACTCCCCATTCAGTTATTCCATAAAATAAGCATTATTTCCGTGATGTGCACTGATTCTGAATGGAACCGTCCATAGATTATCAAACTTTCTGTGCTTTCCTTTGTCCTCATTTCTTGTGTACCATATCAACACTAGATCACCCAACCATAAATCCTCTGGCTTGGCAAGCTTGTCAAAGGATTCCTTCATCTTTTCTTGGTGGAGTCGTGATCGATTGTACACCTATTCCCTCATCTTCTATGTGTGAACCAACTGATTTATTCTTCTCTACATGTCATTTGGCTCGACCTCCTATTCTTGCAACATTTTTCTGAAGGGAAACCCTAGTGTGGTAGGGAAAATTTATTCTGCGTCGTATACAATATAGAAAGGTGACGTTGAGATGGAATTCTTGGTGGTAACCCGATCTTCCCACAACGCATAGTTATTATTTTTATTCCAATATTTCTTATTTTCTTGCAGGAGCCTTTTGATGATCCTGGTTAGGCTTTTATTTGAGGATTCTGATAACCCATTTCCTTGTGGGTAGTACATCGTAGAATTCCCCAGGGTTATATTGTAATCCTGAATTTTCTTTCCATCCTCTTAGACTTGAATGCGGCTGCGTTGTCTATTATGATCTTGATGGGGCATCCCAATCTCGATAAGATGTTTGTCTCCAGAAATTGGATGATGATTGTGTCGGTAGCTTGCTTCATGGGGATCGCTTCTATCCATTTCGTGAAGTAGTCGGTGGCCATGAGTATCCATTTGTGCTACGCCGAGGATGGAGGATTTATTTCCCCTATGAAATCCAAACCCCACTGCATGAACAGGGCTTCGATTGAGATCGACTTTAGTGGAAGCGGCTGCAACTTTCTTCTCCCATTGAAAATCTGACATTCATGGCAGCTGAAGATTTCTTTGTACATGTCTGAGAAAATTGTAGGCCAATAGTAACCCTCTCTTAGGATTTTTTGCATGGTGGTTTTCCATTAATGGTGTCCCCCGAAGTCTCCATTGTGAAATTATTTTGTGGCTCGCTTCACATCATTTTCCAGCAAACAATTCAACAACATTCCCCCGGGATCTTTCCAGTAGAGTGATTTAACTAGGATGCAGAATTGAACCACTTTAAGCTTTAGAAATCGGGCCTTGGTATTACTTACTCCCGAGGGGCTTGGATATTTTTCAACACATAGATGATTTTTTCATACCACGAAGAATGGATGAACTCCTAGGACACTTGCACAGTCGTTTCTTCCTGAGGACTCTCTGACAGATCGATAATGAAATTCATTCCCACAACATTGTATTTCAATTGTGCCATTAGCTTTGCAAGGCCCTTCCCCTTAATTAGTTTTGTAGGATTAATCTCCAAGTCATATTCCATCATGGTCGCTATCCACTTACCTCTCCTTCCTTCGGGGTTAGGTTGAGTCAGGATATCCTTTTCTGAGTTGTTGGGCACATAAGAAATGACGTGGGAATGCAATATTTATGTCTCGAACTCCTTCAAGGCTTTCACTAAGGCATATGCTTGTTTTTCCATAATTGCGTACCTTAGTGGAGCATCCCACAATGTCTTGATGAAATACGCTATAGGATTCTCGAAGTTCTTCTCATCTTTCTGTAACAACATGCCGACAATCGTATGCTCTAAGGAGAATGAAAACAAGATGAAATCTTTCATGAAATCTAGACTGGATAACACCAGAGCTTTAGTCAATGCCACCTTGATATCTTCAAATGACTTTTTGGCTTCCGAGTTCCACTTGATTTCATTTCTATTTCTGAGCATGCAGGTGATATGATTTATAATATATGCCAGGTTCGGGATGAGTCTCCTCAAGAAGTTTACTTTTCCTAGGAAGGATTGCACTTATTTTTTACTACACGGATTGTCGATCTTCAGGATTCCCTCAACCCTACTGGGGTCTTGTTGGCGGGCAAAATTGACCGTCCGTCAACTAGGAGAGTGGAACCGGTCCGGGGTTGTCTAAATAACCCAAGCCGTTTGGAATGAACAACCCTGACAAGTTTAACGGCTCTGTTGGCCTCTCTAAGGTCTTTCAAGAAAACCAAAGAGAGAATTGATCTGAGCTAAGTAATCTAAAAGAAACTAAAACTAATTAATTAAAACTAATAAAACAAATTACTATCTAAAATAAACTAAATACAACTATTCTAACTATTATATACAATCCACTAATTAATATTATAATAACTCAAATCA
>ML784703.1:73232-96448 GCA_009831015.1 Picea engelmannii | reverse complement strand
TTCTAACTATTATATACAATCCACTAATTACTATTATAATAACTCAAATCAACTATCTAATTATCAGCTGCAATATTACTTATTCACAAATATACATTATAAACAATCTACAGATTTAATTAAAACCTGCAAAACTCATGTGTTTTCTGCCCTAAGACAGCTAAGAATCTCTTTTTGATTTTTATATTTTATGAAAAAGAAATAAAAACTAAATTAAACGATCTAATATATTTACTAAAATTAAACAATCTAATATAAATCTAATTAAACTTATATCTATATTAAGCTACTTAATAAAAACAGTAAACAATGTACTAATTGACCTGGAAACGCTCCAAGTCTGCCCTGTGTATGATGACTTCTTAAGCTGGTTGGAGGAGGGAAACTTGCACCGTTTAGCCCTTAAGATTTTCGTAAACGATCAGCTATGCTGCTCGAAGTATTTTACAGGACAAACAAGACATAAAAGAGAATCATAACAATCTTATGATTATAAATTCCTTCAATAAGGGAAACCTATTATGCAGAAAACTTATATATAACAATTCAATTTATGAAGAAGACAAAACTGTCATTCACAAAATGAATTAACAATTGTTATGTCTTTTATCTATCTGGAAGAAACAAGATATGGATAACAGTGATCAAAATTATATCATTTGCATTTGATTTAGATAGCTAAAGTAGTCATAAACCATAAACAAATTGATATACAAAACTTGAAACAAAATGTTGATATATTGAGAAGCTAAAGCTATGACAAAACATCAGTTCTGCTCCAGTCTGTAATAGAACTCCATATCCTTGTTCTCCCACGAATGAAGATGATGATTATTACAAAAATCATAAGTATATATAGGTCTCTTCACAAGGTAAAACTTCCTTGTGGATAATATCAAATAGTTTTACATAATCTGGGAGATATCCCAAAATCAACTAAACTAAGCAAATAAAATGCAAGTGAAATCTTTGAAACATCCCCTAACTGCTCATCATATCTACTGCCAATTCGAATTTACCTGCAATAGAACACAAATATCAAATTAGAAAGATATTTCATTAAGGAAACAATAAAAAATTGATTCTACAGACTTAGCTACAGAATCATCTGATTCTGTAGCTAGTCAAAAATAACAAACATGACCAGATAGCAATCAAATGGAATCAAAACCAATCATATTTTAATAATCATTAAAAAGGAATTACTAATGATTCAATTGAAATTATCATTCAAATCAAACAATATCAAAAATGAATGCAATCGGAACAGAGTAAAGAATGCTCTGTTTTCAGTTACCATAAAACATGGTCAAACTTTGACAGGCCTGTTTCGTATCAAACGAAATTAAGCAGTGAATCAAGTCATATGAGATACGATGTAATTGTAATCAATAAAACCATAATCAAAGAGAATCATAAATATATGATTTGCCACAACATAATTATAATCGATACCATTGAACACAAAATAGATTTGTCACAGCTGTAACAATATACATAAAGTTCATGTCATTTCAATCAACAGTAAAGATAGGTAGGCTGTAGAGATTATGCATAAGATTCATTCTGTTGTGATCAAATTCCAATATGGAAGGCTGTTACGATATATTGAAAACGAAATATGCATAACAGTATTGACCAAAAATCGACATAGATTTTGATTGCTGGGTGTTACATAATCAAGATCCAACAACAGCAGTGATAACCATAAGCTGGGCAACAATCAAATAAAATCGGGTTTGAGTCAAATATAGAACAACTCATTATCCTGGGCATGATTATTTCCGTTTTACAAATCCATTCGTAACTGAATATCCATTGTCATTCCAATTCAAAAGAGAACAGGGCCGATTGGCCACAACAAATTGACTGGCCAGGACTTGCATGACTGTTACGATTTGTGTTACTTCACGATATAAAACAAAACCCTTTTTTAAACATAATCCAAACCGTATCCAAGATGGTCAAAGTGATATTCAAATAAAACCGTAAAAGATAACCATCGTTACATATGTGTATCATAACCAATTCGGATCGTAACATAGATCATGTTCCAAAATTTGAAATGAAAAACAACTTGTCTATAATAGATGCAACAGAACATTCAATTGCAACCGATTTAAAACAATCAAATCCATATTATGATTAATAGAATCAACACCAAATCTAATTAAAACTTTAACGATAACGAAAATTAATTTATCTAAACAAAATTATATACAACAGTGCATGCTTGTGTGACAGAGCAGGTCAAAGATGTACACCGAGTTTATGAATATGTCATATAAATGGGTGAAAGTCATACCAGCGAGGTTGCTCTGGCTATGCCAGTTTCGAATTGACGATTGTTGTAGCTGACTCAACGTTTTTAAACAGAATTGAACCTGTTGTTCGTTGTTTCTTGTCAGTGGGTTGCAGCTTCGCATTATGACTGGTGAGTTTTTCCACCTGATCCTCCAGAGCATGAATTCTGGATTGCAATATTGGCACATCTAGGTAGTATCTTTCCAACCATAAGCCACACTGATCGCATGGTGGAACAGCTGGTTGAATAGGAGAGGGTTTCATCGAGTCACTGAGGGTTCCACGAGGCATTTCAATGCCTGGGAAATTGGGATCATTCTGCAAACAGGGTGGTAGGTTTTTGACAAATTCGTATGAGGGTTTGTCACACAGTCCTTCTGAGTAGGGATACTCATTTGCGAGGAAACGTTCAATCTCTGAGTCGAAATCTTAGCTGACCATGATAGGCTCAGGATTAACAGGAATTTTGGGTTTATTTCTTGCCATGCGAGAGATTAACCGGGCGTTTTTCTTGCCTTTAGAATTTGCATTAGGTTTAGCTTTAGGATTTTTGGCTGTGGGTTTAGCAATTTCGACCTGTTTGGTCGCAGACATGGGAAAGTTCATAGGTGAGTCGGGTAGAGGTTTGGGTAACAAAACATTGTAAGACACAGGGGGGGTATGCTTGCTTTCGCTTACCACAGGTTTATCAACCTGTGGTGGGCTTGAGTCCTCAAAGTTATTCCGACTGAGAAAATCACCCCAACAGTCACGACGTAACCCCAACTCATAAACCATAATCATTTTAATTAACCCATAATGGAAGAGGCTGGTATCGGCCTGGCTGCGTTTGTACCTCTTAGCCATCTTAAACAGACTTCTATGAAGGTAGTGAGGCATATTAAGCTCGAAGCCTATAAAAACCATCAATAGACGAAGGTGATACAAGAAAATGAACCCGTACTTTCCCTCGCAAGTAATGAATTGCTTGGTTATCATTAGCAGGTCATGCCATCATTGTTTTAACATATTTGCAGGCAAACCTTTGTCGCAGGAATTCACCATTCGAGATTGGAAGAGAAATGTCCACGGGACATTTTCCACCTTGCAATTTTTCGACCACTTCTGTCCCGTAGCAGGCAGACTGGTTGCCGAGCTAAGAAATTGTTCATTAATTTCCAGTTGCACATCCCCAACCTTGGCTCGACAACCATCGAAGGTTAACGCAGATTGCCGAGCCACGCTAGGGTTATAACCATCGAATTTTCTTATGAACGGGAGCCATCCAAACTTTTCCAGGTCACTATAAGCGCCATCGAACATCAACAATGCTTGGAAACCATTGGGCTCGGCCCTTACGACTGGAGCCATGGATTTTGTGCATAGTAGGGTTTGAATTGAAAAATACAATACACAGGGTTGAAAATATCTATGGTTAAAAGCTGCAGCGCTCAAAGGGGAATGGATTAATTGTATGCATGCAAAGGTGGTGGGATTACCACCGCCATGCAAGATAATAATGGCACAGTACAGTGCTGTTCCATCCACCATAATATCGTTTAAACCATATGAATCAGCCAACCCGACAATTTGGGCGGTGGATAATTGTATTAACTTTCCATACCATATATTATATCAATGCGCCATTGCATAACTTACAAAAAATACACCAAAACCCATAAAACAAACATACGCCAAGTAATGATCCAAATCATAAAATCAAAACCCAAAGTTAAATGTTTATCCAATCGTGATTTCAAACCTTTGCCATTCAACATGAAATCGAAGCTCATATATTGATCATGCGCTCATAACATAATATATAATCAAAGTTTTATACAACATTATGACAAATGATTTTATAAAATCGACAAGTCAAAGGTTTATGAAAATAAGGATCGCATCACATAAAACTAGATCAAAAATGACCCTTATGAAATCAAATATAACCCATAACTTAATATGCTCAAAGTCTTATTAATCAAAATGCGCAATCAAAGTAAGAGTATATAAATGGACATAGTTTGAAAGAAAACCACTCCAGCCACTTAATAGCAAACCAAAGGTAAGTGCCTTTCGGAATATCAATGAGAAGATGATGACAGTCCAAATAACGATGGAGGATTTTTCACGCTTTCAGTCATGAAAACTAAATTGAAACCAATTTGCAAATGTCGCATGAAAATAAAAATGTCTTTTGTTCGCAAAATGCGACAGAAATTTGAAGTTCAAGAGACATAGGTGTAGGCAGCTTTTAGGGAAATTGAAAAAATTGAATTGGCTGCCAACAGGTCTATCTTAATGCCTTCCTTCGAGATAATGTGTCCCAATAGCTTCCCTTCTTCCACCCCAAAATGTGATTTCTTTGGATTTAGTGATATGCCAAACTTACTGTACTTCTGAAAAACTTTCTTCAAATGATCGAGGTGTTGTTCATCAGATGCAGAGTATATTGTGATGTCGTCCAGATAGATCACAATGAACTTGTCCTTTTCATCAACAAACACAATGTCCATTGCCCTCTGAAAAGTGGCTCCAACGTTCATCAGGCCGAAGGGCATCCTGGTGTACATGAACGTTCCCCATGGAGTTATGACAACTATTTTTTATCTGTCGTCTTGGTGGACAATGATCTGATTATACACTAAAACATAATCCAGCATGGACATATTCTAGGATCCCACCACCTTTTGCAGGATATAGTCCATTTTAGAAAGAGGGTAGTGATCCTTGAGGGACACTTTGTTTAAATTTCAGAAGTCTACAGACAGTCTTATCACGTCGCTCTTCTTTCTTACAAGAACCGAATTAGCCACCCATTTTGAGAA
Source organism: Picea engelmannii (assembly GCA_009831015.1). Lineage (NCBI taxonomy): Eukaryota > Viridiplantae > Streptophyta > Pinopsida > Pinales > Pinaceae > Picea > Picea engelmannii. Next base: position 91,337 of record ML784703.1, on the reverse strand, counting down.
CCGCAAAGAAACGATAATCTTAGTGTCGAAAAGTTTCCATACCTCTTTTTTGATCAGCGACAGTAGCAGGGGATTTATCCGTCTCAACTTTTGTTTGAAAGGTTTATGATCTTCTTTGAGAGGGATAACATGTTGGATCACTTTAGTTTCATTCACCTTCAAATCATCATAACTCCACGCAAAAACATTGGGGAAATCCTTCATGAGATTGACGTAGTCTTTCTTGACCTATGGACTGAGTGTTTTTGATAATTTGATCATTTTTGGGTTCTCCTCAATCCCGATGTTGCAGTCTTCCACGTCCTCTTCATTTGCAGTGATATTGGGATTTTTATCCACGCCATTTTTGTCAAAAAACTTTTCCAGCGACACTAACCCATTTAGAATGATGTTATTTTTTAGTTGTATCATGTCCCTTCCTGTGATCTGGTTCTGTAAAGGGTCGTCATTACTGTGCACATCCGCACTCCCATATTCGTCGCAACAAAGTTCGTCATCAATGTTTATGTTAGCAAACTCGTTGCTCATCTGAAGAAATATTTCTACTTGCTTGTCATCCTCAAACACCTGCCATTATTTGATATTATCAGGAACTGTCGACATGTGTTTGACCTCAGTCTCATATTTTTTGTTTGGGAAGATGGGGATTTTAAAAACCGAGGCCAAGGTGGCCAATGCATTAGTGATTTGATTTTTCTCCCTTGGGATAGCATATAGGTCATACTCCGAAAATTCCTCAAGGAGGTCCAGTGCCAAGTTTATGTATGATTTCAGCCTGGGGTGCTTTGTCTGATATATGCCTTTAACCTAGTTTAAGAATAGTTCAGAGTCTCCACGCACTTCTATCCTCTTTGCACCTAATTCTTTCAACATTTTCAGGCCCAGAATCAGTGCCTCATACTCAGCCATATTGTTTGTTCATTCAAAAATGAGATTGTATGAGCACAACTTTGTTCCCACTTTAGGGGGGCTTACCCATATGTCAACACCTACTCCTTCCTTGCTGACAGTGCCATCGAAACTCATGTTCCACATCCCATTTTCTACGCGGTCCTTTGGGTCGGTGCTCTCTGCTGCTTCTCGCATGGTTTCTTCATCGGTTGTCATGATGGTTGTCGACTCTTCCTCTTTAAAACTTAGGTCATTATAGAATATAGAAGAAGCAACCTCATTGTCAATGGATTATATGGGGTGGTTTCTTGGTTGTGTTTTCCTACTTACCATGTATCTGAGTAGAACTTCTCTATACAACCGTCTTTCCTAGCCAAACATAGGAATGGTGGTGTATGAAATTTCCATTTGCAGGGTCCCTTTTAAATTCGTAGCCCATGATATGGACAACAACATGCCAAACTTAGGGGGTATGTCCACCACGACCATGTCCATAACCATGTTCTTCGAAGGAATTTGGGCCAATGACATGACCAAGTCCTTAATGAGACCCAAGCACTTGACTTTCCTAGAATCAAAAGAGAAAAGGTACTTGTAGGGCCTAGTGATACCAAACCCAATTCATCCATGATCACCTTTGGCATGCGGTTGTGTGATGCACTAGAATCTAGCATGAAATTATGTAGGGTCATGTCATGAACCTTTACACTGATGTAGAACGAAGGTACATCCTCAGTATCACTTGTCTCCTCAACACGTTGACCAAATAGAATATTGGGGTGATCGTCTTGAATATTCAAAGTATCGAGGGTCCCTCTGATTTTTAACATTTTAATAATATTCTCCTGATACTCACCCTTTCTAATAAGTTCGTTAAATGGGACAGAGATTTTGATTTTAGCCATTTCATGCTCAAAGTTAAAAGGGGGATAGAATTTCTCTACCTCTTTTCCACCTAATTCTCGGCTTGCTTCCAGAGTTTTCTTCGAGGCCTCTTCCTTCAAATTTGCCTTCTCCGTCGCATCCTTGGTCATGCTTTCTGGCCTTGGTCAACTTGTGGAAGGGATGTCTGTCAGAGTTTTCCTTACGGGATTCATCTTTTGAGTCTCGGTAGACGCATCCTTGCTCCTGAGGTTATATTTTTTCCCAAACTGCATGATAACGCTCTAATAACCTTTTCTGAACTCTTTCATTTCCCAACACAATGCATGATCAGTTTCCCCAATCCATGCATCATCCGTCTCCAACATAAAATCATTTTTTATGCTCATGTACCGATCATGTTCACTCTTTGTAAAAAACATGCATGGATTCTTATCATTGCAACGGTGCATTTGTTCTTCGAACATCTGGTCGAAGTCTTCATCTACATAGTTGTTTTAGAATGGATTCCTTTTCTGTTGGTATCCTTGATCTCTCTGTTCTCTCTTTTCCCTCTATCTGATCTGAGGGACTTGACCCCTCTTGAGGTTCTGATTCCTGGGTTGGTGGTCCTGCTGTTCTCGGCCAATGGGTCTATTTCCCACATACATTCTCTCCATTAGCTTCTCCATGGTTCTCATCATTAAGTTGAATTTGTCTTCTATGGATATTGACGTCGATGGCTATGCATATCCTTAGGTATTCTTATCACCTCTGTTGAATCTCTGCTTGATCTTCCTGATGCCATCATATTTACCTTGAATTCGATCACGTTTCTTATTATCATGTCTATATTTGTTAATCTTATTTCTCTCAAAAGCAATGCGAAATCGTTGTCGAAGGAGTCATCGTACCACAACTGTACAATTCCGAGAGGTGGATGAACCTGTATGGGGATAGATTTATAGAACTTCATGAAGCAGGTTGAGAATTATTTCACCATCTCCTCCGATGGCTTCTTCATATTATTGTACTGCGTTAAAAACTGCAAGGGGTTCTTCTTATCTCCCCATCTATTGATGAAATATGTTTTGAACACAACGAAGTCTTGAATACTTGCTGGTTATAGGGATTTGAACCAATTCCTCACCTCCCCTGCAAAACTCTGCACGAACAACCTCATTTTCACGTCTGCATAGTCTACCTCTTCTAGGTCAATGAAATTGTTGAACCAATTTAGATGCTTCTGGGAGGAAATGCTCCCTTTAGCATCGTAAATCTTAATCCTCTGACTGTAATTTTGGGGAAAATCATGCAGTTGGGTAGGCATTATGAGGGGGGAGAATCTGGCAGCCATGGCTCTAGGAGGGCTTGGGATTTGAGAGATATTATTAGATATCAGGGCTTGGAATCTCTTCTGGTCGAAATCTATGTCATCCAAGATGGTTTCTGACTTAGACTTGAATAGGGTTTTCTCAAATAACTCGTCAAACTCAAGGTCATCAATGATTTTCACGCCATATTTGGGTAAGGACAACCTTCTGTCTAGGTAATAGAATGGGTCCGATGCTTTCTCTCTAGTCCTACGCATAATTTTCTTGGGGTCGTACATAGGCTCTGTAGGGTTTGGGTCAGGATTTTCTCTGGTATAGATCGTATTCGGAGCCAGGGTTCCTAAACTGTTCTACTTGATGCTACTGGTTTTTTTGACTGGAGTCACCAGGGTAAAGCTTTCAATTGGTACATATGTTTGTCCCTCTGTTACCGTTAGGGGTCAAACTACAACATTAGTCATTTTCCAAGGGAAAATCTAATCAATTTAATCCCCGACAACAGTGTCAGAATGTTAACACTCTGTAAATCTGTTCAACTGATAAATTGATGATAGATGTAACTATTTCAACCAACTTTGAGACCTGAAACTAGCCTTTCAGACCTGGAGAGGGCTTTCTCGGGAGACTTTGTCTCCGCACGGGATATGGATTCAAAGTTGTGGCTAGATTTAACACCTTTGAAATAATGGGTTCTGGTTATATTGGTGCAAGAGAATAAGACTTTGGGCTATGGAGTCGATTTGAGAAAATGATAGAGATAAATGACTCGGTGACTGAACTTGAGAGGATAACAGCTAAGTGAGAAACAATATTCAGTGAAAAATAGTAATGTGTGGTGAGTAGAAAACATAGGAATTAATTCGGAGCATCGATGTGGATGAATTCAAAGTTAAATTTAGAAGATTTTTTTTTTTGTCTAAATGGCACGAACAAGGGGCACTGCACAACGAATCCACAGGTTCAAAAATTTGTTTCGATTTAGACAAAAAAATATATGAATAAAGATAACAGGAAGCACATACACAAAGAAAGGGACACAATACATCCAGCTGCTACAATTATAATCTTTTCATCAAAGTTACAGAACTTTTTACATTAAGTTTCAGTCGAACTCAAATTACATGCAATCGTTACTGTCTATACTAATTTTTCCAACCAACCTATCTTACATCGAAAAGATAAAATATATAAGCGAGGGTGCCACTTGGGATACCCTGCTCTTCTAACTTCTATCTCTAAAAACTAGGAAACTGACTGTCCGCGTTACAAAACTCTTCGCATGACACTTTTCCAAAAACAAACAACAAATACATATGGATACATCATGATTGGTTGTAATCCGCCATAGGGATTCAACTATCGATCAGGTATTGTCATGGGGGATTTATGTGTCAATGCTTTCCTTTGAACAAATATCTAAATGGACAATAATTTTTCATAGTCTAGCTGTCTGCTGAAACTGATTTCATTTTCTGCTGCACGCTCATTTGCTGGGGGAAATTTGCACAGAAAGTCACTGCAGAGAGTCATGGTCGTTATCAAAATGGAAAAATGTCTTAGGGAGATGTCTCCTTCAAAACTATGAATATTTATTTTCTGTTTTTAGATACAGGAAATAACTCAATTAATCTTGTTTCTTTTGCTTGCTGGTGGGAACTATGTGGGATATCCCTTCGGTCGCTTCACATTCTCTGGAGTGTTTTGCATACCTTTCTTCCGATAGTTGATGTGCTTCATGTATTTTTACAATCGTATCCTACACCTCTATGAGTTTTCGTTTGAGCCTCGTCACGTTCCCTTCACGACCTTGTGTTGTTGACGCTTCCATGGTCTTTGTCGCTAGTTGTTGTCTTAGCTCCCTATTTTTCTAGTACAGTTTGACGATGGTTATCTTCAGTTGCTGAGATGTTTCTTTATCATTTGTACCCACATAATCCATATTCCTCATTCTTATCCCACCTTCTCGGCTTGTACCTTCAAAAGGATCTAGGCGGATGATGCACATAAGTAATTCTTCAATGAACGATCATGCATGCGGTTCATCTGGGATTCGGGTTTCCCCCGCTTCCTTATTTTTCCTTGGCCTGCCCCTTGTCTAAGGTATTTCCTATTGGGGAGATAGTTCTTCTACTATCCTTCATGCCTATGTATTTCCTTCCACTCCTGGTTTTGCGCGGTGTGATGTTTTCATTCTCACGAGCAAAGGGAAAATCCCCCTTGTATCCTTGGGGATGCCTATTGTGAGTGAGAAAGAATCCCAATCACTTTGGGGATCAAGTATGGTGATTATGCCACTTCACTTGCCCTTCTTTATGTTTTGAGACATCTCCATGGCATGAATGGTATCTACCTTGCACGCAATGGATCCGACAGATGCCTAAGGTGGAGAATCGGATCGACCTGGGCCTATGAGAAAACTTACAAACAGATCTTGGATCTAATTTCGAGAACAAAATGGATAAAGAACCTCTGGGATTTATAAAAGATTGGGAGGAAGGAAGAATCATTCCAAAGAACACTGAATTCATGGGGACTAGATTTTTAAAATTGAACCACAAATTTTCCATAAAACATCCCTTCGTGTATGGTACATGCGATAAGGGCTGCAGGGCATACATGATACTAATGCCACAATTTTTCATTCCTTTGGCCTCCATGATGAACTGATAATAGTTATATAACTTTATGACGTGACCTCCATTAACTACTTGAATCGACCTAGGGAACATAGAGACTAACTTTGACAGGACCCGACTTTCTAGGAACAACATACCCATACCATTTACACATGTTTCGACTCTGACATCCCTTCATATTTCCAAGGTCCAACTAGCCACTTGCTGACTTCAACCCTTTCATTTCTACGTACCTAAATTCACATGTTCTGACACATGGGCCACAATTCAACCCAAAACAAACTCTAACTGAAAGAAAAATGGTGGAGCTAATAGATACCAGAGTCCCATTGCCACTCAACTCATCATAACCCATGCAACTATACATCCTAGAGAACCTTGAGAACCTCAGAGATATTCTCCTATTAGCTGTTTTCATGCCAATCTAGTCAAATGTTCCAACTGTGTCCACTTCAGTCACTCTTCCCTTGAAGGAGAGCCAACAATCAACAATTGCAGAACTCACCCAATTCCCACAAGTCCCACTCTTGATTTCTTAGTCTCCAAGATCAAATATAGAGGCTTTGCAGGTTAGGAATGAGACCCTAAAAGTTCCACTCATAACAAGGACAACAACTTAGCAAGAGATGGAGTCTCAACCTTTGCAAGAGACTCATTCAGGACTAAGCACATCATTGTTGAAAGATAAGTTAGAGACAATACTCCAAGATCTGCAACAATGCTTGTAACTATTAAATCTATTCCTGGAATAGATGAAAGTTATCCCTTTACTTCTAATGTCCTTGAAGAAGAAAATCACCCAGCAGTTGTGCGGACCATCCCCGAGAGAATAAGAGGTTGAGACACCCTCGGAACAGTCCATGGCCAGTGGGATCCCACTTCAAATTAGACTCTCGTTGGAAGCTACAGTCACATCTAGTGAGATACATCACTTGTCGACACCACAACTAGTAGGCTTGATCAGAGCCTCGACTCATCACTTGGAGAAATGGATTTAACAAGTCGAAAAACACGTTGAATTCTAGAGACAAGAAGGGATGATGGAACAAACAAAATGGACACATGAGGAATATTTAAAACTCCATGTGGAGCATAAAATGGAGAAAATGAAGGAAAAGTTAACAGAGGTCTATCCGACATTCAGGAAATAAGCACATAAGCTCCTAGAGTACAGTGAAACTGAAGAACCAGAGAAACATATTGAATTATTTTAGGATGCATGGGAGGTGTTGGCAGACTGACCAAAGGAACTCCAAGAGCAGTTGAAGGGAATGAAGTTGAAGGCCGATGCATAGATGAAATAACTCCAACAAAAACTATAAAGGGTTGTCTTGGAAGGAAAGTACGCCATAGATGTGCTGCATAAGAAAAACATTGAGTGCAATACCATATTCAAGGAAGTCAGTGATTGGATGGTTGTGATAAATTAGTGCAACCAAGCACTAGAAGAGTTATGCATGAAAATACAAACACTCAATGAAGATGCTTCCATAGGGGAGGATCATCTTGAACAATAAGAAAAATGTGATGATATCCAACACGTTGAAAACAATTTGAATTCCTTGTTTGAAGCTCCAAGAATGGCCAAGAAGGAATTAAGAGCCTTTTGGCCTATAATAAAAATTGCATACCTCTATATGTGCTAGGTGGAAAAACTGGTGGATGGAGAATTTAATGATCTTATTGCATCAAATAAAAAGCAGTTCAACACCAACGCCACTCAACATTTTGTAGAAAAATCCTCATTCCTTTCTAGAAAGTGGCAAGAAAAAATTGAACATTTTCAAGAGATCAAGGAGAAATCCCTGGAACTACTGCTAGAGTTGTGCCCTTCATTTGAAGGAGCCAAGGTAGAAACAACTTGATTTAGGGATGTAAGCAAGACCGAAGAAGAAAGCAAACCCACATAACGATCACAACCCAAATCATAGATCACGGAAGAACCAAAGACTTAACTCAAAGGAAGTCAAGGATTATCGTTGAGTCATGTTGGACCCTTCATTTTGATAAATAGAATTTTCCCAAGGTACCATGGAGCTATAAAACTAAGAAAAGTGAGGAAAATAAGGTTAAGTGGAAGAGAGCGCAACAGAAAGGTGTTGGAACAAAAAAAGGTTAGAGGCCATCGTACAATCAGTTTTGGGAGGAGAAGCTGAAACAAAATCAAGAAGAGGAGAGAGCTCGCTAGTTCTGAAGTTGAAAAAGAAGAGGATTGTAATCGGGTTGGGTAATGAGAGTTGAGAAGTAAGAATTGGGTTTTTGAGCCAGATTGAGAATGTAAAGGAACTATTCTTGTACTATTGTAGAGGTAGTAAGGGCAAGGGACTAGAGAGAATACGATATAATATTGTACCATCTTGAGATGTACTTGTTGATTATCTCTAGTATAAATTTGTATATGACTAATATAATCCACACATGTATTATGAGTAAGGACTCTGTTATAATAGAATACTGATGGAGACAAATTTTGAAAAAATACCCTTGTCTATGATGATTTATGTGTTCATAGAATGATATTTTGTTGCATTGATTATGCATGATTCTTTTGTATTTATTTATGATGTTCTGTGAAAATATGTTATTTTGTCTTAGGTTATGAGGTTTTAAATACTCTAATATGGTTAATACATCTAGCACAAGATTGGTAGTAATATTGATAACTTGTAGATCTGACTAAGAATTATTCTTACCCTTACCTAATTCTCATGTCTCATTCGCACTTCGGGTGAGACTTCTTCCCTTTTGGGAAGATGAAAATGCTAGCACACTAGAATACAATGGTACCATTTTGTTGGTAACCTGAAGAGGACCCTCGTCTGAAAATTTTGCGCCAACACCTATCGCATTTTCCTGACCATTTTTTATCTCTACCCGAATGGCCACCACCCTCTCCCAAGAGCTCAATACATTGATTGTTGACAACATCCATAACAAGGAGGACATCAAGAATATTAATCCCAACATTAGCAAGCTGAATTCCTCTATTCAAACCCTCTAGGACCAATGTGCTAACATCAAAGACATGAAAGACACACTTGACTAATTGATGGGCCATTCCCTGAACCCTTCCTCTTCTGAATAACCATCCTATCATGAATACCATGACTCTTCCCATTACCAAGTTCCTCATTCCACCCACCTTCCTTGAGATCTATGCCTTACCAGAATTGAGGTGAAGAAATTTGATGACTCAGATCTAACGGGCTGGGTCATCCAAATGGAACAATATTTCTCTTTGCATGGAATTACTGATAATTTAGCCAAGATTCGTTATGGTATCCTACATATGGATATGGAACATTGGCAATGGTGGAAATGGTGTAAAAAGGCATGCCAAGGGTATGTTTCTTCGACACAGTTTGTTGTAGAGTATTATGACTACTTTGACTTAGACACCCACCATTTAGGCCATTTGACCAAGTTGAAGCAGTCTGGCATAGTGGAATACTTTATCGCAACATTTTAGCACTTGGATTTCAGAACAGAGGGCATGCAATATTCCTTCTTGAGGGAATGATTTATCAGTGGCATAAAAGATGAAATATGTGCCCATGTTCTCATGTAACACCCCTAGACTTGGTTGGAGTATATTCAACGAGCCAAGGAAGCACAACAAATTGTCTCCTCCTACATTTTAAAAACCTCCTTCCTTCCTCTCCCTAAACCCACCAATATCGTCCCTCTTGCAACTCCCCTCAAGATCTAGAAATTAACCCAGGCTAAAATTGTTAAACGCTAACACAAGGGTCTTTGTTATAATTGTGATGAAAAATATTTTCCGGGGCACAAGTGTAAGGAACATAAGATATTTATGGCCATGACTGAGGATGTTTCTGAAGAATAGGCAGTTGTTTCACCCATGGATGAGCTACCACCACCATTTTATCTGACCCCACACTTTGATCCACCAGTCAAAGTTGAATTGATGATTTAACTTAATTCCCTCACTGGCTTCTCTTCTCCCTAGACCCTCAAGTTAATTGGTTACATTAAGAATCGAAAAGTTGTCATCCTTGTCGACAGTAGTAGTACTCATAATTTTATTCATCGCCGCATTACCCAAGAGTTCAATTACTACATCTATGTCATCAATAATTTTCAATTCATGATTTCTAATGGATTTTCCATGAAATGTGGGGGGCGTTATGAAAGTAAGTAACTCCAAAATGGTCAGTATCACCTAAAATCCCATATGTTTTCTATAGACATGGGTGGTTTTGAATTTTTTCTCAGTTCCTAATAGTTACACAATCTCGCATCCATTCTCATGTACTTTAAGGAATTAACTATGCAATTCCATCAGGAGGGAAAACATATAAGTTCCAAGTCATCATAACAATATCCCCTGAGATCATCAGTTCCCATCGAATGGAAAATCTCCTCAAAAAGGGTTATTATGGAATTATTTTCCAACTCCACTCCATTCAATATGTTGAGACACCCTCTGTGCATCCCGAAATCCAATCTATCCTCTCTCGACACCAAGTTGTTTTTACCACTCCCAAGAAACTTCCCCCTTCCCATGGAATCCATGATCATTCCATTCCTCTCATACCGGGTATTCTTCCTCCCAATATTCACCCTTATTTTCATCCCTTTTCCTAGAAGAATGAAATTGAGAAAAAATTTCATGAATTTATAGAAGTGGGTGTTATCCATCCTAGTACCATCCTTTATTCTTCCCATGTGGTCATGTTACTTAAGAAATAAGGTACTTGGTGAATGTGTTCTGATTTTCGCACCATTAACAAACTCAAAATTAAAGACAAATTCCCAATTCGTGGCATTGATGACCTCTTGGATGAATTGAGTGGTGCTCATTACTTCACCAAACTTGATCTACTTTCTGGCTACTACCAGATCTGTATGAAAGAATAAGACATTCCCAAGACTTCATTTTGAGCTCACGAGGATCACTATGAGTTCTTGGTAATGCCCTTTCGCATGTGTAAGGATCCCTCCACTTTTCAGAGTCTTATGAATCATGTCTTCCATCCTTTTCTCCATCATTTTTTCTTAGTTTTCTTTGATGATATTCTCATCTATAATAAAACTTGGACATCACATCTGGCCCATGTGGATCAAGTTCTCAATCTACTCTCTCGGCACCAACTTTTACTCAAACAATCTAAATGTGATTTTGGAGCCTTAGAACTGGAGTACCTCGTTGGGCAAGGATGGTGTACGGGTGGACTCGAAGAAAATTGAGGCTATGAAGGATTGGCCTCACCCTAAAACTATTAAGAGCTTGTGTTGTTTTCTAGGTTTAACGTACTATTAGCAGAAGTTTGTTTGAAATTATGGAAAAATTGCAGCTCCTCTTAATGCTCTCCTTAAAAAGAATGCTTTCACTTAGACTCACGTTGTTGATCACTCCTTCCAATCCTTGAAATATGTTATGTTCTCAACCCTTGTCCTAACACTTCCATACTTCACAAAGACTTTCGTACTAGAATGTGATTCTTTGGGTAAAGGAATTAGGGTTTCCCTCATGCAAGATGGTAGGCCTTTGGCCTTCAATAGAAAACCAAAAATAGAGAGACATTTGGGAAATTCCATTTATGAAAAGGAAATGTTATCTATTCTACATGTTGTGGATCTCTGGCATACTTATCTATTGGTACAGTGATTCCAAATTAAAATTGATCATCAAAGTCTCAAGTATTTTATGGAACAATGAATTTCATCCTCTTAGCAACGAAAATGGGTGACCAGGCTATTTGGCTATGATTATGGGATCATTTACAACAAGGGAAAAGAAAATGTAGTTGTTGACACTCTTTCCAAGAAATATGAAGAAGAAGGGTCCCTTTTCTCCCTCTCCTTCATTGTACCAAATTTTCTCCAAGTTGTTCATCATGAATGGTTGGAAGACCCCAAAATTTCTTGCATGCTCCACTAATTGAAACACAATTCTCCATCTTTTCCAGGCTACTCTTGGCACAATGAAGAGCTTAACTACAAAGTTCATTTGTATTTAAGAAAACAATTGCAATTTAAATCAACGATAATTTCCGAGCTTCATGCTTCACCCATAACTCGACATTCAGGGCTTACCAAAACCTATGAACATGTCAAACGTTATTTTTCTAGGATGGTATGAAATAGAACATTCACACCTTTGTGACTTAATGTAAAGTCTGTCAATGAAACAAGGGAGAAAAAATAAAAGGTCTGAGCACACTCCAATCACTTTCGATCCCCCCTACTATTTGGAGAGATATTTCTATGGATTTTATTGTTGTCTTACCTAAATCAGACTATAAGTCAGTCATTATGGTGGCCATCGATCATCTTTCCAAAAATCCTCATTTGTGTGCTATTCAACACCCATTCACTTCATCCACAGTGGCTCAAATATTCATGTATAATATCTTAAAGCTTCATGGCATGCCTCATTCTATTGTCTCTCACAAATATCCCGCTTTAACCAACAATTTTTGGCAAGAATTGTTCAAGCTACAGGTCACCCAATTGCATCTCATTAGAACATATCATACGCATATGGATGGAAAAATTGAAGTCATCAAAAAGTATTTGGAAACATATTTGAGGTGTTTTGCATCTGAGATGAAAAATCAGTGGGCTCATTGGTTACCCCTAGATGAATGGTGAAAAAACACATCTTACCATATAGCTACTCGCATGACTCCTTTTGAAGCAGTATATGGAAAAATTCCACCGTCGGTTCTCTCATATATGCCAGGTTTTTTGAAGGTTCACGAGGTTGAAGAAAAACTTACAGTCTGAGATCCTATTCTTAGTGCTCTAAAGAAATTTTGGTCATGGATCAGAATTGCATGAAGTGACAAGAAAATAAAGGTCGTTTAAAAAGACAAATTTCTAGGGGGACCAAGTGTTTCTTCGACTGCAACCTTACAATCATACTTCACTCAAATATGAACATTGTTAGAAACGTTCTCCCAAATTTTATGGTCCTTATAGAGTGCTGAAGTGAGTGGGATCGATGGCCTACTAGTTATCTCTTCTTAGTCATTCTATTCTCCATCCTATTTTTCATGTGTCAAAATCAAATGAGTCTCCCTGAGTTGGACGAAGAAGGTTACATTTGGTTGCATCCACAAACATTCTTGGACCAACGTGAGCACTGTATCCATCAGTGCACCATCAAGGAAGTGTTATTCCAATGGAAATATACAACTCCAGAAGATGCCACTTGGGAGTTGACCACCATTCTACAAAAAATTCCTCATCTCAAGCCTTGAGGATGAGGTTGTTTCTCAAGGGGAGGGCATGTTAGGTCCCTAACCTCCCTAACCCCTCATGTAGGTAGAATAATATATTTTCCATGTAATAAAGGATGATATTAATAAGACCTAGTAATAAGGAAGAATAAGTCAAATGTAAGAATACCTAGTAGAAGCTTCAACTTTTAGAAGGATCTTCCTCTACATTTTTATTTTGGATAGATATATTTAGTTTTGTCTTGAGAATTATTGTAATAGAACACTGATTTTCTTGAGGTTTCCCCCTCGAGGAGGAAACAAAACATTGTTTCCTATCGACAAAGGTATTATTTTGGTGTTGTGGTTTCATATATTGCATTGTTCCTCTATTGTTCTCTGCAGTATTTGTTTTCATCTATTATAATGGATCTAGTACCTTACAATGATTTAGGCATAAAACCTCCCTTAGACCCCCTCATGGCCATGAACAAGGCCTCAAAACTTCTGAAGCTCATGGCCATGAACAAGGCCTAGAACCACCACATAAATCTTTTCTATGGGATCTATGGCCTCTAGGTGGGATATGGGAACCATTAGAATTATTTTTCCAACTCACATTAGAGTGAGAGCATTAAGCTCTAAAAATATATTTATCATTATCAATGGACATGAACAAGGCCTCTAATTGAGAATATGAGAATTATTACTATATTTTTTATAATGAGAATGGGTCTTCGGATGCCTACCATGTTAGGGTGAGGAAAACAAGGGAGTTAGTTTCTAAACAAATAGTCTCAAACTGGATGGCCAATAATAAGCCCCCAAAATACTACACAAATAATTTCGAAGGGATATCTAGCCTTTGGGTGGGATATGGTCACCATTCACGGGTTTGAGCATGACATTTGGGTGTCGAGGCCTTAGGGATAGAACACAATTCTAGTAGGAGGTTTTTCACACTTATAAATGAACTTGAGCCCTTGATCACAGTTAGGGAAGGAACATAAGTTGATAATACTCTATTTGAATCTTCTCAACATTAAGATTCATGTATTTTTCCTCAAATAATGACATACGACCTCTGTAGGAGATCTTTGGTTTCATTAGTGCGTCTTACATAATAAAAATGGGTCTTAGAGCATATACCATGTCTAGGGGAGGAAAATAGGTAAATTAGCCCCAAAATGAAGCTTCTTGAGCTCCTAGGACTCAAACACTCACATATATGCTTTCTAAGGGGTCTTTAGCTTCCAGTATATTTGTGGACACCATAAGGAGTTTTTTCACAATACATTTGGGAGTCAAGGCCTATACCATTGTTGTAGAAGGAAACTAAGGGCCTCAAGCCATAAATGAATATTTCTCATGTTCATTGGTCCTGATTTTGTTTTTTGGCTATGAATAAGGGCACTATTAGTATGTTTTTCATAATAAGAATGAATCTCAAGACCCCTACCATGGTTGGGGGAGGAAAACAAGTGCCTTATGCCTTAAAAAAATATCATTGGGATTAATGGCCACAAACAAAGTTGTCATACATGCTAAGCATCATGCGTATCTTCTACTATAATATGAAAATTGAACAAATGAGTAAGAATAATGTCATATATCAACCCCCATTTCAACATATGCTAAGCTTTAGAAGGACTCACCAAATTGGGAGCCCTTTAGGGGATTTAAGCTTAAATGGAGGTATATTATTTAAGAGGATAAAAGGTTCATAGTGTTATCAAGTTGTAATTATATCAATGTACTTAAAAATGTAATTCAAAAATCTTATTGGTGATAATGTGTGGAAAGAGGAGTTAACCCTCCACCTATGGCTATGATTGGTTGACTTCTCCCACTAAATCAAGAGTAATTCACTTGTTCTTAGATTTGATTGAGCATTGATGAGACTTTTAATAGAAGAGAGGGGATTATCATGAAATGATTAAATATAACTTAATGAACTGAAATCAAACCTCTTATGGTTTACTTCTCATTATTCTTCTTATGGTGCTTTTCCTTATTATGTTTATTTTATACCAGGGTTAAAGGGTGAATATTTAAGTCACTCATGATACCTCGTTTGGGGTGGTCGTGAAGGATGATTTTAAGGATGGACTAGTGCTAAATATTGTGGAATTTTTATATATCTAATCCCTATGTGTCGTTGGCTGATCCAGGTGGATATCAGTGGCTACCCACCTTTTCCAACTGGCTCAAAATAGTTTTCTCGCAATTTTGGCAATTTACTATTTTTAGTAGTTTTAACTTCTAGGGCCAGTTTGAGGGCCTAAATGAAGGATTTTTAGGATTGTGCTTCTCAATGATAGACAAAGGAATGATTGATCCCCCAAAATTAATATCCTTGACAATACCTTTCCAATGAGCTATCATACTCCTAAAACGGATATCATATGAAAAAGTTACGACTCCGGGAAGTTGATGTACTAACTTACCCAGACGAGGTCCACATGACTTTTGACGCTTCATCTCCCAGGGTTTGGTTTTTTGATGTATAGGGTTTTTGGGATTCCTGTTTATTGTAAAAAGGACTTCAGATCCTCATTGTAATAATCTTCTTGTGAATGAGTGTAGCAATCACATCTCTTCTCAGAGGTAAGCCACCACCATTCCAACAAGCTTGTTTCCACTGCATTTTACAGTTTCAACTTATTTCCTTATTGAATAGAAAGACAATTTTACTATATCTCTATTATTTTGTGTTAAGAACCTGTTAATAATCTATAGTCATTTCATTCTGCTCATAAAATATGGATCATTGGTATCAGAGTGGTCTTCTCCTTGTTGTATTAATGTATGTTCCCAATGAGGTCAAAGTACAAAGAGTTGGGTCTCGAGCTTGTTTCTCTTGAGAACATAAGCTCTCGCACACACAAGTGACCTCTCATGGAAGGAGAAAATAAATATGATGGGACATGAGATCCTTTCAAACTGTTGATTGAGGAATCCCTCACGCAAAAAAGGAACAAGATGATGGATAGTTTTGTGCAAATCCTTCAATGACTACCAATAGGCGAAACATTTTCTTTGAGAAGAGGCACCACCCCCTTCAAGGTACAAATAAAATTCAATATTCTTGTATTTGAAGGTCATATAGATGCATATGTTGTAGACAAGTGGTTGAATCTACTAGAAGGGTATTTTTCTGTCCATAAATTTTCAAATAGAGAAAAGATTACTTTTGCACTCCTCAAATCCGTTCCCCATGTCAAATATTGGTGGGAAACTTTCTGTGAGCAAAAGGAAACAGAAAAAACCTCATTATTTATAGTCACGACCACCTGGGACTCCTTCAGGGATGCTATTAAGGAACAATACTACCCTGTCGGAAGTTATGACGATGTGTGTACCAAATGGACCACACTGCGGCAAGAAAGAGACCGAGAAGTGCCATATTTCACAAATATCTTTCATACCTTGCGCACCAGGCTGGGTATCAAATATTTCTAGTGACATATGGTGCTCAAGCATCATGGCGCTTTGCATAGATACATCCAGACCAAAATGGAATTTTTGGAAATCTCATCCTTGGGCGCGACCTACCAATATGCTGTCAAAATCGAGCAGAAGCTCAACCAAAAGACGCGACAATTTGGGCCTGGGAACCGCTCACAACAAAAGTCGGGAAAGGGCAGCCCCAACCCATAGAGAAAAGGGCAAAGAAAATATGGACAGTATCAGGACAACCAGTTGAAGCCACAAGCAAAGAAGGACACCAGAAAGACAAAGAAAGATACTAGGAAGTGTTGTGACTTCCATAAGAGCCCTTGACATAACACTGCTGACTTCCACTCAAAGCAGTTGCTGGTGGCCGAAGTGAAAGCCTTTGAATTAGATGCGGGTTCATATTCTGAGCCAGAACTAGAAAGGGGAAGATGGATAATTGACGCGGAAACCAGTGTCACCATTGCTACCACCAAGCTCCAACATGGTGAACCAGATGATCTAGAAGAAGGAGAACACCTCTTCCATTCACAAATGTGGGTAAAAGGCACCCCACTGCACTTCATAATTGATAGCAGTAGCCATAAGAACCTCATCTCAGTAGATATTGTCAAGTGGTTGGACCTACCGACAATGTCGCACCCACAACCCTACACCACTGGATGGCTCCGCCAAGGAATCAATCTCTGCATCCGCCAACAATGTCGACTGTCGTATGACATCAAGCCCTTCAAAGACGAGGTATTGTGTGATGTTTCTCCTCTCAAAGTTTTTGATGTTCTTTTGGTCCAACCTTATTTATGGAAACGTCATACTGTATATGAGTCTAGGCCTCGTAGTGTTATTATTACTTTGAACAGGAAATTGTACAGGATACCCGAGGCCGTCCCACCTAGTACTATTTCCTTGATCTCTACTAAGAAATGCAGGAAGGTCATCTCTTAGATGAGGAAGTTTGTATTTTTTGTGATTCACTCTCAGAATAAGAGAAAGATCACAGCCACATCCAGGGTCTCTGCGATCGACCTCTCCATACAACAAAATCAATTAGATAAGGTCATGGAAGAATACTCAGATATCTTCTCCTCACCTACGAGGGTACCTCTACACTTCTAGATCAAGCACCCCATCCATATGACCCCTGCCACACTCTTTCTCAATGGGCTAGTCTATCACTGCCTTCTATTAGAGAATGATGATATCAAGCGACGGATCCAAGAGCTTCTCCACAAGGAGCACATACGTCCCAACTCATCACCTTGCGGGAGCCCAATCATGCTGGTACAGAAGAAAGATGGAACCTAAAGAATCTGCATTGATTACCGAGATATGAATAAAATCACAGTGATAAACCGGTACCTAATTCCCCGAATCGATGACCTCCTTGATCAACTCACAGTGGACAAATACTTTAGTAAGATTGATATGAAGTCTGGTTACCACCAGGTCTCGATATAATAGACAAATGTATGGAAAATTGTCTTCAAGTCAAAGGAAGGAATTTTTGAATGGTTGGTCATGCCCTTTGGTTTAACAAATTCTCCAACCACTTTCATGAGGATGATGGAAAATATCTTACGACCATTCACCAATAATTTTGTAGTGGTGTATTTGGATGGAATTCTCATTTACAACAAGACTTGGGCTGAACACTTACAACCATGGATGATTTTAGGGGCTAAATTTCATTCATGGGCTAATTTTCCATGGTTTTTCCAAAAACGAGATTCGCTATTTTAA
>ML784703.1:20048-66192 GCA_009831015.1 Picea engelmannii | reverse complement strand
TAGGGCTGTTGTCCACACCTCTCCCTCAACCTCTCTAGTAGTTGTGTGTGGCCCCTTTAATCCATATGTGAGTCTGGTCGACAAGCTATCGTCAGCCTGTATCAACAAAAATCGTGTCAGAACATGTCCACATCATATCATCTAATCAAATGTACTAAAATCACAGTAAACAATCAAACCCCAATAGCACACTCCCTGACTTGATCCGGAGTCCAAGGGGTTTCGTTGATGCCTCTGCATCCTCAAGGTCCAAAACCCTACACACTCAGTAAAACCGAGTCAATAACACTTGTCTATGCCAATGCAGTAAAACATCATGTCATCTATCATAATGCATCATAATCAAAGACAAATGTTTCAATATCATAATAATCTAGATCACTTGAGAGCAGGTGTCCTAAAACAATAAGTTTTCTCAGTGCGCCAGAGCAGGATGTTACATACACCCCCTCTTGGTCTAAAGTTTGTCCTGAAGTTTCATAGTATAAATGCCGAAATAAGTGTATCACAATATCATAAGTCTATCTCTCAAACAAAAATGGAAACTGCTGGTGCATATCATATGCATCCTCCCAGGTCGCTGAGTGCGAGCTATAATTGTCCCATTGGACCTTGACCTGATCTACCATTCAACGTCGTAACTGTTGAACGCGATGATATAAGATGTGGACCAGCTCAGCTGTGATCACTCCCTCATCCGATACCTGGAAGGAACTCATGTCAATCACATGTGTAGGATCACTAATATAATGTCTCAAAACAGATACATGAAAAACATCGTGCATATGCCTCAAGGAATCAGGAAAGGCTAGTCGATAGGACATGGGCCCCTTTCTCTCCACAATCTCGAAAGGTCCCATGAACCTAGGAGAGAGTTTATATCCCTTCCCAAACTTGATCAAACTCTTATGCGGTTTAACCCGTAAGAAGACTCGATCACCGAAATGATAACTACGGTCGACTCAGTGTGCATTGACATAACTCTTCTGTCGATTATGTGCTTCTTTAATCCTTTGTCTTATGGTTTGCATTTGATATTACAATTCTTGGATCACTTCTGGTCGCACCAAGACACTATCCTCAAGTTGATCCCAACTCAATGGCGTCTGACACGGTCGCCCATAAAGAAAATCGAAAGGTGCCATCTTAATGGTGCTCTGGTAACTGTTGTTGTAAGAGAACTCCACTAGTGGCAAGAATTCTTCCCAATGATTTTGTTGGTCCATTACGTACATGCGCAACATGTCCTTCAAGGTTTGGTTGGTTCGTTCGGTCTATCTGTCAGTCTCTGGGTGATACGCAGTACTAAAGTTAGGTTGGGTTCCCAAGGCCTCTAGAAAACTCGTCCAAAATCATCCAGTAAACATCGATCCTCGATCAGATATAATCTATTTAGGCACGCCATGCAGCCTCACAATCTCACTGATGAAAACTCTAGCTATGTCAGGTGCCCGATACATCGTACGCATAGGACTAAAGTGAGCACTCTTCGTGAGAGTGTCTACTACTACAAAAATCGAGTCATGTCTCCTTGCCGTCAGTGGCAATACAACAATAAAATCCATCGAAATAACTTCCCATTTCAATTCCAGAATGGCATGTGGCTGTAGTAATCCTGCTGGGTGTCTATGTTCAGCCTTTACCTGCTGACACTCCAGGCATCTTGCCACATAGTTAACTATGTCTGACTTCATTCCCTTCTAGAAGAATAAGGGCTTAAGGTCTGCCCTCATCTTCGTGACTCCCGGGTGAGCCATGTAAACTACTCTATGAGCCTTGCTCAGGATCAACATCCTCAACTCGTCTTTTGGCAGTACATAAATCCAAATTTTAAACCTCAATAACCCATCGCTATCAAAAGAAAATCCCTCATATTGTGGTACCATCATTGTGTTTTTTCCAATAAGACCCTCAACCTCTTTTTACCAGTCATCATCACGCTGTAAAGTGAGAATATTTTCACGTAGATTCATCTGAAGAGGCAACACCAAAAATATACGTGGTCTCCGACTCAAAGCACCTACCACTCGGTTCATTGTTCCCTTTATGTAAGTAATCTCAAAGTTGTACTCGCTAAGAAATTCCGACCAACGTCGTTGTCGCGCGTTCAGGTTGCTTTGTGAAAAAATGTGTTGTAGTCCACAATGATCATTCTTTAGTTCAAATTTTTGTCCAACAAGGTAGTGTCTCCAAACCTTCAAGGCATATAAGATGGCTAATAACTCCAAATCGTGCATCGCGTAGTTCTCCTCATGCCTTCTTAGTTTCCTCGAATTGTAAGCGATTACTCGTCTATCTTGCATCAAGACTCTGCCTAAGCCTTCCTTGGATGTGTGCATACCAAGAAATTCACGTCCATGTCAGGGACCTTTAGTATCGGTGCTGTCATCGACAATGCTTTAAGCCTCCAAAATGCTTCCGCGCATTTCTCGGTCCAAACGAACTTCTTGTTTTTCTTTTGCAATTCTGTAATTGGATTTGCTATCTTCGAAAATCCCTCGACAAACCGTCGATAGTATCTTGCTAAACCCATAAATCTACGCACTTCTGTGACATTCGTCAGCGCAGGCCATTCCATAATAGCCTCGACCTTGGATGGATCCATGACAATACCTTCGCTGGAGATGACATGCCCTAAGTAGTGAATCCTCGATTGATAAAAAGAGCATTTGGAAAATTTCACATACAATTTGTGCTCTCACAGACGATGTAGTACCAAGCGCAAGTGCTCTTCATGCTCCTCCGTCATACGAGAGTAAATCAAAATATCGTCAATGAACACTTGGACAAACTTGTCCAAGTACTCGCAGAACACCCCGTTCATCAAATGCATAAATACCCCTGGGGCATTTGTCAGTCCAAATGTTAAAACAGTAAACTCCTAATGTCCAAACCTCATCTTAAAGGTGGTCTTAGGGACGTCATCCTCCTTGATCTGCAACTAGTTATACCCTGATCGCAAATCGATCTTGGAGACCACCATCACATCCTTTATTTGATCGAATAGATCATCAATTCTTGGCAAGGGATATTGATTCTTGATCGTAGCCTTGTTTAGTTGACGGTAGTCAATGCAAAGCCTCCACAATCCGTCCTTATTTCATATGAAAATAATAGGTGCGCCCCAAGGTGACACACTAGGACGTATTAGTCCCAGGTCCAACAACTCCTTCAATTTCATTTTCAACTCTTACAACTCCAGGGTCGACATCCAATAAGGCATTCTTGCTATCGGTTCGGTCCCCGGTTTCAGGTCTATGGTGAACTCCAATTCCCTTTCCGGAAACATCCTAGGTAACTCCTCTGGAAATACATCCGCAAACTCCTTCACCACCGGAAGGTGTTCTAGACCTTCCGCTACTCCCTTCTCGTTTAGCGCAAGGATCACATAAAGCTTGCACCCCTTGCGCATAGTTTTCTGTAACAGTAAGGAAGAGACGAACCTCAAGGAAACTCCCTGGTTCTGTCCTACAATCACTCATCTCTGTAATTCGTCATCGACCAAGCTAAACCATTTCATCTTACAGTTGAGTATCACCTCATGCGATTCCAACCAATCCATACCAATCATGACATCATAAGATCCTAAGATCGTGACGTACAGGTTGGTCCTCGTGACAAACTCTCCCAGGTTAAGGGCACATCCCGTAACCTTTCCTCCAACCTTCTGTTTGGCTCTTGAAGCCACCTCTATGAAGCTAAACTTGTCCTGTTCGACTGCCTTTACCTTAATCCCTTTTAGCGCTGCACTAGAAATGA
Organism: Picea engelmannii; assembly: GCA_009831015.1. NCBI lineage: Eukaryota > Viridiplantae > Streptophyta > Pinopsida > Pinales > Pinaceae > Picea > Picea engelmannii. The sequence goes on along the minus strand of ML784703.1, from coordinate 62,433 downwards.
AACTCTCGGTAGCACCAGGATCTATCAAAATACTAAGGGTTTGGTCAGCGATAGTACCTGTCATCTCGAGCACAGTCGACTGGTGCTCTTCCTGGTGATTATTCACCATTGCATGAATATGATGGTCCTTGCTGATATCTCCTATGGTAGTGGGTCCCACTGATCCAGATGCTCTAGTCCTCTCCACAGGGCAGTCGCGCTGGTAGTGTGGCTCCCCACATGTCCAACACCCCTTCTTAAGCCTATTAGTCTTGGTACCTGAAGTAGAAGATGACAGCCCACTGGCCTCGAACCCTGGACTTTTCTGCTGAACAAGCCTAAACTGTTGCTGCTGCGAGCGATGTTGCTGTTGATGCTGCGGTCCCCGATAAGGTGTCCGCTGCTAAGGTGTCGGTCATTGGGGTGTAGTGAAATTGGATCCCCTCTAGAAGCCACGATATCCTAATGTAAGTCTCGCTGGTGTTTGGTGCTGTTGTGTTCCAAATGAACCCTGCCCTACTGGTCTTGCTGGAGTTCTGCTCTGACCCCCACTGATAAGTTCCTCCTTTGGTATGAGGGCCTTCTGGACAGCATCGTGCAAGGTTTGAGGCATCAAAATCCTAACCTTTGCACGCATGCTTCCATTAAGGCCAAATACGAACCTGTTGACCTTAATTTTCTCGGTGTTAAGGTGTTGAGCATACTAGAGTAGCTCCATAAAGCGTGCCTCGTACTCAGGCACCATACGAACTCCCTGTCGTAAGGCATTGAACTCATTGAGCTAACGCTCAATGAATTCCTCTGAAAGGTACCTCTCTCGGAACCGTTCCTCGAACAATTCCCATGACATGTCTTCGATGACCATGTTCAGCTGTGGTAGGAGTGTCTTCCACCATAGAAGAGCGCTCCCCTTCAGTTGAAAGACTGCCATGCAGACCTTCATGTTGGAGGTATAATCACGAAGTGCGAAGCACATCATCATGTTCTCCAACCATGCCTCAGCAGCTGCGCCGTCCGAGGCACCAAAGAACTCGAGAAATTTGACCTTCTCGAGTTCACGGTGAATGCTACCAGTAACGATCGGTGTGCACGGTGGAACCTCAGTGGGTGCGGGCGATCTGTCCTCATCTCTGTCCAAACAACTGATCAATGCCTCAGACAGGCGCTGGAAAGATTTCATCATCCCGACGACATTGCCAACTACTATCTGCTCTTGTCTGAGAACCTAATCGTCTCCCTGGGGGTTAGACCCCTCAAGTGTGGATGCTACTGGAGTCATCGTGCCTCCTCCCCTACACTCCGTCATTTGCCTCTGCGACATCCTCTAACCATGATTACTTGCACGCACACAATCAAATCTATTAGCAATAATATAATCAAATCATGTAAGCGAAATCCGTAGCGAATCCAAGTCGCGGGTTGAACCCTCTCTGATACCATATGTAACGAACCTCCTAGTTATGATGACAAACCTCTTATAACAAGTGTAATTTTTTTTTTGGGTGTGTCTGCGCATGTGTACAAGGATAATAAATACATTCAAATCTATGTCTCCATACAACGATGAACATGACGCATGCGATGCGATGACAACAAAAAAATCTAAGACACACATAAACCTTTGCAAGCAATGAACGACAATCAACTGACAAATAATAAGACTGACTACCCGCCCGTCCTACCCTGCAATGGTTAGGACCTCCAAGACACATAAGCAATGCTCAAGCCTACGTTTTCATTTAACTGCTTACTCTCTTCGTGTTACTAAAATTTTTATGAAGACCAAAATTATTACTCAGTTGTTTTTATTTTAACCCTCCCTTTTTTTTTATTAGTTTATTTTTTTTATAGATATTTTCTTAAGGGTAGACAAAATTTTACCCCTAGCGAGGTTTTAGACTTAGAACATTGATTCTGAGCTGGGCGACATTTAATTAGGGAAGTTGTTTAAAAATTGTTAATGTGTTAATTGTCTTAGGGCCATCTAGGTTTGTTCCTTTATCATCATCATCGCGACGTGCCCTCTAGGACGCACTACATGCTCCAAGGGTGCCACTCACCTCTAGTGTTTCTTTTGTGCGACGTGCCCTTCAGGATGCACCACGTGCTCCAAGGGTGCCACTCACCTCTTGTGTTTCTTTTGCGCGACGTGCCCTTCAGGATGCACCATGTGCTCCGAGGGTGCCACTCACCTCTTGACTGATTGGTAGACATCAATAACCCCTAGAGTCAACACTCCACCAGGTGAACTTGTGGGAGACTAAGGGATTCAAAGGAATAAGGCCCGCGCCTTATTGCCCTCCCCTTAGAATCATCGCAAGCGACTATCACAGACTTCCCTCCTGGCATCGTGGGTCATCTCAAACTAGGTAATCGTTAACCTACAGTTCGAGCCACGACGAGAGTGCTAGTAGGTTGTGGCAGGGTTGTTGTCCACACCTTTCCCTCAACCTCTCTGGTAGTCATGTGTGGCCCCTTTGCTCCATATGTGAGTCTAGTCTACAAGCTATCATTAGCTTGTATCATCAACAATCGTTTCAGAACATGTCCACATCATATCATCTAATCAAATGTACTAAAATCACAGTAAACAATCAAACCCCAATAGCACACTCCCTGACTCGATCCAGAGTCCAAGGGGTTCCGTCGATGCCTCTGCATCCTCAAGGTACAAAACCATACACACTTAGTAAAATCAAGTCAATAGCACCTGTCTATGTCATTGCAGTAAAACATCATGTCATCTATCATAATGCATCATAATAAAAGACAAATGTTTTAATATCATAATAGTCTGGATCACTTGCAAGCATGTGTCCTCAAAGAATAAGTTTTCTCAGTGCGCCAGAGTGGGATGTTACAATGTTGTTATATCTCTTCAATAATATATTTGGTAGTCCCAATCATCCCATGAAAAACACCCATAGCATGTTAGCAATGGATGGATTAAAGAAATTGATTTAGTATCTCTCCAAGTTAGTTAACAAAATGGAAACCAATATGTCTCCCCTCACTACACAAGTTGGCCTTTGTTAAGATCATATTGAGAAGTTGAAATGTAAGCCTAAGGAGGGTGACCATGTATTTGGTGAAGGATTCCATAAAGGTAAGAACCTTGAGGCACCAATTAGGTTCACCAATTGGGGCACTAAATTTACCTTCATACCATACTAGATGAACTATTTAAACTCCAAATATGTGTTCTTTATCTATATAGGGAACATTAGAAGTGGTGGTAGTGGCATCAAAAAACATCTCCAGTGGTCACTACATGGAGATAGTTTGTGAGAGCCTTATTTTCTGACTTTATAATAGATACAAAGTTTTTGAGACAACTTACCAAATTGTGCGAAACCAGTATGGTCGAAGACTATATTGACACTTTTGAAAATTTGGTTTTTAGAACATAAAATTTAGCTAAGCAATATTTTAAGAAATTATTTATCATTGGTATTTAGGAAGAAATCACATCCCAAGTAGAGTTGAACCACCCCCTTACTTGGTTTAAGGCCACTCAACTTTCCCATCGTGCCTAATTTATATATATTTCTCAATCTACACACTCCAACTTTGCTCAAAAACCATGTCCCAACATGGTGGTTCCTCAATATCCCAACCCACCCCTCAAGGTCCATAAGTTGACATAGGTAGAAATGTGGAACATCATTTCAAGTGTAATTCCCACAAATTTGATGAAAAATATTATCGATGCCATGGATTCAGGGAGTATAAATCATTTATTGACATTTTCGATGAGTAAGTTGATGGTTAGGTAGGAGGAAGTCACTCAAATCACTAAGGAAATTCCTCTTCTTGACCAACTAAGGGAGGAACCTCGAATCTCATTTCATTCTTTCAATAATATTTCTTATCCTAAAACATTAAATTTGGTTGTATATATAAAGCATAATAAGGTAGTCGTCTTAATGGATAACGATATCACTCATAATTTCATCCATTGTTGTTTTTCCTAAGAAATAGATTTTTATATCCATATTGTTAACCATTTTCAGATTATGATTGATGATGGGAGATATATGTAATGTGGTGGTGTTTGAAATGTGAAACTTCAAATGGGTGAATATTCCTCGAAAAATCACATGGTTTCCATTGAAATGGGTGCATGTGATCTATCATTTTGGGTGTTGAATGGATAGGAACACCAGGTCATATCCCCATGTATTTCCTACAATTATACATGATTTATTAAAATGGTGGAAATTTATGCATGCTTAAAGGTATCAAAGAAGGTTATCCATAATTCATTAGCTCCCACCATATGGAAAATATTCTAAACATGGTTATTCTATCATCATTGCATAATTCCATACTATTCAATCCTTTGATCATGAATATCATCTAGTTCATCCAGATTTGTAGTTAGTGTTGGACAAATACCAGGAAGTATTTGACCATCCCTAAGGATAAACATCCTCATGTGGAGAGCATCATCATAGTATACCATTTCTTCTTGATATCCTATCACCCAATGTGTTTCCATACTCTAATCCTTTTACCCAAAATAATGAAATTGAAAAGATTGTGTTGGAACTACTAATTGCTAGTCTCATCCCTCGTAGTACCAGCCACTAGTCTTCTCTAGTTGTCATGGTCCCTAAAAAATAAGCACTTGGTACATGTATATTGATTTTAATGATGTTAACAACTTGGATAAATCCATTTATGAGAAGGAATGTTTTTCTATTGTTCATGAAATTTCTATGTGGCATCCTTAGTTGATGGGGTGTTTTTTCTGTATTAAAAATAAACCATATTAGCTTGAAATATTTCTTGGAACAAAGGATATCACCCATAGAGTCGAAAAAGTGGGTCATAAAATTTTTATTTCATGAGTATGGAATTTTTTGTAAGAAGGGAAAGGAAAATGTGGCGGTTGATGCTCTCTATAGGAAGTATGATGAGGAAGGGTCCCTATAATATTTATCTTTCATAGTGCACAACTCTATATAAGCGGTATTTCAAGAAAAAGCCAAGATCATGCACATGATCCATGAGCTATATACCAACCCACAACCATACCCAGGATACACTTAGAAGGATTATGAGCTCCATTATAAAAGGTGTATTTTTTTATTATCAGGATTCCTCATTTGGATCCAAAGTGTTATATAAATTACACTCCTCTTCCACAACATGTCATTCGAGGTTTCAAAAATCATATGATAGGATTAATATTTCATCCTTTTGGGAAGTCATGCATAAGGACATTCATGCATTTGTGGTAAAATGTGACACTTTCCATGTTAATAAAGGGGAAATATTAAATCCTTTAGGATCCTTACAACCTTTACCAATTCCTACCACTATGTGACCTAACATTTCTAGGGATTTCATTATGAGATTACAAATGTAAGAAAACAAATGATTGTTAATGGTATCTTTTGATCATATTTTCATCAATGTTCACTTATGTTCCTTAAAAAACCCATTTAATTCCTCCATAGTGGCCCAAGTCTTCCTGCACAATATTTTTACACTACATGGCATGCCTAAATCCACTATGACTAATCATGTGATCCCACCTTCGATAAAAATTTCTAATAGGATTTGTTTAGCTTCAAGGTACCCACTTGAATCAGATCACACCATAACATCCCCAAGTTGATAAAAATATATAAATAATAACAAATGTTTGGAATCTTATGCACATTTGTTTCATTCAAAAGAGAAATATGAATGTGTCAAATCATTATCCTTGAATGAATGGTGGTACATTACTACTTGTGATGATGTTACTCTAATGACCACATTTGTGGAATTTTATGGACGCTCATCCCTAATAGTGATATCATACTTTCCAGTTCTCTCTAAGGTTTAGGAGGTAGAAAAAACATTAATAATATTTGTTGTCATTCTTTGTATGCTAAAATTGTTTTTGGTATTGGATCAAAATTGCATGAAGCAACATTATGATCAAGATCAATCCTAACACTATTTTGTATTATTTGTTTTTGCATCTCCAACCCTATGAACATACCTCACTCAAGAACACAGGGTCTTAACTCAATATATTATTGGTTATTATCCTATAAATATTCTTTATCTTAATCATGTTGAACACAAGCCCAATTACCACCTACAACAATCATTTACAATGGCCATTTTCCATGTTCTCTTCACTTAACCATTTTTAATTCCATGTAGGAATCTTCCCATCATAGTTGATGTTTTTTTTGGTCATTCAAAGATCTAGGTATCGTGCATGAATAACTTGTTTTAGATTATTACTCCCTGATTTCCATACCCAGTAGTTATTTCATAAGTGTTCCAACACTTCACTATTTTTGTTTTTCATGGAAACCTTCTCATCAAAGTTCACTTGTCATTCTTCTAATCAAATGTTCATGTTTCTGACAAAATAAACATATTTCCAATTCATACTAATTCATACTTTTAATAGTTTTGTTCTAAGTGTGTTCAAAACATTTTCCCAATTCTTTGCAAAGATATTCCTATTGGAAGTCCTCACCTCAGAAATCGTATGCCTTCACTACTTCCACTACTTCCTCGTGACTATCACATATATCATCTCGACGATAATCTAGAATATTTACAAAGTGTTGGAACTTAGCCATTTCTTTGTTTCCATTGAGCATTACATAGAAAAATCATTTTCCTCATTTCATTAGAATTCATTAGACTTATGAAGTATTATAAAATATATGATGACATTTTCCATTGATCATTTTATAAATGGCTTGACAATTGGCCATTACTTGAATTTTCATAAATATATTTTCTCATCATAAATCACTTGAAATACATCTATTCAAAAACCCATGTATCATATACATTCAACATGTTTCTAATAGATACTCTTACTATATATTTCCAATGACCACTTACAACTTGTTTTACACAGCTATTTTCCATAAATTTTCAATCAACATACTTCATAAAAGAATTATTCCATCGGTGATTAGATTTATCCATTGTCTCCAATCCTTTTTGACAATTGATTTAGGGTTATTCCAAATATTGTTTCATTTCCCACAAAAGGCCATATTGTTGTTAACAAATTCAGGGATTTATCCAAATATTGTCAGCTTCTTTATTTTACCTAATGATACGTGCACGTAAATGATCATTTGACCTTACAATTCACTACAAATACATTTCACAACTACATATACTAATTTGAAGGTTGAATTACCCATCCAAAAACTATAGGTTGTACACTCCATGAAGTTTGTTTCATATACCTTATCAGAAATCTATATGTAGTTTGTATTCTTGATGGAAACTAAAAATTGAATCTCATTAAAATTACACCAATGAATCCACATTGCATGGTATTTCATTCCTTCTCCTCAAAGATAACAAGAATGCTCACCCATGCAATTGGATACCTAAATCTCATCATTAAGCTACACAATTTTCCCTACTCCATGATATTTGGACATTGTAACTCTAAAAATTAAACCAAATTCACTTTGTAACAAGCCAAAAGGATTAAACACTAAAACTTGTTAAACTTACGCATGATTTAATTATTGTGAGAATCCATAATGAAACAATGGTCAAACTTTTCAGTTGGAAATTTTGTCAAACATTTCACACATGGCTATAATGTGTCATTCAAATGTTCACATTCTCTTCCCATAATCATCTAGTTGTGTAAATGATCTATGATATCATTATGTTTTTACAAAAAGATATAAGAGCTCCGTTACAACACTATAAAACTATGGGAAGAGAATTGGAGCTATTAAATGGAGTGTTGTATGTGCTAAATTCTTAAAGAAAATACGAAATGATAATTGTGTCTAGGGTTCTAATATTTCTATGGTAAGAGTGGTTATAAAAAATGCTCAGATAATTGTTTCATCATGGATTCTTAGAATCATGAATTCATACATAAGTTTCACAAGTTTAAGTCTTGATTCTTTTATATTTGTTGTGGAGTGAAATTGATATGATTATGCGAGGTTAAACATTAAAATCTCATAGAGTAAGGAAAACATGCAACTTATTGATGAAATTTATCCATCAAATCTAGTAGGTGTGAATGTTGATTTACATTTTAGAAAACCCTTGTATAAAAATTCCATGGAATAGAAAAAACTTGTGGAACTTCAATAATGTTTAGGTTACAATTCATGTGAAGAAACAAACATATAGCATTCTTATGAGCCTCATGGAGTTTACAAACCTCTAACTTTGTACTTAGGGAATCAACCTTAACACTACTACATTTGGGGTTGGCAAATGACATTTTTTCAATAGGTAGGATTTATGTCATTTTGAAGCATCGCAATTCATCGTGTTTCTACATTTTTCTTCTTTAATGTTTTATAAATTTCATTTTATTGATGGTATCCAATCATCATATTCTTGTATGATTATTTATACAAAATTACTAGGTATTTTGACATTTTTTTCTTACCTTGTTAAATGTCAATATATCAACATTTAAGCATCTATATATACTCATTTAAATGTGAAAAATTATATTTTAAATTAAATTTTTTTATCACTGCATATATCTGATCAAGATCTTTCCAACTATATATCACGCACCTAAAATAGAGTTGGTATACACATGTTGGGTTCCTAGGAAGTGGCCATTGAAATTCAAACAATGATGAATATTTAAATTATGTTTTATTCTTAATTAAATGATTTAGTACATTTACTTAACACATAATAAAATAAGTATAAACAAAATGACAACTTTAAATTCACATTAGAAACTTGTCAACATCCCCACTTTCCTAATTTTGCACCCAAAAAAAAACTCTTTCTCAACAAAAAAACCCTCTCCTTGCCCTAAACTCTGACATTTTATTTCATTCTCTTTTATATTCCCCCCTGTTCTCTCCAACCCATGGATTTTCTCTAAAAGAAGGGAACAATTTTGGTTTTTCTCTCAAATAATGGTAGGCTTTGTTGGGGAGGATAGCTTCTTAATCCATGGATGCAATCTCCTCGAATGATTTCCTTGTTCTTTCTATATATTTTTTTATTGAATTTAGTTTTCATTATTCAAACAGGTCTATGTCGTATATATGGATTATTTTTGTTGCAGCCAAAGGATAGACCCTTCTCTAGATCATGGATTCTATTGGTAACCATATTATTCCTTTATTTATTTTGTTATTGTCAATTTTCATGAGCATATACCTTTATTTCTAGTTTCTTGTAGTGGGGAAGGAAAATTTTCTATTTAAATGCCTTGATTTGTTCATATGATGATCTCCATCCTTTGTGTAAAGGGTTTCACTCCTATGAAATCAATGATAATACTTTTATTCCTTGGGGCCTCCCCTCCACCCCCAAGAAATCTCAAAACCATTAAAAACTATTTGCAATAAAACCCACAAAGGTTTAATTGCAAAGAAACACTAGAGAAATATCGCTTACAGAAAAATTAGTGTTTAAAACCCATCCTATAAATTTTTTCACATGCATGGATAGGTATTTCATGTTCTAAGTGGATGTTTAATTTATATTTGAGTGTCTCGTCATTTGTTCGTTGTAAGTTTTTATTTCATGCTTTTCCATGTATTCTTATACATGTGTGTTAGTTTTGTGCAATGGAAATTATATTTTTTCATAGTTTCAAGTAATATTATGGAAACCACAAGGGTTCGCTTAATAGGTACTTATATTTTTATCAAATTTGTATATTTTAGTAGTAGGAATTTCATGAAATCTCTTGAAAATTTGTTCTGTGAAATTTTCATGCAACATGTTTGTAAAAATCTATATACAAAAGGAAAGAGCTTTTCATACAAAGTTTTTGTAAAAATTCATGTACGAAAGGAATCAAAGATGCATTCAAATGTTTATAGAAATCCTTGACCCGAGGAAATGTAGTTTTCATGTAAAAGGTTTTTAGAAATGTCTGAGTCGAGGAAATGTAATTTGCATACAAATCATTTGTAAAACTTCCTCAACAAAGGCATGGATCTCTAGTTTAATATAACTTTCAATATATTACTTAAACATATATTAATTATTCATGTATTTTATTTCAAGTTAAATTCAAAYGATGTTTTGATATGATATCTTAAAAGTATTATAAGAAATGTTGTATCTTGCACTCATCTTGTATTATTATTAAGGTGGTACATTTARTGTCCTCCTAATCTATAACATTTCATGGTCATAAATTTCACATACAATCTTCATCTTAAGAACATGGCACACAATTGGAAATCTCTAGGATATCCCTTTATAGTGATATGTGTGTGTGTGACAGAAAATTTTGATATATCAACTTTTAAAACATTGAAATTTCCTCATTAATATAAATTATTTATTTTGGTAATTGATATTTAAAAATTCCATTCGATAGGAAAACATTAATATATCAATGTTTTTAACATCGATGCATTGACACTAAAATGTCAATATTTTCACTTTGTTGTACTATTTATCATCTGGTTGGGCCCAAAGTTCTTGCAAAGCCAACTACATTTGAAACACAGCCTTCCCTTCATAGATTTCACATAGTCAAGGGTTCCTTCACACTTAGCCAAATTTTCTTTAATGTTCCAACCATTAGAACCCTTCATGAGTATCTAAAAATTTGGCCTTTTCTTCCTTGTGCAAACTTTTCTTTCATCTCGATTTACAAACTGGCCCTGATTTCCAAATCAGACTTGATTTCTAAATCTGGTCTTGTTTTCACATTTTCAAGTGGTTTCCTTCCTCAATTTCAAGATCAATCTCAATGCTCCCATCAAGCCACTTGTTCATTGTTCGAGTGGTTTCCTTGGTCAATTTCAAGATTGAGCCTGATCATGCCCCCATGAGACCCCTTGGTCACCGTTTGAGTGTTTTCCTTGGCCTATTTCAATATTAGGCTCGATTCCCCTATTGCCCCCCCCTTCTCTATGTTTAAGTGTTTCCCTTAACAAGTTTCAAGATTGGGCTCGATTCTCCCATTGGACCCCTTTCTCACTATTCGAATCAATCATGTGGCCAATTTTGAGATCAAGTCCAATGCCCCATTGGGACCCTTACTCTCTCTTTAATTTTCCTTGTTTGATTTTAATATTGGGATGAATTCCCCCATCGAGCCCTTTGTTCACTATTTGAATCTATGTTTTCGCTTCTTTCAATATAATGCCCAATGTTTCCATCAGGCCCCCTTCACATTATTTAAGTAGATAATATGGTTGATTTAAAGATTGGGTAGAATGACCCCATTTAATACCCTCCTCATTGTTTGAATTGTTTCTTTGACCTAATTTTTCAGGTGCCCCCCCTTCATCAAAGTTGGAATATATCTAAAGGCATCTAGATTCAAATGCAAATGAATGTTTTCACTCCAGAGAAATAGGTGACACAACGAGGAGAATAAACCTGACTAAGAATATCCACATTGAAAAGGAAACCATTTGTAGTATATCGAATTCACACATTTGGTCATGATTTCATGGGATTAAAAAAGAGTAGAGCCCCTTAGGTTTAGTTTTTATCCTCCAAATGTGAAGGATTAAGAGAAAACAGTGGCTCCAAGATGCTTTCTGAACCAAATATTATGCGCAAATTTTCCTAATGATATATAAGTGAAAGTATATTATCTTTCATAGGGGAGGTTGTCTCATTTAATAATTTAAATTTTCGATAGTTGAGAAGGCTAAAATAGAGACAAAGTTCATCTAAATTGATGATCTACCTGGAGCATCGCATTTTTGCACCAACAAATGGCTTTCTCTTCCTTTGAATTCCCATGTCCTTCACCCTTACTATTATTGTAAGCATTATGTGAGGAGAAGGATTTGTAAAAGGAAGTAAGAAATCTTAGGAAAATGATTTTCTAATCCCAACCCCTAGTACAATTTTTTATTAATAGAATGACTATTTCAATTTTTACACTTTGTAGTTCCAAACACTAGAACTATTGTTTGATTAAAAAACTGATAGATTTATTGTGAAATTAGGATTGATTTTGTTTCCAAAGGTCAATAATAAATTCAAGCAAGTTATGTTGGTTTTATCTTCTTCATTTCTTGTCTCATAAAATGTTGAACAAGATAGCAGGTCTACCGTTGTCTTTCTCATTTTTTTTTTAATGAATATGTATTAGAAAATTAGTTTTTCCTCCTCTTGTCCCTGTATTTTTTCTTTCTACAACATTTTCCCAACCTAAATAGATTTTGTTGCCCATGTTTCAAAAGATCATTCCAATGGATGAATCCTATTAAAATGCCCTGTTGGTAGGCCCCTTTTTGGATTTCCTACAAATTAAAGTTCAACATCTTAATCCTATTTGAAATCATTAGAAAGAATTAAATCCATGCATCATTTTCGTTGTTATAAATCTAGTTTGAGCTTCATCTATTAAATTGGTTTTCCTTGGACAACGAAAATGACTCTTACCTTAGTAAATATTGAGGGTTCACCAATGATCTATATCAATATTAATGTAAAATGCATAATTACATAAGAATTTACCTTGATTCTTGATGAATTTGTACTAGTTCCAGTTTCTTGATGCTCCTCCTTGGCCTTTTGAGCTTCTTTCTCTATTTTTCCAGCACAACCACTCTCAAAACACCTCCCCCCATTTCCTTGATTTGGCCTCTTCTTATAGGATTTTAGAAGAGATTGGAGATAAGCTTCATGACATATGAATTAAGTGGGTACAACTCAAGGATAGCTTGATGGAATGTGAACTAAGCAATTACAATTCATAGATAGCTTGATGGCATGTGAAATAAGAAATTACAAGTCATGTGAAAACGTTTTCTCTATTATGGTATTTTTTTTCAAGTTCCATGCTCAATTATGAGGATTTTCCAACACACTAGTAAATTTATTTTCAATTATGAAAATAATCTTGTTTCATAATTATAAAATTATGACAAAATAATTATTTCCTTATTAAATTATTATAAGAATTTTACTCAATTATGTAATTCTAGCCTCATAACATCTAATAAAATTATTGCAAAATGTATGGTGGAAAATACAAGTATAACAGATGTTCCCTAATGTGTCAGGTTAGAAGAGGAACTTTGGATGAAATACATTATGAAAATTCATGGTCACAAGTGGTGTAAAGAAGTAGCTTGGAGATCAAGGAACTAGTGAGTACCTACAATCAGACATCAAGTCAACATATATAAATCATCACTGAGGTAGGCATACCCATTCTTAGAATAGAAGAAAAGCACGACCGCCTAAATAATACATTGTGTATCCATGAAGTGAAATGCAATACCATGACCATGAAAAGGTACACAGTGGATCCATGTCATCAAATAGATCATAGAAACAATCATATACAATGTGGATTTATGTCATAGTATATACATCAGGAAGACAATGAGAACTGAGGAAAGTGTCCCTGAAGTCTTCAAATTTGACGCGACTGAGACTCTAGCCTCGACAGCACAGTCGCTTTCACCAGGACCTTCGCTTTCCACGGGCCCGAAGAACCCAACGGTTCTTCTCTCTTCCTAACGGATCCTCTGCACCCACAGTTCACTCCTCTTTATTCTCTTTTTCTCTACTTCGGGGGATCGGGACTTCGCCTCTCGCACTACCAACCACTCGGTATTTTCAGCTCCCTATATCCGACGCGCCGAGATGCCGAGACTCACGATCTCGCGATCTCGCAGCTTCGCTTCCTGCGAGTCCAAAGTAACTCCACTTTGACTTCCGAGGCTCGAGTCGCCGATACCCGAGTATCGCTACCTCGTCCCTTCGTGAGTTCGCGACTTATGAGACCAAGTGCTTGGCCCTTCAACTCCAAAGACCCGACGTCCCGAGATTACATACCACCTGTTCCTCCGAAAGTCGACGCTCCCACGAAAACTGGAAATCGCTACCCGCGATATCGACGTGCATGCAACTCTCGCACTCGCCAACCCCGATATGCCGATATGCGATGGAAACCGGGTTCTACTTGCGCTTGAAGGTTAACTCTTTCCCAGGAGTTCATGTCATGGATTATCTTCCCTTTGAGGAGTCCTTCGCTCTGAAACTTCTCTCGTTCGGGCTTCACCTGAGTCTGTTCCACAATACTAGCAAGGAACTCTCCCCCCTTGAGATTTCACCAACTTTCTACTCGGAACCACTCTGAATTCAATTCTTCCATAAAATCACATACGCAGCATATGAAAGAAGTAAGTAACAGGAAGCAATTATGCAAAGGCACAATGCCAACAACACACAAAAAATAAACATATCCATGGAATTTAACCACAGCTCTCCTGTTCTTCTCTTCCCAGGCTTGTCTCTGAGAATTCAACTCAACCTGCACTTCACCTGCACGGTTTGAATAACTCAGCACGACTTCTGAGCAAACAAAATATGAGGGTTTAACTATCCAGCCTCCTCAACGCACTCTATGTGGAGGTATTCCACTGCACTCTATGCAGGAATCTCCTAGCTAAACAGAGAAACAATTGAAACTCATTCTCTCATTCCCTCAGATTTTGAACCTACCATGCAATCACATATGCAACATATAGACAATAGGCAAAACAAGAAGCAAATATGCAACAGCATAATATCAACAACACACAAAGAATAATCACAGCCATGAAATTGAATCAAAGCTTTACTATTAACTCAATATCTGTACATGGGTGTTATTCACAAGTTCTTTGCTTGCTCTCTCTTGCTCCTGAATGAAAATACTGAATAATAATTCTCAATTATACAAAGGAGGGTGCCTATATTCGTTTTCCCTCCCAAAAGTAAAACTGTCTAATCTACAACTAATTCCTATCTAACAACATTAAAACTATTAAATGCCTTCCTATCTATAACATAATACAAGTGCGCTCAGCTTTGAATGCCTTCAGTTAAATGGCGGCGCAACAATCTTCAAAGTAATTCAAAAATGTATGTGCTGGCACTGTCCAGCTGTATCTCTTTATCCTCGCGCTGCTCGTTTCATGACATCGTTGGCGGCGCAACAATCTTCAAAGTCATTCAAAAATGTATGTGCTGGCACTGTCCAGCTGTATCTCTTTATCCCCGCACTGCTCGTTTCATGACGTCGTAGATGCTCCTGCATCATACTCCTCGGCTTAAAAGATTTCATGGGCTCCTGTCCATGAGCTCCTGCACAGTCTGCCCATGTTTTTGAATCACTGTCTCTGTTTCCCAGCTGGCATCCTCCACGGGGTGATTTTTCCATTTCACTAGGTACTCAAAATATTGCTTCCTCCTGGTCTTCTTTCCAACTCGTTTATCCAGTATGCACTCGATATGCGGTTTCTGTGCAACTGGTAATTGCTTCTGCCACTGGACCACTGGTTCCTCATTTCCAGTGTCTGCTTTATCAGCTCTGTATGGGTATAAGTCCGAAATATTGAAAATCGGAGATATCCCGATGCCCTCTAGCAATTCAAGCTCATATGCATTCTCACCAAATTTACTCAGGACTCTGCATGGTCCAATTTTCTTCATCTTGAGCTTGTTATATGTTCCTCTCGAGAACCTCTCTTTCCTCAAGTGCGCCAGAACCATGTCCCCAACTTCAAACTGGAGTTTTCTTTTCCTTTGATCAGCTCTGCGCTTATACTCCTGGTTCGCCTTCATCAATCGCTGCTTCACCTGTGTGTGAAGTTCTTGCATTGCCTCAGCGAATTCCTCAGCTCTCGCGCTGCTAGTTTCAGCCTGCTCTGACTCCCTGAGCTCAGATACTCCTCGCGGCTATGTCCCATACAAAACTTGAAATGGGCTCTTACCTGTACTCCGATTCACATAATCGTTGTATGCAAACTCTGCCTGTGGTAGGATCTGATCCCAACTACTGTGATGCTCGGTCACCAGGCTTCTCAACAGATCCCCTAGGCTTCTGTTGACCACTTCGGTCTGCCCATCTGTCTGCGGATGGTATGCTGAGCTAAAATCCAAATTAGTCCCCAGCTTCTTCCATAGCGTCCTCCAAAAATTACCTATGAATTTGGTATCCCGATCCGAGACTATGCTTCTCGACAATCCATGCAATCGGACAATCTCTTTGAAAAACAAGTTCGCAATGTGGGTCGCATCGCTGGTCTTATGACACGGTATGAAATGTGCCATCTTTGAAAACCTGTCCACCACCAAAAAGATGGAATCAACTCCTCGTCGAGTTCTCGGTAACCCTAACACAAAATCCATACTGATGGCTTCCCATGGCCTTTCAAGTATGGGAAATGGCTGATAGAACCCTGTGTTCTTCTTTCGACCTTTCGCGTGCTGACATATCCGGCATCTCCCAACAAATATTTTAACATCAGCACACATGCCAGGCCAATAATATGATTCGCTCAGCTTGGCGAAGGTCTTGTCATGTCCAAAATGACCTGCTAAGCCTCCGCTGTGTTTTTCCTTCACCAAATTCTCTCTCATAGAGCAATCTGGCATGCACAATTGATTTCCTTTGAACAACAATCCATCCTGGATCAGGTAGTCAATCCACGAACTCCTATCCCTGAGAACTGGGTTCTCGGCTGCCTCATATGCCTCGCCAAAGTCTGCGTCACCCGCATACATATCTTTCAGATTCTCAAAACCCAAAGTCTTAACCCTGAATTCCTGCAGCAATAAACATTTCCTGCTCAAGGCATCAGCCACCTTGTTCGCAGTTCCTGAAATGTGCTTTATCACAAACGTGAAATTCTGCATGTACTCTACCCACTTTGCATGCTTCTGATTCAGCTTCTCTTGCTGACTCACGAACTGTAACGCATGATTATCACTGTACAGAACAAATTCCTTGGGTATGAGATAATTCCTCCACTTTTTCAATGCCTGTATAATGGCATAGAACTCTTTATCATATGTGGAGTACTTCAATTTCGCATCATCCAACTTCTCGCTGTAATATGCAACAGTTCGGTCATCCTGACTCAAGACCCCTCCAACAGCATATCCGCTAGCATCACACTTCACTTGGAAGGTCTTCTGAAAATCCGGTAGCACCAGAATTGGCTGCTCAGTAATATTCCGCTTCAACAGATTGAAGCTCTTCTCAGCCTCGGCTGTCCAATGAAAAACTTTATGCCGCTTCTTCACAGTGTCCATCATTGCTACACTGATTCCACTGAAATTTCGAATGAACTTTCGGTAGAAGCTAGCTAGTCCATGAAAGCTCCTCACCTCGAGAACATTCCTCGGAGATGGCCAATTCCTGATTACCTCGACTTTCTCAGGATCCATCTTCAATTCATTTGTCGAGATTACAAAGCCCAAATAAATGAGTTCCGTCTGCATGAAGGAACACTTCTTCAAATTGATCAACAGCTTCTCCTGCTGTAATCTTCTCATCACAGTGGACAAATGCCTCACGTGTTCAGCCTTCGTCTTGCTAAAAATCATTATGTCGTCCAAGTATACGACCACAAATTTGCCAATGAATTCCCACAGGACTTCATTCATCAGCCTCATAAAAGTGCTTGGTGCGTTTGTCAAACCAAACGGCATGACCAACCATTCGTACAAACCCTCGTTTGTTTTGAATGTTGTCTTCCATTCATATCCCTCTCTCATCCGGATCTAATGATATCCGCTCTTGAGATCTATCTTGGAAAAGTAATTTTCCCCACTTAGGCAATCCATCAGATCATCCATTCTCGCCAGTGGAAATTTGTACCTGATGGTAATTCTATTTATCGCTCTGGAGTCTGTACACATCCTCCAGCCTCCATCCTTCTTTGGACTCAGTACCGTTGGAATGGAACACGGACTGAGACTCTCTCTGACCAGTCCCTTATCCTGCAGATCCTGTACCTGCCTTTTGACTTCCTTATTCTCCTGAGGTGTCAACCTGTACGCTACCTTATTCGGCAAGCTTGCTCCGGGTATGAGGTCGATGTGGTGACTCACACTTCTCACTGGTGGAAACAAACGAGGTAGTTCATCCACGATGATATCAACAAACTCTCCCAACAGTTCCTGAATCTCTTTTGGCAAGTCTTCCACTCTTGTGCTTGTCAGGACAATTTTTGGCTTCCGGACAACAAAGAACTGTGGATCTTCATTCTGCTCCAGCTCTGTGATAAGTTCCTTCCCACTCATGAGAAGTATGGTACTGCTCACTTCCGGCTTCACTTCCTTATCCTTTACCGGATGCAATGTATGCGATCTCCCATCCTTCTCCAAGGTGTATGTGTTCATTCTCCCATCATGAACAACATGGCGGTCATACTGCCATGGTCTACCCAATAATACATGACAGACATCCATGGGAATGACATCACACAGAATTTTATCTTTATAATCACCCATTTTAAATTCAACCAAGCACTGTATCGTAACACATACCTGGTGTCCTTTCTGTAGCCATGACACTCTGTATGGACTCGGGTGTTTGTGCGTCTTCACCTCCAGCTTTTCCACCATCTCGGTCGAAACGAGATTATCGGTGCTTCCGCTGTCCACTATGACCTTACATTTCCATCCCTTGGTCTTGCACGTGGTCCAGAACAGTCTGCATATTTGCGCTGAGCTGTCCACCTATTTCTCAGGTTTCAAGAGAGCCTTGTGCACTGTCAGTGACTTCCCACTTCCAGTGTCTTCATCCTCAACGTCACGCCTCTGTGCCTCGGCAACGTGAGCGTTTCCTCTGTCCATTTTCCTATCTGGACAGTCAACGGCCTTGTGTCCGTCCTTTCCACATGTGAAACATGTGATAACTCCTCCACGGCCTCTTCCTCTACCTCGGGTACAAGGAATTACGTTGGCGTCAGCATAATCTCCTTGCTGATCATCTTGATGCCTCCTCGGCTCAGGATATTTCTGCCTCTGCTGTGAGGTTCCACCTCTTTCATCTTTTCCCTGAGGCTTCTTCCACTCCTCCTTGGGTTTTTGAGTTCGTTCTTGGGCAACTACTTTGCCTCTAGGCTGGCTCCTACCTCACCCTCGCTATCCCTACTCGTGGCTCAGTTTCTCTTCGGCTTTCAAAGCCATTTGGTAAGCATCTTCCACCGTCCTGATGGTCAGCATGCTTATCTCATCCTGAATGTCATACCTCAGCCCATTCAGGTATCTTGCCACCTTTTCGTCATCACTCTCCCGATGACCAGCTCGAATGTTGAGCCTATAAAACTCCTCGGTGTACTCCTTCACCGTCATCAGCTTCTGTCTCAGGTTCTGCATGCGCCTGAACAGAGTGATATGATAGTCTCTAGGGATGAACTTCGCTTTCAACTTAGCGATCATCCTGTCCCAGCTCTTTATCTTCTGTTTTCCTTTGGAACGCCTGTCCGCCTGTAGCTCGTCCCACCATAAGGCTGCGTGTCCCTTCATCTTGGTAACAACATGCCTTATTTTCTTGTCTTCTTCGATATCTTCGTAATCGAAGTAGGTATCCAATGCTCGGATCCAATCCAGCAATTCCTCTGCATTTAGACTTCCCTCATAGACATGAATGTCCATCTTCGTCTTCGAGCTCATCCTCGAAATGGCTCTAATCAGCCTTTCGGTTGATGCATCCTCTGCCATGACTTATTCTTCGGCATGTCCAGCTTCCTCTTCAACTTCGGAATCGCTTAACTCTCCTGCGTCGACTCCACGTCTCTGCGCAGTCTCCATCTCCTCGAGCCTTGCTCGGAGATCTTGCATCTGTCTCTCTATCTCTAGGTTCCCTGTCGGTCTACCCCTTCTTCGGGCATCCCTGTCCTCACGATCAAGTGACTGTCTTTCTCTCCTGGGCGGCATTATGGAACCTGCTTCTCTCTGCTACCAGAACAAAGAGAACTCCTTAAACCGCTCTGATACCACTCTGACGTGACTGAACTCTCTCCTCGATGGCACAGTCGCTTTCACCAGGACCTTCGCTTTCCATGGGCGCGAAGAACCCAACGTTTCTTCTCTCTTCCTAACGGATCCTCTGCACCCACAGTTCACTCCTCTCTATTCTCTTTTTCTCTACTTCGGGGGATCGAGACTTCGCCTCTCGCGCTACCAACCACTCGGGATTTTCAGCTCCCGATATCCGACGTGCCGAGATGCCGAGACTCATGATCTCGCGATATTGCAGCTTCGCTTCCCGCGAGTCCAAAGTAACTCCACTTCGACTTCCAAGGCCCGAGTCGCCGATACCCGAGTATCGCTACCTTGTCCCTTCGCGAGTTCACGACTTATGAGACCAATTGCTTGGCCCTTCAACTCCAGAGACCCAACGTCCTGAGATTACATACCACCTGTTCCTCCGAAAGTCGACGCTCCCACGGAAACTGGAAATCGCTACCCGCGATATCGACGTGCATGCAATTCTCGCACTCGCCAACCCCGATATGCCGATATGCGATGGCAACCGGGTTCTACTTGTGCTTGAAGGTTAACTCTTTCCCAGGAGTTCAAGTCGTCGATTATCTTCCCTTTGAGGAGTCCTTCGCTCCGAAACTTCTCCCGTTCGGGCTTCACCTGAGTCTGTTCCACAATACTAGAAAGGAACTCTCCCCCCCTGAGCTTTCACCAACTTTCTACTCGGAACCACTCTGAATTCAATTCTTCCATAAAATCACATACGCAGCATATGAAAGAAGTAAGTAACAGGAAGCAATTATGTAAAGGCACAATGCCAACAACACACAGAAAATAAACATATCCATGGAATTTAACCACGAATCTCCTGTTCTTCTCTTCCCAGGCTTGTCTCTGAGACTTCAACTCAACCTGCACTTCACCTGCACGGTTTGAATAACTCAGCACGACTTCTGAGCAAACAAAAGATGACGGTTTAACTATCCATCCTCCTCAACGCACTCTATGCGGAGGTATTCCATTGCACTCTATGCAGGAATCTCCTAGCTAAATAGAGAAACGATTGAAACTCATTCTCTCATTCCCTCAGATTTCAAACCTGCCATGCAATCACATATGCAGCATATAGACAATAGGCAAAACAAGAAGCAAATATGCAACAGCATAATATCAACAACACACAGAGAATAATCACAGCCATGAAATTGAATCAAAGCTTTACTATTAACTCAATATCTGTACATGGGTGTTCTTCACAAGTTCTTTGCTTGCTCTCTCTTGCTCCTGAATGCAAATGTTGAATAATAATTCTCAATTATACAAAGGAGGGTGCCTATATTCGTTTTCCCTCCCGAAATTAAAACTGTCTAATCTAGAGCTAATTCCTAAATAACAGCATTAAAACTATTAAATGCCTTCCTATCTATAACATAATACAAGTGCACTCAACTTTGAATGCCTTCAGTTAAATGGCGGCGCAACAATCTTCAAAGTAATTCAAAAATGTATGTGCTGGCACTGTCCAACTGTATCTCTTTATCCCCGCGCTGCTTGTTTCATGACATCATTGGCGGTGCAACAATCTTCAAAGTAATTCAAAAATGTATGTGCTAGCACTATCCAGCTGTATCTCTTTATCCCCGCGCTGCTCGTTTCATGACGTCGTAGATGCTCCTGCATCAAAATTACTCATATACAAGTGATATAATCCATCACAACTTGGGAGGGGATTATGTAAATGAATTATGTGGCCCCAAAACCAAGTTATTCATCTCAAACCCCGATGGTACAAATATACAACAAGCGAATAGATTATTTGATTATGAGCATGATAGAAACTATTTGATTACTGGTCATTGATGTATACCATTAACAAAGGCAAGGGGACCCACTGAGGAGGAAGATGGACCCAAAGGTTATTGGTACAATCTAGCAAGTGTGAATAGAGGATATGATGTTGAACCCTAGCAGAATCAATCGATCATGAGTTAATCATGTAAAACCATTGTCGATCATGAGGAGGCATGCAACTCAGGACTACGAGCTCCAAGATACTAGTTGGTTTCTAGATTTTTATCTTATATAATGTGTTGAAGTCTATAGGAATATATTCATCGAAGGAGGTCCTTCATGTATCCCCCATAAATCAACATGAAACATACACTAGGAGATGATGTGAAGAGAGACTATCATCAAGTACAACTGACACATGGATGGCCAACTCAGAAAGTTAACAAAACAACAGATGGTCAACTCGGTATTAAACTTCCCTTGAACATATAACAAGATATAATGGTGAATTGGAAACTGTAATTCCCTTATAGGATTGATAGCTAAAGTAAATCTTTATTTTTGTTTCACATAACAAGGAAATTCTATTTCTGATTTTTTTCCCCGGGTTTTGCTTTCAAGAAAAAATTTAAAATTCCTTTTTCTTTTGTTACAGGATTGAACAATTAAATTTAAGTAGTCACATAGTATACATATAAATGTCATAACCGTATTTTAGAGTAAAAAAATAATAATTGTGGATTACCTCTTGAAGAAGAAGGTTGTCCTGCTGAAACTGCATGCTTGAATCTGCCGACCTA
Source organism: Picea engelmannii (assembly GCA_009831015.1). NCBI lineage: Eukaryota > Viridiplantae > Streptophyta > Pinopsida > Pinales > Pinaceae > Picea > Picea engelmannii. The sequence continues at coordinate 40,177 of ML784703.1, read as the reverse complement.
AAATTGTTTCCTCCTAGATAGCTAGGAATAGAGCCTCTCTAACTCCCTAGCTCCAAGAAATTGTTGGTTGTGGAGCCTGATTATATTCTTGTTTCATAGGTATTTGTTTTCAGTCGTGTTTATACCCCATGAAGACTGTACACCCTGTAATATTGTACACCCTGGAATACTGTACACCCCTCCATGTAGGGGGTTGTAGGGGGGGGCTTCCCCCCCTATAGGGTTTGAGGGGTTGATCCCCCTAGGAGGTGGACCCTCAGTGGGGGTTTGTGTTAGGGACCTAACCCCTCACGTAGGTAGAATAATATATTTCCATGTAATAAAGGTCAATATTAATAAGGCCTAGCAATAAGGAAGAATAAGTCCAATGTAAGAAGACCTAATATAAGCTTCCACTTCTAGAAGGATCTTCCTCTAGATGGCTCTTTTGATAGACATATTTAGTATAAATAGGATTCGAGGGTATGAGAACTTTTGTCTTGGATATTTTTGTAATAGAGCTCTACTCTGTTAGAGGTTGCCTCGTCGAAGAGGCAAGTGAATATTTCTCTTATTAATCGAAGTGCTCTTTTTGGTGTTATTCTGGTATCATCTTGGTATTATTGTGGTGTTGTTCTGATTATATTGTTGTTCATCTTCCATTTCTAGCTATTTATTTTTGTTATGCATATTTTTTTATATCTGGAATATAACAAGTGGTATCAGAGCACCTTCCTCGATAGAAAATTTTGTGTTAATTTTTCTTCAGGGTAGAGACATATTTCAATGTCTTTAAGCTACAGAGATCTGTCATCACGTGCATAAAATCGTAGTCAGGTATTCATACATGCAGGAAATACATGTGATACTTAAGCCCACATCTGTTGGCGACCCTTGTAACCCCTATTGGTACCCCTTCGAGTGGTAGCGCATCAGACAACACCTGTATACAGATCGACCTAGATCTCCTAAAGCCCTCCATAGATAAATCGATTGGCTCCCTGAATGCTATAGTGTCACCGAGAACAACACTTGGGAATATACTCTCTAGTACCTGGGTAGTTAGGTAGTATGGCTAAGAGAACGGTCTAGCCTTCTTAGTTGGTGCCTTGTGATATTGAGTCAAGTACTACTGTTGGGTCCCGCACATATATTAGAGAGCTATAACACAAGGAAAACCCTTATCTGTAGAACCCTTGAATACCCAACCGTTGGGACGGAAACAAAAATAGAACAAACAAGATATATTACAATGCAACTGTGTCTCCTGCATTCGAGTTGTGAAATTTCTACACATTTCTTCTTGTTAACCATTTGGGAATTTCATCACTATAGTATTCTTCAGATCATAGTATTTATTCTGTTGGATTTGTCTCTTCACCCTTATCATAGTCATACCTATAATTTTTCAACATTTTTTTTTCTTATGGACCCTCCCCCCTTCCAACACCCTTATTTCAACTTTACCATATTGGATTCCACTTGTCTCCCTAATCGTTGTGATACACTTCCCCCATAATCCATTTTTTGTGTGGTCCCACCTGCCCCTTTTTGTGTTCCCTCGTCATCATGGCCCATACATGTAGCCAAGACTTGGAATCTCACTTCACTAACTTGCACTCTAATTTCATAGAAACCCAACAAGAAGTGTGACAACTGAGTGCCAATATTTCCACCATCAATCAAAGGATGCATTCCTCCATCGTCGCCTTAATCGCAGAACTCAAAGATGAGATCAAACAAGACATTATTGTTACCCATGATTTTGGTCATCATGATTATGTATTGATGATGGTGTACTCAGGATCGTCATAAGAACTTTCTCCTGAGAAAAAGTTATTTTCATCTCTTCCAGAAAACTCATTTTTGAAGACTGTTCGCAGGCTGCTAGTATATTTTCCTACGAGAATGCATGATTCTCGCAGGCTGCCTTAAGCCAGGGTGTGAGAAGTTCGCACTGTGTTGAACTGCTAGGGTGCTAAATCTTTCTAAAGAAAGGAAAAATATAAATTCTCGATGCTTCTAGAAGGGAATCTTCTAGAAGGATGAGATGCCATTCGAATGGTTATCCTAGTACTGGATTCCCTGATATTTCGGGATCATTCTTATCCAAGTAACTAATTCATTCTCTCCTATATATTGAGGGAATTCTCATGGAAAAGGTTAAGCAAGGTTAAGCAAGATTCATTGGAGAATTGGTGAAAGAATTGTGTGAAGGACTCAACATTGAATAGCAGCTTGAAGACTCTAGCAGGGCTATCAAGAGGATTTGATCCTCTTCATGCAAGCATTGAGCAAGTGTGTGTGTCAGAGCCAAGGGCCATCGAAAGGAAGTTTGCAACATCAAGGCTCAAGTTGTAATCTTTACTTTCCATTAATATGATACAGTGATATGTCCCTTTCCCATAAAGCTATTTCCACTTTATTGTATAATTCCTTGATCATATACTTAGATTGAACGTTGAATAGATTGTGCTTTCTTCACTTTGGTTGGCTTGTGTTGTCTTGGTCTTGACTGCACGAGAGCACTAGAGCGAAGCGAGAGAAACAAATACCATAGGAAGTGATAATAAGGTATGTCATTTGTTCTTGCCTCCTATTTAATTCAATGGTCAAAATCTAGGGAAAGAGTCATGTTCTATCTTTCTTTGTTCTAGATCCAAGTGGATCTAGGGAGATCGGTTAGTGTCCGCACCTACGGATTTATCCAATAACAATTACTACCTATCTTGAATCTATCACTATGTTGATCTGCACCAAGCTACATATCCCTCTTGATCTTCCTGTATATGACCTCCCTTTGCATACCTAAGGTGAAACTTCCTCTCATTCCTAGAATTTTCAGCCCCGTCACTTTCAGCATGACCTACGCCTTACGCGTGTCGATGTGACCAAATTTGATGGATCGGATCCCATTGGTTGGGTAACTCAAATGGAACACTATTTTTCTTTGTATGGAATTACGGATGATTTGTCCAAACTCTGGTATGGTGTTCTCCATCTAAATCAAGAACATTAGCAATGGTGGAAATGGAGAAACAATTCCCGCCAAGGGTATGTGGCTTGGACACACTTTGTGGTAGATATTTATGAACACTTTGACACTGACACCAACCATTTAGGATGTTTGAAAAATTATAAACAATCTGGAACAATGGAATAATTTATAGTTTCTTTAGAGCGACTGGATTTTCAAAAAGAGGGCATGTCTGATTCTTTTTTCCAAGAATGTTTTATCAGTGGCCTCAAGGATTAGATTCGTTCTCATGTCCTCATGGCTTGTCCTTAGATTTGGGTGAAGGATACTAAAAGAGATAAGGAAGCACAACAGGTTGTCTCTTCTCAAAACCACAAACATTCCTTTATTCCTTGCACTAAACCAGTCACTCCCACTCCTCCTTCTATTCAACTAAAGATCCAAAAATTGACCATAGCCGGAATGGTTGAACACCAACTCAAAGGCCTTTTTTATAATTGTGATGAAAAATATTTTCCAGGACACAAGTGTAAGGAAAAAAATATTTTTATGGGCATATCAGAGGATGTTGAGGCTCCCCTTGTGTCCGTGTCACCTGAACCCACTGACATAACACCTCCCTCAGACCCTCTCGAAGTAGAACCAGTCATTTCCTTAAATGATCTCACTAGATTATTGACACAGACCCCCGACCCTTGGGCTAAGATCTGCTCAAGATCATTCTAAATTCTCCTCGAGCTGAAGCGGCTCCCTCATATCCCTATTGGAACCTCACGAATCTGATCCACAGGTCCTTCGTGAAAACCCGCCCTGCGCAATTCAACACCAGGCGCAAGCCTTACATTTCCATGCGACCACAACCTAGCCTTAGCACAAGCGCTTTTTGCAACTCTCGAGTTCATGCGTCGAAGACCCTCGACTCCTCTTTATCCAAACACCAATACTCGATATTCGATATGGGTATGGCTCCTCCTTATTAGCACCTCTACAAGAGATCGTTGGCTAGGGCCTAACTCTAGCACCCTCGCAGTTCACAACTTCATGAGTTGGAGTTTTGAGCCCTCGTGCTCCTCCTTTGCGAGTCTCCGAGACGTGATAAGTCAACAATGGGTTGACTCCTTCCTAGGCGACATGTTTCCTCCACCTGTCACCCACTTCCACCTTTCTCTGGGTGCTTGTTGTTACGCCACCTGTCAACCATGCGGTCCCCACCTAATGGATGTGACACATGTTCACATGAGCCATCGGCACTCGACGCTTAGCGACTTTAGCGATCAAGGTGCAACTCCTTCACCCTCCGAAACCCAGATACATGATGTAGCGAGGATCCAAATCTCACGGCTCTCCTTCCTCCTCGATCGACAGTTCATGGTCGAATCATGATCTCGCGATCCAGGGGTTTGAAGCGCAAAGAACTTTGCCTCCCCAATTGTGATACATGAATTCACGAAATGATCCCGATCTCTGCCACCTGTCCTCCAAAATGGATGGTCCTGATGCTTTAGGGACTTGACGAGTCCTCTTCCTTCTGTTGTTATGAGGTTTAAACCTTGTGCACCTTTTCTAGATCCAATGACTCACAACAACTTGACACTTCTCCCTCAAAGTTTTTGTCGTCCGTTCTACCCTTCTGTCGGCTTCCCAGGGATTAAAACCCTCAGACCTTCTCCATATCCGATGACTATCAGTCCTTGATGCTAGATCTGACAGCCCAGATCCTATTTCCTGTGCACCTCCCAGGGGCTAAATCCTGTGCATGTATCCTTAATCCAACGATTGTCGGGTATTGGCACTAGATATGACGGTTCAAATTTGACCTCCTTGCGCGCTCTCCTCCTGTTTCCTAGACGTAGATTCAATGGTCTAGATATTTTTTCCCAGTGCTCATCCAATGACAGTTGTGCTCTTCCTCTTGAGTTTTCTTGGCTTTTGAATTAGAAGATTTTCTAAGTCTCGAAGATCTCGACCTTCGACTCTTCCTCTTGCAAGCCTGTTTCCTTTGTCTCTCGTCTGCATTATAGAAATGTTGTCCCTCCTGAGCTTTGTCGACCATGAAGCTTTAGAGGGTTCCTTGACTTTTTTCTCCTCTTTGTCGCACTTTGTGCACAACAGAACTATCCTTCCTGAGCTTTAGAATTTGAAACTCTAAGGAACTCAACCCTTTTCTCTCCTTTCAAAGGGGAATTTTGGTACCCTCTTGGCAACCTCCTGCTCAAGCACTCCTTGTTGAACAAATAAAGTATTCATCAACTCTATGAGTGTCTTTCTCCTTGACACTTCTCCTATCTCAGAACTCGAAAGAGATTTCTTCTCGTTGCACTCCTTGCACTCGCTCGATGCCCTCCTAGCAAAGCTTCTATAGAATCTTAAGTGACTTTGTCTTCTCACTAAACTCGAAATAGAGTTCCTTCTGTGCACCCTATTCATCCACTCAATGCCCTCCTAGCAGACTCTCATAGAATTCTCTGAAATTCTGTCTTCCTTGTGCCCTCCTCTACGCATTTCTTCCTTCAAGGTGTTCAACAACCTTGAGGCCTCCTCCTTGAGTCAATGACTTCCTCTGGTTCTCCCTCCTGGCACATTGATGCAGGAGCATCACCTACATCAAGCGAGCCAGCGCAGAAGTGAACAACAGCTGGACAAGCGCCAACGCAAATTTTGAAAGTTCCTTGGAAATTGTTGTGTGATCTTAAATGGGTCATTAAGAAGAGGCGCACTTGTAAGATGTAAATGGACCTTGAGTGGATTTCTCTCATCCTTATTAGATGGAGGCATTTAATATAGTTAATGTAAAGTAGATAGAATTTAATTCTAGAATAGACAGTTTTAGAGCGCAAGAGGGAAACGGGATATAGACACCCTCATTGTGTATTGTAACATTATTGGAAGAGCATAGAAGAGAAGAGAATGCAGAGAGCTCTGTAAGAACACCCATGTACAGATATTTGGATTAATAGAAAAGGTTGATTCAGATTCATGGTTTTGTGTTGTTCTCTGTGTATTGATGCTGAATGATATGCTCATGAATGTTTGCTTCATGTTATACATTTGCTTTATATGTTGTGTGTATGATTTCATGTTTTGAGTTTGAAGTCTTAGAGGAAGTAGGAATGAGTTTCAATTGTTTCTCTACCTGAGCCAGAGATTTCTGCAAGGAGTGCAGTCGAAGTGTCCACAAGGAGTGCGTTGAAAAAGGGTTCAGATAGGGTAGCTTTGGTTCTCATTTACACTAAAGGTGCAGTTGGGCACAGGATCCGTGCAAGGAGTGCATAGGCCAAGCTAAGTCTTAGAGTTGCAAATATGAGAGAAGTGTTTAAAGATTTCTGCTGCAGGTGTGCATAGGGTCGAAAGGATTCAACACTTGGAAGTTGTTGAATGTCTGCTGCAAGGAGTGCATGCAAGGTTTTATGAAGGACTCAGAGTTGGTAAAGCTCATGAGGTATAGGAACTTTGAGTAATCACCAAGGGAAGCATAGGAAGTTTGTGTCATGGAGTGTTCAAGCAGGCATCGTAGGTTTCTGTGCAGGTGAACGAGTTTCGTGGAGAGGAACACTTAGTCGTTTCGCAGATTTCATTAGGAGGAACGGACGGACGGAGTTCTCTGAGGAGAAACTGTGAATCTCCGTGAGCCGTTGGATATCGCAGAGGTGCAAGGGAGATACAACAGAGTATTTCACAGGATTCAAAGATCAGGAGGGATAGGACCATAGATCTGAGTCACAAGGACCGTTGGATTCACTCGTGAGTTCATATATCGAGGTTTCGTGGGTTGAAACTCCATAACTTGACAACGAGAATCACGAAATAGCGATACACGATATCCCGATAACTAAAGGGAATAGTGTGGGGTCAAGGCGGAGCAGCCGAGTGGACAGGTGGCACACTTCATCGGGGTTTCGTGGCGAGAAGTCTCGAAATAATTACAGCAGGATTCACGATATTGTGAACCCCGAAATACCAATAGAGTGGAGGACCGTTGAATAGTCAAATCGCGCGTACGTTGGAGTTTCGGTGTATTGGGCATCGGGAGTTGGGGATACAAGTTACTCGACATCGCGAGTGACGAAATCGCGATAGAAGAAATCCCGATAGGGAAAGGCCAACGTTGACTATTGTCGGGTCTCGGGGATTCGAGGATCCGATGCCCAACCATTGACCTCGTGAAGTCGCGAGTTCCGATCTCCCGAGTGGAAAAAGGGGATCGCGTGAGAGTTGTTGTGGGTGAATATTTCCCAATAGGGAAATAGAAGAGCGTTAGAGTTCTTTGGGCCAGTAGAGAAAAGAAATATCCTGTGAGCGGACGTGCTTGCGAGCGGGACTGTGTCAAGTTTGGTATTAGAGCATAGAAAGATTCTTTGCTCTCTGTAGCAGAGAAAGGAGAATTCACCATGCTGCCGAGGAGAGATAGACAGTCACCTGATCCAGAGGATAGGGAAATGCCGCGAAGAAGAGGTAGGCAGATGACAGATCCAGTTGTGGAGAGACAAATGCATGATCTATGAGCTAGACTCGAAGACATGGAGACAGTGAAAAGACGCACAGTCGGTGTTGGGGATCTGAGTGATTCCAGAAGCGAGATTGAGGTTGAATGAGAAGAAGAAGTTGTAGCCGAAGATGGATCAAACGAACGTTTGATCAAAGCTATTTCCAGGATGGGTGCAAGAGAAAAGATGGAAATTCTAGTTTATGAGGGAAACTTGGATGCAGAAGCACTTCTAGACTGGATTAGAGCTCTGGACACGTACTTCGACTATGAAGACGTCAAAGAGGACAAGAAAGTCAAGCATGCTGTCACAAGATTGAAGGGACATGCAACATTGTGGTGGGATGAACTACAAGCTGACAGACGCTGCAAGGGAAAGCAAAAGATCAAGAGTTGGGACAGAATGATCATGAAGATGAAGGCGAAATTCATCCCTAGAGATTATCAAATTTCTCTGTTCAGGAGGATGCAAAACCTGAGACAGAAGTTGATGACAGTGAAGGAATACACTGAGGAATTCTATAAACTGAACATCAGAGCAGGTCATCGGGAGAGATATGATGAAAATGTTGCTAGATATATGAATGGCCTGAGGTATGATATCCAGGATGAGATGAGCATGGTAACCATCTGAACGGTGGAAGATGCTTACCAGATGGCTCTAAAAGCGGAAGAGAAGCTGAGCCGAAAGCAGAGTCATAAGGGCCGAGGCAGAAGTCAGCCAAGAGGCAAATCAGTTGCCCAGGATATAAACCAAAAGCCCAAGGAAGACTGGAAGAAACCTCTAACTTAGATAGAGAGAGGCGGAACCTCACAGCGAGGGCAAAAATATGCTAAACAGAGAGGGAAACATACGAGGCAGAGAGTAGATTGTGCTGACAACAACACTTTTCCTCGTACTAGAGGTAGAGGAAGAGGAAGAGGTGGAGTAATTACATGCTTCACGTGTGGAAAGAATGGGCACAAGTCTTATGAGTGTCCGGAGAAAAAGAAGGACATTGGAGAAGCTCACATCGTAGAAGCACAGAGGCGGGATGTTGAGGCAGAAGATGCTGAAGGCGGAAGATCACTGATGATGCGAAAAGTCCTTTTGACACCCGAGAAAGAGGTGGAGATTTCAGTCCAAAGGACCAGACTTTTTAGGACTGCTTGCAAGACCAAGGATAGGGTATGCAAGGTCATTGTAGACAGTGGTAGCACGTAGAATCTCATTTCTACATAGATGGTAGAGAATCTGGAGCTAGAGACGACTGATCATCCAAGTCCATACAAAGTTTCATGGCTACAAAAAGGACACCAGGTAACTGTCACTAAACAATGTTTAGTTGAATTCAAGATAGGAGGATATAATGATAAGATATTGTGTGATGTCATTCCTATGTATGTTTTTCATCTATTGCTGGGTAGACCATGGAAATATGACAGGAATGTGATTCATGATGGGAGAATGAACACATACACCCTGGAGAAGAATGGGAGGACACACATGTTTCTTCTGATTAAGGATAAGGAGGTGAAGCCTGAAGTAAGCAACACTGTACTTCTCATGAGTGGGAAGGAACTTCTTACAGAGGTTAAGAAGAAGAAGGATCTGCAGTTCATTGTAGTCAAAAAGCCGAAGATTGTTCTAACTAGCACAAGAGTGGATGATTTACCAGAAGAAGTTCAGGAACTGCTGGGAGAGTTTGCTGACATCATAGTGGAAGAATTACCTCGTTCGTTACCACCGATTAGAAGTGTGAGTCATCACATTGATCTCATACTAGGAGCTAGTTTTCCAAACAAAGTTGCATACAGATTGACGCTGCAAGAGAATGAAGAGGTTAAGAGGCAAGTCTAGAATTTGTTGGACAAAGGTTTGGTTAGGGAAAGCTTGAGTCCATGTGTTGTTCCAACAGTACTCAGTCCGAAGAAAGACGGAGGCTGGAGAATGTGTACTGATTCAAGGGCGATCAACAAGATAACCATCAGGTACAGGTTTCCATTGTCGAGGATGGATGATCTGATGGATTTCTTGAGTGGAGCAAGGTATTTTTCAAAGATTGATTTGAAAAGTGGTTATCATCAGATCCACATGAGAGAACGTGACGAATGGAAGACAACATTCAAAACCAACGAGGGGTTGTATGAATGGCTTGTTATGTCGTTTGGCTTAACAAATGTGCCAAGTACTTTCATGAGGTTGATGAACGAAGTCTGGAGGGAGTTCATCGGGAAATTTGTCATTGTGTATTTGGATGACATATTGCTTTACAGTAACATAGTGGCGGAGCATCTGAAGCATTTGGCTACAGTGATACATAAATTACAGCAGGAGAAGTTCTTGATAAATATGAAGAAGTCCTCATTCATGAAGACAGATCTCACTTACTTAGGATTTGTTGTTTCGGAAAATGAGTTGAGGATGGATCCAGATAAGGTAGAAGTGATCAAGAATTGGCCTTCACAGAGAAATATTTTCGAGGTGAGAATTTTTCACGGATTGGCTAGTTTCTACCGGAAGTTCATTAGGAATTTCAGTGGAATTAGTGCAGCGATGATGGATACAGTGAAGAAAAGACACAAGTCTTTTCACTGGACTGAAGAGGCTGAAAACAGTTTCAATCTGTTGAAAAGGAAGATCATGGAACAACCAGTTTTGGTGTTGCCAGATTTTCAGAAGACATTTCAGGTGAAATGCGATGCAAGTGGATTTTCAATTGGGGCGGTCTTGAGTCAGGAAGATAGGCCGATAGAGTATTTTAGCGATAAGTTGAACGAGGAAAAAGTGAAGTAATCCAGTTATGATAAGGAGTTTTATGCTATCATACAAGCATTGAAGAAATGGAGGCATTACTTGATCCCGAAAGAGTTTGTCTTATACAGTGAAAATTCATGCATTGCAGTTTGTGACTCAACAGGAGAAGTTGAATCAGAAGCATGTCAAATGGGTTGAGTATATGTAGAATTTCACATTTGTGATTAAACATATTTATGGTACTGCTAACAAAGTGGCTGATGCTTTGAGTGGGAAGTGTTTGTTGTTGTAGGAGTTCAGAGTCAAAACATTGGGTTTTGATGATCTCAAGGACATGTACGCTGATGATCCAAATTTTAAGGAGGCGTATGAAGCAGCTGTGAATCCAATTCTCAGAGATAGAAGCCAATGAATGGATTACATGATCCAGGAGGGATTACTGTTTATAGGTAATAAACTGTGTATTCCGAAATGCTCCATGAGGGAGAACTTGCTAAAGGAGAAACACAGTGGAGGATTGGTAGCGCACTTTGGTCATGACAAGACGTTCGCAAAGTTGAACGAGTCATATTTTTGGCTGGGAATGCGAGAAGATGTCAAGAGATTCGTAGATAGATGCACAATTTGCCAGCATTCGAAGGGAAGGAGGCAGAATGCGAGATTCTATCAACCATTGCCCATACCAGAGAGGTCGTGGGACACGATTAGCATGGATTTTGTATTGGGGTTTCCAAGAACACAAAGAGGTGTTGATTCAATCTTTGTGGTGGTGGATAGATTTTCCAAAATGGCACACTTCATTCCATGTTAAAATACCAGTGATGCAACTCACATTGCAAACCTGTTTTTCAAAGAGGTCATTCAACTTCATGGGTTGATGAGAAGCATTGTTTCGGATCGAGACACGAAATTCATAAGGCATTTTTGGAGGACCTTATGGAAGAAGTTGGGAACTAACTTGGCATTTAGTTCGGCTTATCATCCTTAGACGGATGGACAGACATAAGTGGTCAACAGAAGCCTGGGAGACTTGCTGAGAAGCTTGGTGACAGAGCACCACAGCCAGTGGGACAACATATTACCATAGGAAGAGTTTGCTTATAATGACTCAGTTAATAGGATCACAGGGCAGAGTCCATTTCAGGTTGTCTATGGAATGCAATCGAGAGGAATTTATGAACTGAGGGATTCAGAAAAGGCTGCGACTAGGAGCGCTGGTGCAGAGGAATTCACAGGGGCGATGAAGGAACTTCACAGCCAGGTGAAGGAACGATTGTTGGAATCAAGTCAAGAGTATAAGCACAGGGAAGATCAACATAGAAGACAACTTCAATTTGAGGTTGGTGATCTGGTTCTGGCACATTTGAGGAAAGAAATGTTCCCAAAAGGAACATACAACAAGCTGAAGATGAAGAAAATTGGACCATGCAGGGTCTTGAGGAAATTTGGGACGAATGCTTACGAGATTGAATTACCCGATGGGATCAGAATTGCTCCGATATTCAATATCTTGGATTTGTACCCATATAAAGATGAGGAGACAGGAATTGGAGTTGAGCAGCCAGTGATCCAGTGGACAAAGCAGATGCCAGTTGCAGAGAAGCCGCAGATGGAATGCATACTGGAGAAAAGAGTGAGCAAGAGGACCAGGCGGAAATAATACTTTGAGTATCTGGTCAAGTGGAAGAACCATCCAGTTGAATATGCCGGCTGGGAGACCGAAGAAGAGATATAGAAGCATGGATAGACCGTGCACGAGCTCATGGACAGGAGCCCATGAAGATTTTCAAGCGAGGGAGTATGATGCAGGAGAATCACCAACATCAAGCGAGCCAGTGCGGAAGTGAAGGACAACTAGACAAGCGCCAGCGCAAATTTTGAAAGTTCCTCGGAAGTTGTTGCACGATCTTAAATGAGTCATTAAGAAGAGGTGCACTTGTAATATGTAAACGGACCTTGAGCGGATTTCTCTCGTCCTTAGTAGATGGAGGCATTTAAGATAGTTAATGTAAGGTAGATAGAATTTAATTCTAGAATAGACAGTTTTAGAGTGCAAGAGGGAAACGAGATATAGACAACCTCATTGTGTATTGTAACATTATTGGAAGAGAAGAGAAGAGCATGCAGAGAGTTGTGTAAGAACACCCATGTACAAATATTTGTTATTAATGGAAAAGGTTGATTCAGATTCATGGTTTTGTGTTGTTCTCTGTGTATTGATGCTGAATGATATGCTCATGAATGTTTTCTTCCTGTTATACATTTGCTTTATATGCTTTGTGTATGATTTCATGTTTTGAGTTTGAAGTTTGAGAGGAAGTAGGAATGAGTTTCAATTGTTTCTCTATCTGAGCCAGAGATTCCTGCAAGGAGTGCAGTGGAAGTGTCTACAAGGAGTGCGTTGACAAAGGGTTCAGATAGGGTAGCTTTGGTTCTCATTTATGCTAAAGGTGAAGTTGGGCACAGGAGTCGTGCAAGGAGTGCGCGGGCCAAGCTAAGTCTCAGAGTTGCAAATCTGAGAGAAGTGTTTAAATATTTCTATTGCAGGTGTGCGCAGGGTCGAAAGGATTCAACACTTGGAAGTTGTTGAATGTCTACCACAAGGAGTGCGTGCAAGGTTTTATAAAGGACTCAGAGTTGGTAAAGCTCAGGAGGTATAGGACCTTTGAGTAATCACCAAGGGAAGCACAGGAAGTTTGTTCCATGGACTGTTCAAGAAGGCATCATAGGTTTGCGTGCAGGTGAATGAGTTCCGTGGAGAGGAACACTTAGTCGTTTCGCAGATTTCATCAGAAGGAACGGACGGACGGAGTTCTCCGAGGAGAAACCGCAAATCTCCATGAGCCGTTGGATCTCACAGAGGTGCAAGGGATCTACAACAGAGTATTTCACAGGATTCAAATCTCAGGAGGGATAGGACCATAGATCCAAGTCACGAGGACCGTTGGATTCACTCGTGAGTTCGTATATTGGGGTTTCGTGGGTTGAAACTCCATAACTTGACAACGGGAATTGCGAAATAGCGATACATGATATCCTAATAACTAAAGGGAATAGTATGGGGCCAAAGCAGAGTAGCCAAGTGGACAGGTGGCACACCTCATCTGGGTTTCATGGTGAGAAGTCCCAAAATAATTACAGTAGGATTGACGATATTGCAAACCCTGAAATACCAATAGAGTGGAGGACCGTTGAATAGTCAACTCGTGCGTACGTCGGAGTTTCGGCGTATCGAGCATCTGGAGTCAGGGATACAAGTTACTCGACATCATGAGTGCCAAAATCACGATAGAAGAAATCCCAATAGGGAAAGGCCAGCATTGACTATTGTCGGGTCTCGGGGATTCGAGGATCTGACGCTCGACCATTGACCTCGCGAAGTCGCGAGTTCTGATCTTCTGAGTGGAAAAAGGGGATTGCGTGAGAGTTGTTGTGGGTGCAGATTTCCCGATAGGGAAATAGAAGAGCGTTTGAGTTCTTCGGGCTAGTAGAGGAAAGAAAGATCCTGTGAGCGGACGTGTTTGCAAGCGCGACTGCGCCACACATCCTTGTCTAAATTTTGTAGAACTCAAAAGTGCACTCTATGCACTGGCTTATAGAACCTGTAGTGTTCTGTCATGCAACCTCTTGCATGAAGCCACAAAGAATCCAGACCTAGAATCAAAGAACTCTGAACAGATAGGAAAATCTATCTATCACTACAAATGCACATCTAACATACATCTACAACATATCATCAACATGTAAAGACATTCATTCATGAACTTACAAACACGTGAATACCAACATGCAAGAAAAACTGCTATGATTGTATTAATATGAAATGCCTCTTTATAATGTGTTCGAGCTCGGACTGTAACATAGTCTCGTCTCTCTCTCTCTCTCTCTATTCTTTTTGTTCTTCTCTACAGACTAACTCCTAGAGATACAAAGTATCGTTGTACAAAAGGGGGCTCCTTGAGCTCTTCCCTCCATCTCACCAACTCTCATTAATTTACATTCGATTAAATTGAATGGTTGTCTAGTCTAAATCAGATCTAGATCTCAACCTTACAACCATTTAAGGAAACATTTATTTAAAGCCTCCGCACATGCATGGATTTTGGCTCTACCAGCCTTACAACATTTAATACAATTTTCAAAATTTGAAAAACAAGAGGGCTGCGCCTCTCTCCTTTCAATGAATGCATTCTTTGATGTGTTGGTTGGGTGGCGCATAGCTGGCTTGGAGTGATGCTCCTGCATCATAATCTTCTGCTATGAGAAATTCATGAGCTCCTTCTCATGAGCTTCCCAACACGGCTGTCAAAATACACCTGGATCCAAAACAGTTCTTTGGAGCTGTTCATTTTCTCCATCGCTTCGTTGCTGCTACTGCTTCCCTGCTGCTCTTGCAGGCTCCCTTCTACTCATCTTCTCATTGCTGGTAGTCCTTGCTGTTGAACTCAACATTATCCTTCTGATTTCTTCAACTACCTCGTCCAACTTCTCCAATGGCTAGCTCTTTGTATGCAGTCTTCTCTGTTGCACTTCTGTCTTCTTAATGGGCATATCTGCTCAATCTCCCCTACTATATTTATCTCTCTTTGTGGCACTGAGTGGCCACTCCGCTGCAGAATCCAATTCTGCAGTCCATTTACCTTCTGATAGATTTTCTTCTACCATTTCGCCTTGTGTTGGTTGAATTCCCTCTTCCTCCAGCTGCTCCTCAGACTGAAATTCTCCTTCATCTTCTGTTGCATGCCTCGACACTGCAGTTATCATCTGTTCATCTCCCTGGATGAAATTTCTGAGTGATTCCTCGGAATACACCTCTGCTAACATCTGCATGACTGTCTACTCATGGTAGTCATATACTGGCTCTATATGGCTCAACCAATCCTCCATCATCTCCAACTCCATCTCCCATGGAGTGAGCATCTTATTTGCATGCTCTTCTTCTACTAGAGCATATATCTGTACCTGCTCCACCTTTTCTTCCTCCATGACAGTCATTATTAGTTGTCCTTCTTCTATTGCTGCATCTGCAACACATTCTCTAGCCTCAACTAGGCTATGTGGTAGGAATACCTCAATTCCTCCAATGATCAGAAGGCATCTATGATCCTTCTCAGTCCTCTCTCCTCATTGATATGAACTCACCTCTGAGTTCATGAGACTCTTGCATTGTAACACCCTATTTCCCCCAGTTTGTAAAAATAACTGGACTGGCCAAGAACTGTGGCAAACTCAGAAATGTGAATATGTGATGTGAATGGACCTTGTGGAAAAGGTCGATGAATGTGAATAATATTATGAATTTATATTGCAGGACTACTGAGAGGGGATATGATGAAAAATAGACCATGATGGCTATAGAGAGGCGGTGGAAGGCACCTGGAAAGGTGGCGTTAACTTCCAAAGAAAATCAATACCGTATTTGGACTTCACTGGCCCGGAGAACCAAAAGTGGCTCGTTGGCCCTGAATTAAATGTCTCGCAGGCTGGTAGGTAGATGGATCCTCATAAATTAATGAGATATGGGGAGGTGAGCCACCCATCTGTAGAGTCGTCAGACCTGACCAACGTGAGGGAAATCGCGCCACACGCAACCTCCCAAGAGGATAAGGAGTGTTGAAGAAGCGATTTGGGGGGAAGACGCGAGGGGAGAACTCTGGCAATATGCAGAGTGAGTGATAGCAGAGAGGAAGGGGAGGAACCTTCGCTCCTGGTCACTGGAAAACAGAGATGTAGTCTCACAGCATCGTGGTCTCAACTCGAGGGTGGCTAGTGGTAAATCTGTTGGGAGTCGTTGAGTCTACGGTTGGGTGGAAACAATCACCCCTCTCAACAGTTGCATAACCCCTAGTGTTTCTTTATGATAAGTGTTTTGCCTTTGACATCTTGAAATATATGTATGTTGACATTTATGATCATAAGCTATGAAATTGTGAATGACTTCATTATAAGAATGTTTGTATGATATTTTGATGAGTACTGGTAGTTGTATGTTTATAATGGAAAGACTACGTATGGCTTCTTATTTCATAAGCTGTTATTTATATGCATACTGATCTAATTTAGACTTCACATCAGGTTCTCGGGAGAGCGATACCCTTATCTGCCTCAGATAGGACCCCGGGTAAACTTCCCCATAGATATACCCTTCTCAAACACCCATCAAGCACCTGGTGAAAGGATGTGAAGGCGCAAGACCTTAAGAAATTCCTGATAAGTATCGAAACGATGGACGAAATCCCATCGGGAGATCGGTGGTCACTCACGACCGTCAAATCAGAAGGAGAAATTGGAGTGTTAAGCGCCTTAACCATGAATAGGTGTTGATCGACGGACAAGATCCCGTTGGGAAATATGTGGTCACTCATGACCATTAGATTGGTTGGAGAAAGTAGGATGTTAAGGCCTTACCACTTTGTCTTTCTGTGTCTTCGTGGGTAGCAAAGAGATAGTGATCGTAGATCCCCAGGGTCCAGGAGAACATATGGACTGTTAATTTTTCCACATCCAGGGAGTCGTGGGAGAATGCACAAGTTAGGAGCCTGTCTGAGCTGTCAGATCTCGGCTGGATAACCCGACATTCGTTGGATCTGTCAGGAGATACCCGAGGGTCAAACCCCCAGTGAATAGGGGAAAAAACCCTAAATTAGATCTGGACTGTCCGATTTAGGGAGGCCACGTGTCGTGAGATTACTCATTTCAGGAAATCGGGAATCACGAAATCAGAAGTCCTGATGACAAGAGATCGGGACTTTCCATGGTGGAAACCCCGAAGCAGTCGTGGACCATCTGATTTAAGGAGACCACGTGTCATGAGATTACCCATTTTGGGAAATCAGGAATCGTGAAATCGGAAGTCCTGATGACGAGAGATTGAGAATTTCCATGGTTGAAACCCCGAAGCACTCGTGGACCGTCCAATTTAAGTAGGCCACATGTTGTGAGATTACCCATTTCGGGAAAATGGGAGTCGTGAATTCGGAAGTCATGATGACGAGAAATTGGGACTTTCCATGGTTGAAACCCCGAAGCAGTCGTGGACGGTCCGATTTAAGGAGGCCACGTGTCGCGAGATTACCCATTTCGGGAAAACGAGAATCGCGAATTCAGAAGTCATGATGATGAGAGATCGAGACTTTCAATGGTGGAAACCCCGAAGCAGTCGTGGACCGTCCGATTTAAGGAGGCCATGTGTCATGATATTACCCATTTCAGGAAAATGGGAATCGAGAATTCATAAGTCTTGGTGATTAGAGACTGGGACTTTCCATGGTGGGAACCCCAAAGCAGTCGTGGACCATCCGATTTAAGGAGGCTACGTGTCAAGAGATTAACCACATCGGGAAACCGGGGATCAAGAATTCGGGAGCCGCGCGGTCAAGAGTTTGGACTCTCGTGATGATAGGTCCTAATGAACGGACGATATTATTTCGGAGGATCTCAGGGTCTATACGACCATCATATGTGAGGAAGAGATGTCGGATTTAAGTTGGGGCACGAATGCACAATAGAGTAAGTAGCAAGTAGATCTGGACGACCAGAGTCCACCTGCCCAAATCAATGGCTGAGGCTTCATTCTGGAGTTCCCCTGCCATTCTACCTTTAACGAGGGGGGGGGGGTTCCAGAATTGAACGTGCAACTCTTGAATGGTCGGGATTAATTCGCCTTGATCAACGGTGCTCAGGTGAATTACGGCCCCCCCTTGCCATTCTGCCTTTAATGGGGTGGGGGTTCTTGAATGGTGTGGCATGTGAAGTGGGACCCATCTCCTATCACGTTGCCCACCGTGTCATGCTTCCCTATTTCCACCTGTATTCCACTCAATCGCGTGACAGGGCCCGTTCCTATTGGCCATTCACTAACCCTGTTGGGATTTGTCCCTATTGGCCAGTCGCTAGCCTTGTCGGGGTTCAACGGTTGCAGAGTCCAATGATTCGACATCTCTGTAGCGTCGAGTCATGAATTATTGAGAGGTTCCATGGTTATTTGACTTGTGATCATGACCCACTATCACATGGGAGCAGAGAGAGAGAGAGAAGTAGTTTATGCTAGGCTTCCATAGATATTTCGGGGGCTCTGATTCTGTAGGAAGCAACAAAAAAAAAAATGATTATGGTAGTGGATTTGTGACAAATTGGTATCAGAGCATGGTTACAACACTTTGCCTGCTTGGTCTCAGGCACGAGCTGTGTAATAAGATATTGTCATCTGTGTTTTCTCCTTAAGAAGAAGGATTGCAGAATGAAACTGTAATCTGGGACATGAACTGCGTTGTCCTGTTTTAGTGTTACGATGGATACCTACTAAAGTAGGTAGAGTCTCTCGCAATTGAGATGGATGGATAGATAAGGATTAAGACCCAAATGAAAAACCCCTTTTATATGGGTATACATGTGAAAATATGAATTTATGTGCAGGTTATAAAAATGTATCTAACTCTTGACTAACAACTAGCGTTTGTCTTTTCTGCCAAGCGGACGATCAGCTGCGGGAATTTACAGACGAAGAAAATGGTGACTCTCCAAGATATGGGAGAAGGATCCCACAATAGAGACGAAGAGTCTGACGAAAGAAGAGAAAAATGAACCCCTCCAGATATAGCTGAGACTGTGAGGAGTCTCATGGTTGAATTGCAAAGCTGCAAGGCCGACAATGAAAGAATGATGAAAGAACAAGAAAAGCAAACTGAAATTAATGCAGTTTTACCACAGAGCTTATCCGACCTACAACGAAAAATGCAACATGAACCCGAGATGTAGAAACATGGTCGTATCACTGGCCATACTGAGAGGAGCACCTCAAGGAAGGTCCACCCCAGAGGTAAAGGATCAGTGCCAGACTATTCCTATGAGAAGGAAGTTGGCGATTCAGAAGGCTCTTCCAGTAGTACGAAGAAAACAGAAGAACCAAAAGACTTCCAAGGGTCATAAATTTGAGGAATTCAGAAATGCCAAACCTCCCTCCTTCGATGGTGAGTTAAAGAAGGGAGAGGAAGCCGAGGCCTGGCTACTTGGACTGAAGAAATATTTCAGAGTCCATGATTTTTCAGAGAATTTGACGGCCCGAGTGGCCACTTTCAATCTGAACGGAAAAGCTTCCATCTGGTGGGAATATCTTAAGAATATGAAAGGGGTCTGCGAGGAGGACTTGTCCTGGAAACAATTTGAGAAGTACTCCCGAAAGAAGTATTTGTCGAAAAACTATTTCGACGAGAAGGCTAAAGAGTTTTATGAACTCAAACTGGGGCAACTCACTATAGAGGAATATGTCAACAAATTCCTCGACTTATTGAGATATGTACCCTACATCAAGGCAAAGAAGGAGAAGGTGCAACGCTTCATCAGTGGGCTACCCAAGGAATACTGGAACCAAATTGAATTTAATGAACCAAATACCTTAGAAGACACTATTCGAAAGGCAACATATTGCCATGAACAATATGGACATCAGGAAGAGTTTCGTGGAGACTCGAAGCAAAAGAATGGTTAGAGATTTCAGAAAAAGGGGATCAAATCCTCAGGATTTAAGAACTACAAGAAGAACCCTAGAATGAACATTCCAGCTCAGAGTGTACTCCAGCAGAACTTTCCCTCATTGGGTAGAAATAAAACTTCTGTACCTATACCAATAAAGACTAATGACCCAAAGAGAGGACCTCTGAAATGTTGGGGTTGTGGAGAAGAGAATCTCCTGAGAGATTGTCCACGCCGACAATGGAACAGTTGGAAAGTTTATAACATTCAGGAAGCTACCATAGTCAATGATGTGGTAGGGAGTGTGCTGCAGATTTATGCAGCCTTGGATAATAACAAAGCTGACCCTGGTTCAAATTTGAGTTATATAGCCTATAGAGTTGTTGATAAGTGTAAACTACAGCCACAGAAACAAACCAAACCATGGTTGGTACAATTAGCTACTGGCACTAAAAGAAGAGTAGCAGAGGCCATACCAGCCT
>ML784703.1:0-16453 GCA_009831015.1 Picea engelmannii | reverse complement strand
AATAACTGGACTGGCCAAGAACTGTGGAAAACTCATAAATGTGAATATGTGATGTGAATGGACCTTGTGGAAAAGGTCGATGAATGTGAATAATATTATGAATTTATATTGTAGGACTGCTAAGAGGGGATATGCTAAAAAAGAGACCACGATGGTTGTAGAGAGGTGGTGGAAGGCACCTGGAAAGGTGGCGTTAACTTCCACCGAAAATCAATACCGTATTTGGACTTCACTGGCCCAGAGAACCAAAAGCGACTCGCTGGCCCCGAATTAAATGCCTCACAGGCTAGTAGGTAGATGGCTCCTTAGAAATTAATGAGGGATGGGGAGGTGAACCACCCATCCGTAGAGCTGTTAGACCTGACCAACACGATTGAAATCACACCACACACAACCTCGCAAGAGGATAAGGCGTGGAGAAGAAGCGATTTGGGGGGCAGATGTGAGGGGAGAACTCTGGCGATATGCAGAGGGAGTGATAGAAGAGAGGAAGGGGAGGAACCTTCGCTCCTGGTCACTAGAAAACAGAGACGCAGTCTCACAACATCGTGGTCTCAGCTTGGGGGTGGCTAGTGGTAAATCCGCTGGGAGTCGTTGAGCCTACGGTTGGGTGGAAATGAGAACCCCTCTCAGCAGTTGCATAACCCCTGGTGTTACTTTCTGATAAGTGTTTTGCCTTTGACATCTTGAAATATATGTATGCTGACATTTATGATCATAAGCTGTGAAATCATGAATGACTTCATTATAAGAATGTCTGTATGATATTTGGATCAGTACTGGTAGTTGTATGTTTATAATGGAAAGACTACATATGGATTCTTATTTCATACGTTGTTATTTATATGCGTACTGATCTAATTCAGACTTCACGTCTGGTTCTCGGGAGAGCGATACCCTTATCTGCCTCAGATAGTACCCTGGGTAAACTTCCCCATAGAGATACTCTTCTCAAACGCCCATCAAGCACCTGGAGAAAGGACGTGAAGGCACAAGGCCTTAAGAAATCCCTGAGTATCGAATCAATGGACGAAATCCCATTGGGAGATCAGTGGTCACTCACGACCGTTAGATCGGAAGGAGAAATTGGAGTGTTAAGCGCCTTAACTATGAATAGGTGTTGATTGACGGACAAGATCCCATCGAGAAATATGTGGTCACTCATGACCGTTAGATTGGTAGGAGAAAGTAGGATGTTAAGGCATTAACAGTTTGTCTTTCTGTGTCTTCGTGGGTAGCGAAGAGATCGTGATAGTAGATCCCCAAGGTCCAGGAGAACATATGGACTGTTGATTTTTCCACGTCCATGGAGTCGTTGGAGAATGCACAATTTAGGAACCTGTCTGAGCCGTCAGATCTCGGTTGGAATACTCAACAGCCGTTGGATCTTTCAGGAGATACCCGAGGGTCAAACCCCCAGTGAATAGGGGCAAAAATATCGAAGTAGATCTGGACCGTCCAATTTAGGGAGGCCACGTGTCGCGAGATTACCCATTTCGGGAAATCGAGAATCGCGAAATCAGAAGTCTTGATGACGAGAGATTGGGACTTTCCATGGTGGAAACCCCGAAGAAGTCATGGACCATCCGATTTAAGGAGGCCACGTGTTGCGAGATAACCCGTTTCGGGAAAACAAGAATCGTGAATTCGGAAGTCCTGATGACAAGAGATCGGGACTTTCCATGGTGGAAACCCCGAAGCAGTCGTGGACCGTTCGATTTAAGGAGGCCATGTGTCGTGAGATTACCCGTTTCGGGAAAATGGGAGTCACGAATTTGGAAGTCTTGATGACAAGAGATCGGTAATTTCCATGGTGGAAACCCTGAAGAAGTCGTGGACCATCCGATTTAAGGAGGCCACCTGTCACGAGATCACCCGTTTCGGGAAAACGAAAAATGCGAATTTGGAAGTCTTGGTGACGAGAGATCGGGACTTTCCATGGTGAAAAACCTGAAGCAATCATGGACCGTTCGATTTAAGGAGCCTATGTGTCAAGAGATTAACCACATCTAGAAACTAGGGATCAAGAATTCGGGAGCCCCGTGGTCGAGAGTTTGGACTCTCGAGATGATAAGTCCCGATGAATGGATGATATTATTTCAGAGGATCTCAGGGTCTATACGACCGTCAGATGTGAGGAAGAGATGTCGGCTTTAAGCTGGGGCACGAATGCGCATTAGAGTGAGTAGCGAGTAGATCTAGATGACCAGAGTCCACCTACCCAGATCGACGGCTGAGGCTTCATTCCGGAGCCCCCCTTCCAGTCTGCCTTTCGGGGGGGGGGTCCGGAATCAAACACGCAACTCTTGAACGGTCGAGATTAATTCGCCTTGATCAACGGTGCTCAGGTGAATTTTGGACCCCTCTTGACATTATGCCTTTAATGGGGGGGGTCCGGAATGGTGTGGCATGTGAAGTGGGACCCATCTCCTATCACATTTCCCACCGTGTCGTGCTTCCCTATTTCCACCTGTACTCCACTCAATCGTGCGATAGGGATCGTTCCTACTGGTCATTCACTAACCCTGTTGGGATTTGTCCCTATTGGCCAGTCGCTATCCTTGTCGGGGTTCGACGGTTGCAGAGTCAAACAATTCGACATCTCTGTAGCATTGAGTCACGAATTATTAAGAGGTGCCATGGTTATTTGACCTGTGATCATGACCCACGATCACATGGGAGCAGAGAGAGAGAGAGAGAACTAGTTTACGCTAGGCCTCTGTAGATATTTCAGGGGCTCTGATTCTGTAGGAAGAAACAAAAAAAAATGATTATGGTAGTGGATTTGTGACACGCATGGCCTCATCTTCTCTCCCTTGCCCTCCTGGCAATATGGAGTTTCTCCTCTTCTTCTGCCCACCTAGAAGTCTATGAGATCAGTCGATCCCATCTTAGTTCCCTCCTAGCAATTTGAACTTTCAACACCACCCTCTTGGAAGTATACGAGACCTTCACTTGATCTCTTTGTATTGCCCCCCTGGAAATTTGAAATTCCATATCTACCCACTTGGAAGTCTATGAGATATCTTCTCGATCTCTCCTTTTCATCATCACTGAGATTTATCCCAGCTTTTGGTTCACAGGCTTGAACCATCTCCTCTGTGGACCTGAGGATTTTCACATACCTCAACCACCTCCTCAACAACCTTTGTTGTCTTCTAGCCAACAATTTCTTTACTATCCACTTCACCTTTCTCTTCATGGGCCATTCATATACCCAATGCATCTTTGCATATTGCTGCATCCGCAGTGCAAGGTGTTCCATTCTTGCCCTTATCTGAGTGAGTTCTTTATCCATTTCATCTATTCTATGCTACTGATGGTTCTTCTTTCTACCACATCCATGGCCTTCAGTAGCCATCTTCCTGTTCTTGTCTGCCATCCCGGAAAACTTGTTGCTGTCACACTACAACCGTGAGTGCTTCTAGCCTTTCCTATAGTCCTTCCGATTGTCTATTGATTGCTGAGCACCTTGCAACAATCATCACAGAGCTTCAACACTCCATCTTCCTTTTCCTCGGGCTCCCTCTGCCTACAATATACAGACAAAATCAAGCTCTGATACCACTTTTGATGCAAACCCCTAACCCTCGAGCTGAGATCCACTCAGAATCATTCTAAATTCTCCTCGAGGTGAAGCGGATCCCTCAAATCCCTATTGGAACCTCATGAATCAGATCCACTGGTCCTTCGTGAAAACCTTCCCTATGTAATTTAGCACCAGGCGCGAGCCTTACATCTCCATGCAACCACAACCTGGCCTTAGTGCAAGCGCTTTTCGAAACTCTCGAGTTCATGAGTCAAAGACCCTCGACTCCTCTTTCTCCAAACACTGATACCTGAGATACGATATGGGTATGGCTCCTCCTTGTTAGCACATCTACAAGAGACCGCTAACTAGGGCCCAACTCTAGCACCCTCGCAGCTTCAACTTCGCGAGTTGGAGTGTTGAGCCTTCATGCTCCTCCTTTGCAAGTTCCTGAGACACGATAAGTCAACAATGGGTTGACTCCTTCCCAGACGATGTGTGTCCTCTACCTATCACCCGCTTCCACCTTTCTCTGGGTGCTTGTTGTTATGCCACTTGTAAACCACGCGGTCCCCACATAATGGATGTGACATGTGTTCGCACAAGCCCTCGGTGCTCGACACTTCGTGACTTTAGCGATAAAGGTGAAACTCATTCACCCTCCGAAACCTCGACACATAATGTAGCGAGGAAACAAATCTCATGACTCTCCTTCCTCCTCGATCAACGGTTCACGGTCGAATCACGATCTCACGATTCGGGGGTTTGAAGTGCAAAGAACTCCGCTTCCCCACTCACGATACATGAATTCACGAAATGATCCCAATCTCTGCCACCTGTCCTCCAAAATGGATGGTCTTGATGCTTTCGAGACTTGATGAGTCCTCTTCCTTTTGTTGTTATGAGGTTTAAACCTCGCGCACCTTTTTTGGATCCGACAACTCATGACAACTCGACACTTCTCCTTCGAAGTTTCTGCCATTCGTTCTACCCTTCTGTTGGTTTCCCAGGGATTAAACCCCTCTCACCTTCTCCAGATCTGACGACTATCAGTCCTTGATGCTAGATCTGACGGCCCAGATCCTTTTTCCTGTGCACCTCCCAGAGACTAAACCCTGTCCACATATCCTTGATCCAATGGTTGTCGAGTATTGGTGCTAGATATGACGGTTCAGATATGACCTCCTTGCGCACTCTCCTCCTGCTCCTTGTACATAGATTCAACGATCCATATATTTCTTCCCAGTGCTGATCCAATGAAAACTGTGCTCTTCCTCCTGAGTTTTCTTGGCTTTTGACTTAGAAGATTTTCTAAGTCTCGAAGATCTCTACCTTCGATTCTTCCTCTTGCAAGCCCATTTCCTTTGGGTCTTGTTTGCATTATAGAAATGTTGTCCCTCCTGAGCTTTGTCGACTGTGAAACCTTGGAGGGTTCCTCGATTTCCTTCTCCTCTTTGTCGTCACTCTATGCACAACAACACTATCCTTACTGAGCTTTAGAATTTGAACCTCTAAGGAACTCAACCCTTTTCTCTCCTTTCAAAGGGGAATTTCGGTGCCCTCTTGGCAACCTCCTGCTCAAGCACTCCTTGCTGAACAAATAGAGTATTCAACAAATATGTGAGTTCCTTTGTCCTTGACACTTCTCCTATCTCAGAAATTGAAATAAGAGTTCTTCTTGGTGCACTCCTTGCATTCATTCGATGCCCTCCTGGCAGACCTTCTATAGAATCTTCAGTGACTCTGTCTTCTCACTGAACTCGAAATAGAGTTCCTTCTGTGCACCCTGTGCATCCACTCAATGCCCTCCTGGCTGAGTCTCACAGAATTCTATGAAATTCTATCTTCCTTGTGCCCTCCTCTACAAAGTTCTTCCTTCAAGGTGTTCAACAACCTTGAGGCCTCCTCCTTGATTCAATGACTTCCTCTAGTGCTCCCTCCTGGCATGTCCTTGTCTAAATTTTGTAGAATTCAGAAGTGCACTCTATGCACTGGCTTACAGAATCCGCAATGTTCTATCATGCAACCTCTTGCATGAAGCTACAAAGAATCCAGATTTGGAGCCAAAGAAATCTGAACAGATAGGAAAATCTATCTATCCCTGCAAATGCACATCTAACATACATCTACAACATATCATCAACACGTAAAGACATTCATTCATGAACTGACAAGCACATGAATAACAACATGCAGGAAAAACTGCTATGATTGTATTAATATGAAATGCCTCTTTACAATGTGTTCGAGCTTGGACTGTAACATAGTCTCGACTCTCTCTCTCTCTCTCTCTCTCTCTCTCTCTCTATTCTTTTTGTTCTTCTCTACAGACTAACTCCTACAGATACAAAGGATATTTTTACAAAAGGGGGCTCCTTGAGCTCTTCCCTCCATCTCACCAACTCTCATTAATTTACATTCAATTACATTGAATGGTTGTCTAGTCTGAATCAGATCTAGATCTCATCCTTACAACCATTTAAGGAAACCTTTATCTAAAGCCTGTGCACATGCATGGCTTTTGGCTCTACCAGCCTTACAACATTTAATACAATTTTCAAAATTTGAAAAACAAGAGGGTTGCACCTCTCTCCTTCCATTGAATGCATGCTTTCATGTGTTGGTTGGGTAGCATGTAGTTGTCTTGGATCGATGCTCCTACATCAATTCTCTACTCCAAAAACCATCAATCTAATTGGTTACATCAAGCATAGGAAGGTCATCATTCTTGTTGATAGTGGAAGCACTCATAATTTTATTAATCGCCACATTACCCAAGAAACTAATTTCTATATCCGTGCAATCAATAATTTCCAAATCATGATTTCCAATGGTGGGTCCATGAAATGTGGAGGGTGTTGTGAAAATGTGCATCTCCAAATTGGTGACTACCATCTAAAATATCATATGTTTTCTATTGACATGGGAGGTTGTGACATTGTGTTGGGTGCACAATGGATAAGGACTTTGGGTCCCATTCTCATGGATTTTAAGGAATTAACCATGCAATTCAACTAGGATGGCCAACAATATAATTTCCAAGGCATCACCGTCTGTTCCCCAGAGATCATTAGTTCCCATCGCATGGAAAAGATGCTAAAAAAAAGTCATTCTGGAATTATTTCCCAACTCCATGCTATCCAAGCCACTGAGATACCCTCTGTGTCATCGAACCTCCAATCCATCCTCTCTAAACATAAAGTTGTTTTTCCATTCCCTAGGGACTCCCTCCTTCCTGTGGTGTTCATGATCATTCAATTCCACTTGTCCCAGGAATCCTTCCTCCTAATATACATCCCTATCTTCACCCCTTTTCCCAAAAAAGTGAAATTGAGAAAATGGTTCGAGAACTGCTCAATGTAGGTGTTATCCACCCTAGTATGAGACCCTACTCTTCTCTTGTGGTCATGGTCCTTAATAATAAAGGTTATTGGCGCATGTGTCCTAACTTCCATTCCTTCAACAAACTCACTATTAAATAAAAATTTCCCATTCCTGTCATTGATGACCTCTTGGATGAATTGAGTGGTGCCCAGTTCTTTACTAAACTTGATCTTCGTTCATGCTGCCACTAGATCTATATGAAAGAGGTAGACATTCCTAAGAATTCCTTTAGAACTCATGAGGGCCACTATGATTTTTTGGTCATGCCCTTTAGCTCGTGTAATGCTCCCTCCACTTTCCAAAACCTCATGAATCATGTCTTCCATCCTTTTCTCTGTCATTTTGTGTTAGTCTTCTTTGATAATATCCTCATCTATAGAAAAACCTGTACATACCACCTTTCTCATGTTGATCAAGTTCTCCATCTACTCTCTCAACACCAACTTTTCCTCAAACAATATAAATGTGCTTTTGGTGCCTCAGAAGTAGAGTACTTGTGTCATATTGTGGGCAAGGCCGACGTCAGGGTGGATCCTAAAAATATTGAAGATATGCAATATTTTCTTGACCCAAAGACTCTCAAAATATTGCAGGTATTTATGGGTTTAACATGTTATTATCACAAGTTTGTTAAGAATTATGGAAATATTGCAGCACATCTCACTGCACTCAAAAATAATTCTTTCACTTGGACTCCAACAACTATTTAGGATTTTCAAACCTTGAATATGGCAATGTGCACCACTCCAGTCCTAGCCCTTCCCGATTTCACAAAGACTTTTTTCCTGGAATGTGATGCTTCCGGGAAAGGAATTGGTGCTCTCCTTATGCAAGAGGATCGACCTTTGGCCTTTACCAGCAAACAATTGTCTGAGAGAAATTTGGGCAAATCAATCTATGGAAAGGAAATGTTGGCTATTATTCATTCTGTGAATATTTGGAAGCCTTATCTTTTGGGGAAATGCTTCCAAATTAAGACATATCATAAAAGCCTTAAGTATTTTCTAGAACAACGCCTTTCCTCCCCTGAGCAACAAAAATGGGTGACTAAGCTCTTTGTATATGATTATGAGATCATTTACAAGAAAGTAAAAGATGATGTGGTTGTTGATGCACTTTTCCGAAAATATTAAGATGAAGGGTCCTTTTTTCTCTCTCCTTCATTGTCCCAGATTGGCTCCAAGTTATTCACCAAGAATGGCTACACGGTCCCAAAAGTTTGCATTTGATACAACAATTGCAGTCCAATTCTCTAGTTTCCATAGGGTACTCTTGGCTCAATGAAGAGCTTCGATACAAAGGTCATTTGTATTTAAGTAAACAGTAAAAACTTAAACCATAGTACTTTTTGAGCTTCATGCTACACCCACAACTGGGCACTCCGGGTTTACCAAAACCTATGACCGGGAAAAACGTTCTTTTTTCTGGGATGGTATGAAGCAGGACGTTCATAATTATGTGGCTAAATGTGATGTGTGTCAACACAAGGTAAAAACAGTCAAATCTTCGGGCACACTCTAACCACTTTCGATTCCACCTGCTATTTGGCGAGATATCTCTATGGATTTTATTGTTGGCTTACCTAAATCGGGAAATAAATAAGTCATTGTGGTGGTAGTTGATCATCTTTCCAAGTATGCTCATTTTTGTTCTCTTCAACACCCATTTACAACATCCACTGTGGCTCAAATTTTCATGGATTAGGTCTTCAAGATTCATGGCATGCCGCATTCTATTATTTTTTATCACAACCCAACTTTCATTAGAAGTTTTTGGCAAGAGTTGTTCAAGCTACAAGGAAACCAATTGCATCTCAACAAAGCTTATGATTCCCAGACTGATGGCCAAACTGAAGTTATCAAAAAATGTTTGGAAACATATTTGAGGTGTTTTTCATCGAAAAGGAAACATCAGTGGGCTCAATGGTTACCACTCGCTAAATGGTGATACAACACTTTGTACCGTACATCTACCCGCATGACTCCTTTTGAAGCAGTATATGGACAAAATCCACCTTCAGTTCTGTCATATTTTCCAGGTGTCTCGAAGGTCCAAGCAGTTGACTAGACACTTACAGTTCGAGAGGATATTATTCATATAGTCAAAGAGAATTTGGTCATGACCTAGAATCGCATGAAGCAACAAGAATATTAAGGTCACTCTGAACGTTAATTTGAAGAAGGGGATCATGTGTTTCTTCGACTGTAACCTTACAATAAAAACTCCGTCAAGGCTGACTAGTGTCAGAAACTGGTGCCCAAATTTTATGGTCCTTATACGGTTCTCAAGCATGTGGGATAGGTGGCCTATCAATTAGCTTTTCCTAGTCATTCTAAGATCCATCCTATTTTTCATGTTTTCTTCTTAAAGAAGGATATTGGAACTAAGTGCCAAACCCAAACCACCCTTCCCGATTTGGACGAAGAAGGCTCCATTTGGATACAACCACAAGAATTTTTGGACTAGCGTGAGCGTCATCTGCATCAACGAACCATCAAGGAATTGTTAGTCCAGTTGAAAGATAAACTCCAACAAATGCCACTTGGGAACCAACTACCATTTTGCAACAATTTTCCCATATCAAGCCTTGAGGACAAGGTTGTTTTTAAGGGGGAGGGCATGTTAGGGACCTAAACCCTCAGGTAGGTAGAATAATATATTTCCATGTAATAAAGGTCAATATTAATAAGGCCTAGAAATAAGGAAAAATAATTCCAATGTAAGAAGACCTAATAGAAGCTTCTGCTTCTAGAAGGATCTTCCTCTAGATGGTTCTTTTGATAGACATATTTAGTATAAATAGGAGTTGACGGTATGAGAACTTTTTTCTTGGATATTATTATAATAGAGATTTTCCCTGCTAGAGGTTTCCCCCTCGAAGAGGCAAGCAAACATTTCTCTCAGTAATCGAATTGCTCTTTCTTGTGTTCTTCTGGTATCATTTTGGTAATATAGTGGTGTTGTTGTGATTATATTGTTGTTCATATTCCATTTCTAGCTATTTATTTCTTTTCTGCATACTTTTTTATATCTGGAATATTACAGTTCGGGGGCGAAGCCCTCGAAGGAAAAATTTCCTTGTAAATGTATATTTTTGTTTCATAGTAAATATGGACCATTCATTATAAGGTCGTATATATGACAATAGAAGTTATGTTAGGGTTTTGTTCCCTAGAAGGAAACCCTCTTTTATGAGGGCATTGTATTGTGACTGTGTATCATTGTGAATATTGTATTATGAGAGAGGATACTGTGAGATAAAGAAGAGGAAGTTATAGTGGTTGTGTTGTAGATTGTATCCCTTCATTTGTTGGATAATAAAAAAGAAGGACCTAGAAATTTCTCCGGTGGATGTATCCCACACTAGGTGAACCACGTATATATGTGTCTATATTATATTGTGTATATTATATGTTTTATTTCCGCATTTATTTTTATTTTATTTCTCTGCGATCATGTTTTTCTAAAAACTAGTATGAGAGAGAAAGGCAAATCATAGGAAAAGAGGGTTCCTGGTTCGAGTGGGAGAAATGGAGAAAGATGGAAAGTTTAGGGCCGAGAAATTTAACGGCCAAAACTACCAGTTATGGAATATGCATATGGAATATTATTTATATAATAAGGATCTATTCTTACCATTGGGTGGAATAAAGAATAAGCCAATGACCATGAAGGACGAAGAATGGGATGTTCTTGAGAGAAAGGCACTAGGAACGATACGGTTAAGCCTAGTAGTGTCAGTGGCTTTCATTATTTCAAAAGAAAAGACAACGAATGAGTTGATAGACACATTGGATAAACTGTAAGAAAAAACCTTGGCATCCAATAAGGTATTTCTAATGAAGAGATTTTTTAATATGAATATGTCATAAGGTGGGTATGTTGCAGATCATTTAAATGAATTTAATATGGTTACTAATCATCTAAGTTCTATAAAAGTGGACTTTGATGATGAAGTCATGGCTCTTCTATTCTTGTTCTCATTGAGATAAATTTGGAATGGAATTCTCATGTCTGTAAGTAACTATGTCTTTGGTTCAAACACTTTAAAATTTGATGATGTTGTTGGTGTTATCCTTAGTGAGGAAATGTGATAGAAAATCATAGGTGAGAAATCAGGTAATGTGTTAAACATGGATAATAGGGTAAGACAAAAGGATAGAGAAAAAGGCTTAGGGACATATGGGAATTCTAGGAAGGGAAGATACAAATCCATACTGGGAAAGATTGAGTGATGGAATTGTGGGAATAAAGAACATTTGAAGAAACACTGCAGAGCTCCAAGGAAACAAAGAGATGGATAGCAGGAGAAAAATACGGAAGAAAATGTAATAGGTTATGTGTTACAAGATGCTTTGATTATTTATGTAGATAATATTTATGAGAATTGGGTTGTATATTCAGAGAATTCATTTCATGCCACACCCCATAGGAAACATTTTCTAGATTATGTTCAAGGTGATCTTTGACAAGTTCATTTGGGTGATGATGCACCATGCAAAATCGTTGGAACAGGAAAGGTAAAAACAAAGAAAAGGAATGGAAACCAATAATTGTTGAAAGTGGTAATACATGTTCCATATCTAAGGAAAAATGTAATTTCAACAGGGAAGTTGGAAATTGAAGGTTGTATATCCATATTTACAAATAAGGTGTGGAAGGTCACCAAAGGATCACTAGTGATAGCAAAAGGAGAGAAGGTAGGTACATTGTATTTATGTACTGGTAATACTAATTATTCTATCTCTTTAGATTTTACAGGAGTGGATAAAACATTGTAGCATAATAGGCTTGGACACATGAGTGAGAAGGACATGCAGATAATTCACAAAAGAAATTTATGTGAGAATTTTGTTTATGGAAAACAAAAGAGAGTCATATTTCTTAGAGTTGGAAAAGAAAAGAAGAGTGAAAGGTTAGATCCTATTCATATAGATGTATGGGGAAAAACTTAGGTATAATATCTTAGTGTATCTCTTGATTATGTTACTTTTATTGATGATGCAACTAGAAAAACTTGGGTTTATTGCATTCAACAAAAATATGATGTTTTTGATACTTTTAAGAAAAGGAAAGATTTGGTTGAGAATGAGACAGGAAAAAGGTTGAAGTGTCTCAGATCAAACAATGGAGGTGAATATTGAAGCAAGGAGTTTGATGATTACTGTTCATACCATGGGATTCATAGAGAGAAGACAGTTCTAGGAACACCACAAGAAAATGGTGTGTCAAAAAGGATGAATAGGACAATCATGGAGCATGCAAGGAGTATGAGATTGCATGTTGGTTTTCACTTACAGTTCTAGGAAGATGTTGTAGATATTGTTGTTTACTTAATAAATTGAGGACCTTAAGGCTCTTTGGATGGTAGAATTCCATAGGAGGCATGGACATGTAAAAAGGTAAACTATTGTTTTTTACGACTTTCAGTTGTGAAGAATTTGTCCATATTGATAAGAAAATAGAACAAAGCTTGATGAAAAATCCAAGAAGTGTACCTTTATTGGATACGGTGTTAATGATTTGGTTATCGCTTATGGGATTATGAAAATAACAAAATAATTAGGAATAGAGATGTCATATTCAATGAGAAGGTCATGTACAAATATCAGTTGCAAGAAAAGAAACAAGAAAAACAAAAACCAGAATACACAGTGTTTGATGAGATCACTGAAAAATAAATTCTAAAGGTACTAGAAAATCAAAATGTACAACAACATGAGCAACATGTACCTCAAACTCCTACAAGTGTTGTTAGAATATATACCAGTTTAATTAGAACCCCTGAACGATACTCTCAATCATTTTATTATTTATTATTGACTTATTATGGTGAACCAAAATGTTATGAAGAGACAATGCAGGTAGACACTAAAAATAAGTGCGAGAAAGGCATGAAAGAGGAAATAGATTCCCTAGTAAATAACCAGACTTGGGACTTGGTTCAGATGCCTACAGGAAAAAAAGAATTATAGAATAAATGGGTTTAGAATTTGAAGGAAGAAGATGGAGGAAAAATTTGGTACAAGGCTAGACTTGTTGTAAAGGGGTTTGCACAAAGAAAGGTATATATTTTGATGAAATATTTTCTCCTATTGTTAAAATGACTTAAATTATGACTCTTTTAAGTCTTGTGGCAATAGAGGATTTAAATATTGAACAATTAGATTTAAATATTGAACAATTAGATGTAAAAAAAAATTTTCTCCATGGGGATTTGGAGGAAGAGATTTATATGCAGTAGCCACAGGGGTATGAGGTCAAAGGGAAGGAAAATTTGGTATGCAGGTTGAAGAAGAGCTTGTATGGACTAAAGCGAGCTTGAAGGTAGTGGTATTTGAAGTTTGAAAGGTTTATGACAAAACAAGGTTATAGTATATGTCATTTTGATCACTGTTATTATTTTAAAAGGATAGAAAATGGAAGCTATATTATCTTGCTATTGTATGTAGATGACATGCTTGTTGCAATTTCTAATATCCATGATATAAATGTGCTCAAGAAGAAATTATCTAATTCATTTGAGATGAAGGATTTGGGTGCGGTAAAGAAAATACTTGGTATGAGAATACTAAGAGATAGGAAAAATCACAAATTGACATTGTCTTAGGGTGAGTACATAGAAAAAGTGTTGGAGAGGTTTAGAATGTAGAATGAAAAACTATTTAGTACACCTTTGGCCATCCATTTCAAATTAACCAAGGAAATGTGTCACAAGACATAGGGGGAGATAAAATACATGTCCAAGGTCCCTTATTCATCAACAATTGGCAGATTGATGTATGTGATGGTTTGCAAAAGACCAGATATTCCACATGCCGTGGGAGTTGTGAGTAGGTATATGAGAAATTCAGGTAAAGAACTTTGGGATTGAGTAAAGTGGGTTCTTAGGTATTTGAGAGGTACTTCTACTCATGCATTATATTTTGGAAGTTCATACATTGTTCTACAGAATATGTTGATTCAAATATGGTAGGTGATAAAGATAGTAGGAGGACCACCACAAGTATTTTTTTACTATAGGTGGAACAAAAATAAGTTGTATTTAAAAACTACAAAAGGTTGTTGTACTTTCAACAATAGAGGCAGATTATGTTTCTTCTACAGAGGCTAGTAAAGAGAGGATTTGGTTATAGAGGTTTATGGAGGAATTGGGAAAGAAGCAAGAGAATAACATGTTGTACTGTGACAACGAGAGTGCCATTCGTCTTACAAATAAATAGACCTTTCATTCGAAGATTAAGCATATAAATCTTAGATAACATTTCATATGATCCATCTTGAAAGATGGAAATTTGAAGCTGGAAAAGATACACACTAGCCAGAATCTTGTAGACATGCTAACAAAGGGAGTAGCCAGGGAGAAAATGAGTTTTTTATCAGTTTCAGTCGGCCTTCAAGCATGAAGGTGAAGATGAGAAATTTTCCAGGTCCAAGGTGGAGTATAGTCCAGCACATACAACAAAAGTGGAGTTGTTGTGATCATTATCTAAGTGGGAGATTTTTGGTTGTGGAGCTTGATTATCTTCCTGTTTCATAGGTCTTTGTTTTAATCCATGTTTATACCCCATGAAGACTTTACATTCTGGAATACTATACACACCTCCATGCGGGGGGGTTGCAGGGGGGGCTTACCTGCCCTGTTGGGTCCAAGGGCTCATACCCCTGGATGGGGGGTCTAGGGGAAAGAGATCCCCTGACGGGGGTTCAAGGGCGAAGCCCAGGAAGGAAAAAATTCCTTGTAAATGCATATCATAATTTCATAGTAAATTTGGACCATTCATTATAAGGTTGCAAATTTGATAGTAAAAGTTATGTTAGGTTTTTTTCCCTAGAAGGAAACCCTCTTTTATGATGGAATTGTATTATGGTTGTGTATCATTTTGAATATTGTATTATGATAGAGGATATTGTGAGAGAAAGAAGAGGAAGTTACTACGAGTGTGATGTAGGTTGTATACCTTAATTTGTTGGATAATAGAAAGGAAGAACCTGGAAATTTCTCTAGTGGGCGTAGCCCACACTGGGTGAACCAAGTATATCTATGCATCTATTGTATTGTGTATCTTCTATGTTTCATTTCCGGGTTAAATCATGGAGGTGGGTAACACTTTCGTGATAATCTAATATCCTAAATTCCGAAAAACATTTTTTTGGCCAAACTAATATTATATTTTGGCTGAAAGATACTTTTTTTGGCCGAACTATTTTTCGGCCGAAAAGTGGAACGTCAAATCGAACGGTACACTGACGACACCCTCGATTTGCATGTAAAAATTTAGTCGGACGTATTTTTTCCATCCGGAAATATCTTTTCGGCCGAAAGATATTCCAGCTGAACATTCTTTTGGCCAAAAGATTATTAGGCCGAACAATCTTTCGGGTGAAAAAATGTTTATATATCAACCACACGTCGATCTAGAAACGCTTTTCCAATCTCTTTGCCTTTGTGAGCATTTGAAAGTGTTGGTGCAGACATAGTTTGAGAGCGTTGGCGGACGTATTTTGAGAGTGCAGAGGTTGGGTTGTTGTGTTGGCGGGCGCAGACGTAGGTTTGGAGGGCATTCCTATGGGTGGTCGGGTTGTTGTGTTGGCAAGCCGAGCTTCAAGTATTTATGTCTAACTCTTAGTTTTTAATTTTAATTTTAATTTTTAATTTGTAAAATGTAATTTAATTTTTATTTTTAAATAAAAAAAATTTTAATGTG
This sequence comes from Picea engelmannii, assembly GCA_009831015.1. Taxonomy (NCBI): domain Eukaryota; kingdom Viridiplantae; phylum Streptophyta; class Pinopsida; order Pinales; family Pinaceae; genus Picea; species Picea engelmannii. The sequence goes on along the minus strand of ML784703.1, from coordinate 832 downwards.
GCTTCCCATGTGTCAAAGCCATGGGCACGCCCATGGATTGTCCATAGGGCTGGTAACACTTTATTAATAATTCAAATTTCAAACCACCATGTGTCTCACATGTTTTAACATAATTTTCAAACCATGTGGTTGTAATGTTTCATCATAATTTCGGTGTCATAGCCAGCTAGAATGAAGGAGCTTTAATTAAGTAAATATGCAGTAGCACTATTTTGTATAGCTAGCAATTATTTTTCAGAGTGAATTCCCTAAATGCATTAGGGGGATTTTTAAGTGAGCGTTACCAAATATCTGGCTTCAACAAAATTCATACAATTTTTATTGAATCAAAACACAGTTATTTTCGAATGACATGGGTTAAATTTATACCTGTCAATACAAACACTTATGACTATTTTTAAATTAAGTAAGTAGAGATGAGTACCAACATATATATAGATTTATATCCGACAATTTAAACAATAGAGATTTTGTCCAATGCTTAAAATTAAGCCATGCCATTCGAAAATAACTGTGAGTTCAATAAAAATGGTATGATTTTTTGTGGAATCCAGTAACACCCATGTTCTGATCATGACTCACTTAAAAAACACTTATGCACTTAAAAAACACGTCTTCTTGTGGTTCATTCATACTAGAAAATGCACTTAGTACGTAATCATAATGGCCAAAAATATATATACTCATAGTGTATAATGATTGGTTTAGTATATGGTGTTTAATGTTTTCAGTTAAAATTAAACATAATGCAGTGAATTAATTATTGGTTCACTTCATGTTGCAGTGTATTCATTCCACACAATTCACTATTTAATGGACAATATGGAAAACA
>ML784702.1:788544-801577 GCA_009831015.1 Picea engelmannii | reverse complement strand
GCACTTGTTTATGGTACAGGTTGATTACAGGTTGTTTGGCACATGTTGGTGCATGGTTGATGCTCTTGTTTATGGTACAGATTGATATCTGTTGAGGATTGTTGCCTCATCTCAGTTGGTGCTGAGAATGCAAGATGAGTCTTGCATATAGAGTTGGTGCTCTTTTAGATTTGTACTCTATTTAGTTGTTGCTGATAAACCCCAAGGATTGTAGTCCGTAATAAAAGAAAATTGTACATACATCTTGTGTTCTTTGTGGTGATGACTTGTTGATGATATATTGTTGATATATGTTGTTGATATGTGCTCACATATAACTGGTTATAAATTACAACAATGGGTAATGAATAAATGTTGAATGCTAACTGATGAGTTTTTGTGCAAGAGGAAAGTTTTGGGAAAAAGAACCCCACACTCATTCACCCCCCCCTCTAAGTGTGGTAGGTGTGTCCAAAAAGGAGAATCATCTTCATCAAGAGACCATGCAACCCCCTTCAAGGTATAGGAAAAATTTTATATTCCATTATTTGAAGGACTGATAGATGCAGATGTTGTAGATAAATGGTTGAATCTGCTCGAAGGGTATTTTTCGATCCACAATTTTTCTGATATGAAAAAGATTACTTTTTCACTCCTCAAGGATGTCCCCCATGTTAAGGACTGGTAGGACGCTTACTCTGAGTAAAGAGCCATAGATGAATTTGAAATATTTATGGTTTCCCCTACATGGGATTCCTTCCAGGATGCCATTAAAGAACAATACTACCTTGTTGGAAGCTACAAAACCAGTACACCAGATGGACCACCCTGCGTCAAGAAAGGGACCAGAAAGTACTAGATTTAACCAATATTTTCCATACCCTATGCACCAAATTGGGTATCAAATACTCTGAGTGACATTGGTTCTCAAATACCACAGTTGTTTCATAGATACATTAAAAAAAAAGAGTTTCTAGACATCACCTCATTGGGTACGACTTATAGATACACTGTCAAGATCAAGCATAAATTTAAGCAGAAGAGGCGAGAGTTCAGATCTGCAAATTCCTTGGAGACGAAGTGGGGAGAAGGCGACCCCAACAAACACAACAAGGGATAGAGAAAATATGGCCACTCTCAAGAACATGAGTCCAAGCTGCAACATAAGAAGGGAAATGAGAAGATGAAGAAGGACATGGGAAAATGGTGTGAGTACCATAAAAACCCTTGGCATAGCACTAAAGAATGTCACTCCAAGAAGTCACTCGTGGACTAGATGAAGGCTTATGATTCATAGGATGATTATGATTCTGAATCAAATCCTAAAGGAGGAAAGTGGATTATCGATGTTGAACCCAATGCCACTGTCTCTACCACCAAAGTATAGCCAAGCGAACCAAAAGAACTAGAGGAAGGGGAATGCCCCTTTCACTAACAGATGTGAGTAAAGGGGGCTCCGCTTCATTTCATTGTCGATAGTGGTAGTCAAAAGAACCTAATTTCAGGAGAGGTCTTCAAGTGGCTGGACCTGCCAATGACACTACACCTGCAACCCTACACCATCGGTTGGCTTCGCCAAGGAATAGATCTCTATGTCAACCAACAATGTCATCTACCCTACGACATCAAGCCTTTCAAAGATGAGGTATTGTGTGATATTTCTCCCCTTGAAGTTTTTGATGTTCTTTTAGCACAGCCATATTTGTGGAAGCGTCATGATGTGTATGAGTCTAGACCCCGCAGTGTTATTATTACTTTGGGTAGAAAATTGTACAGGATACTAGAGGTAGCGTTGCCTACCGCTATTTCTTTAATCTCTACTAAGAAATGTAGTAAGGTCATTTCATATATCGAGAAGTTCATCTTCTTTGTGATATATGCTCACAGTAAGCAAAAGGTCTCCACCACATCCGTGGCCTCTACACAGAGCCTCTCTCTACAATAGAAGTAAGTGGATGAGATTGTGGAAGAATACATAGACATATTCTCCTCACCCACTGGGGTACCGACGCACTACCAAGTCAAGCATCCAATTGATCTGGCCCCTGGTGCACCTCTACCTAATGGACCAGTCTATCATCGCTCGCTAATGGAAAATGATGAAATCAGGCATCATATCCAAGAGATTCTTCAAAAGAGGCACATCCAACCAAGCTCCTCCCCTTGAAGAAGGACGGGACTTGGCAACTCTGCATTGATTTCAGATCCTTAAACAAAATCACAGTCAGGAACTGGTACCCAATTCCCAAGATTGATGACCTTCTTGACCAACTCAAGGGGGGAAAGTTATTCATCAATATTGACTTAAAGTCTGGCTACCACCAGGTTCCCATCGAACCAACTGATGTATGGAAGACAACCTTCAAATCTAAAGAAGGTCTCTTCGAATGGTTGGTCATGCCCTTTGGCTTAACAAATGCACCAACCAATTTCATGATGTTGATGGATGATGTATTGAGACCCTTCACCAAATATGTTTTGGTGGTATATTTGGATGAAATCCTCATCTTTAGTAGAACTTGGGAGGAGCACATGTAGCATATTCAACAAGGTTTGAGCACTCTGCGACAATAAAAGCTATATGCCAACTTGGAAAAATGATATTTTGGCATGAGAAAGGTCCAATACTTGGGCTACATTGTTGATGAGCATGGTTTACATGTTGATCCAACTAAGATCCAAGTCATTCATGACTGGCCAGCCCTAACCACACTAACCAAGCTTCAAAGCTTCTTGGGACTGACCAACTTCTATCGACGATTCGTGTTGGGATTATCCCATATTGCAAGGGCCCTTGGCTATATGACCAAGGGAGGTTGAAGGGAAAAGTTTGTGTGGGGGAAGGAACAACAACAAGCATTCAATGATCTGAAGCATCGCTTGTGCTTAGCTCTAGTACTCTCCTTGCTCGATCTGCAACAACTACTCGATATTGAGACTAATGCATCTGACTATGCTATAGGCGTAACTCTCACTCAGAATGGTCATCTGGTGGCATACCATAGTGAGACACTCTCTAATACTATCTAGAAATACCCAACCTATGACAAGGAAATGTATTCCATTGTACAAGCATGTCGTCAATGGAAACATTACATTCTAGGAAAGGAGACAATCATCCACACTGATCACAAGCCTATGCAGTTCATACAGACACAGGGGAAATTGTAGAACGATCACCATTATAAGTGGTCCACCTACATGCAACAGTTCCATCTCAACATCAAGTCGACCTCTTGTGGATACACTCACGACTGTGCTCCATTCCTATGGACATGAGGCATCTGAGTGGCCCCAACTTTATCAGCAAGATCCAGACTTCGCCACCACCTATCAACTCTTGGGTACAGGCATGACTGTCACTGTTTCACATTCAGGACAAACTATTATGCAATCTGGGCCATATCTGTGTTCCTACAAGTGAGCCTACAAATATGATTTGGGAATCCCACTACAATCGGATGGCAGGACATTTTGGCGTGGAGAAAACTGTGGCCATTCTTCAGAAACAATTTTATTGGCCAAAAATTTGATAGGACGTCAGCAAGTATATCAGATCTTTCACTGCCTGTGCCATTTCCAAGCTAGGAATCAAGAAGCAAGGATTATACACCCCTCTTCCTACTCCCAAGAAGCCTTGGGAATCCATCTCAATGGATTACATGTATGGACTTCCGTCCACCAAGCAAGGAAATGATTGTGTATTTGTGGTCATTGATTAGTTTTAGAAGATGCCCATCCTCACAGCCTACAAGAAGAATATCACAGTGGTATATACTACCAAGATCTTGTTCGAACGAGTGTGGGTCCATTTTAAGATACCAAAGACCATCATCTCCGACCGGGACAACAGGTTCCTCAACACATTTTGGTCGAGTCTTTGGTCACTATTGGACACCAAGCTCACTAAATCCACTACTTTCCACCCCCAAACAAAGGTCATCAATCAGATTATTGTGCACATCCTGAGCATGTACAACTCTAAGAATCCACGTACATGAGATGAGAGTCTCCCCTATGTTCATCACAGCTACAATAGGGATCTCCATAGTTCCATCGACCATATCCCATTTCAGGTGGGGATGGGATTCCAACCCTTGGGACCCATTGATTTTGTACTACCTCTTTCCACCAAACAGAAATACTCTTCCCATGTTTAGCCTGAGACCAAAAAAGCCATCAGATTCATTGAGTGGATTCAACATGTCTGCCAACAGGTCCAAGATATTTTGCAGAAGTACAATGCTAGGTAAAAGAAACACCATGATCAACACAGGGTACCACACCAGTTTCAGGTTGGAGACAAAGTCTGGTTACATTTGCAGAAGAAACATCTCACAGGGTCCCATCAGAAGCTCCACCCACTTCGCTATGGGCCTTACACTATCACCAAGGCTATGGGTAGTAATTATTTTAAGCTCAACACTCCACCCTTCCTTGGCCTACACCCATTGTTCAATGTGGACCTCCTTCGGCCATATTTTCCACCATTATTGGACACCTCAGAGATCACAGAACAACTGACACCAACAGAGCTCAACCTTGACTGTATGGAACAAGCATCCATTGATCAGATAGTGGACACACAAGTCAAAGGCACTCACCAACAAAGGATCCATATTTATTGAGTTGTCAAGGTAGGGCAACTCCTACACCAAGGCAAGTGGATTACCAGGGGCCAAATCCAATATAAGTTTCCTCACCTGATGGGGAAACTCAACATAATGGAGACCATTGCTTCCTAAGGGTGGAGGATTGATCTAGGTGGATATTGGTGGACACCCACCTATTCCAACTAGCTCCTCTTGTCCATTTTTAGTTCAACATGTTCTTTTGTACTTCTTTGTAATTATGGGTTCTACACTTTTGGGGCTGTCTGAATCCCTATGCATATTCCAGGTGGATACTAATGGCCTCTCACCTAATCCAAATGGCTTATTTTGTATGTTTTCATGTCATCACATCTTGTTGTACTTCCAGGTCCGTTTTGGAGCCCTAGACAGTGTTTTTTTTGGCTTGCCATAGTCAAATTGTAGACAAAGTCAGAGTTTGATGGTGTAATGTGTAGCCCTCTGAAATAACTTTCCAGTGGGCTATCACTCACCTAAAATAGAGGTTATATTTAAAAGTTACGACCCCAATAATTTGAGGTACCAACTTACCCATAGGGGCCAACATGACTTTTGGCGTTTCACCTCCTAGGGCTAGGTTTTTGGATGTCTATGGTTTTGGCATTCATGAGTAATATAAAAAATGCCTCTGGAGCCTCATTGTAATAATTATTCTTAGACGGATGTGCATAGCATCCACATCTCTTCTCATAGATAGCTACCACCATTCAAGCAAGTGTTTCAGTTATGCAGTTTTACAGTTTCATCGTATTTCATTTATTCAATAGAAGATATTGTTCATTGGATATCTATGGTGTTCTTCATATCACTTTGTTTATTGTATTTAGTCTGTTAATCAGTTCATTCCACTCCTAAATATGGCTCACTAAAAGTATGCAAGTTTTTGGAACGAAATTCCATTGTTAAGACACTCAACACCTGCACAAACAAAAACATATACCTTATATTTTGTTGGAAAATTAAGATACCACTATTATAAAAAAACAAATTTTACCTAGTCATTCACAATTTATATGAAGAAAAGTTGTATATTAATAAATCTAATTCAATTTCCTACATTTCATCCTCTTACACCATATTCAAATTCATTGTAAAAGTACCTTGAAGAATCCCTCCAAATTAACAAGTTGTTTTTTTTCCAGTTTTGCATTGCCACTAACGCTTCATGAGAGACCATCATTAGCTTTCACTCACCCTAAAATTGTCAACAAATTTTTGGAAGCATATTTACGGTGTTTTTAATTAGACCTACAATACCAGTGGTTTCAATGGTTACCCCTAGCTAAATGGTGGTACAACACATCTTACCATACTTCTACGCGCATGACTCCTTTTGAAGAAGTCTACAACCAAAATCCACCGTCAGTTATCACATACATCCCAGGTGTATCGAAGGTTCAAGAAGTTGAAAAAAATCTTACATTATGTGTGGCCATACTCCATACCCTCAAACAAAATTTGGTCATAGCTCAAAGTCACATGAAGCAACAAGAAGATCAATTTCATTCAGAACATCAACTTTTTAAAGGGTACTAGGTGTTTCCTCGTCTGCAACCTTATAAGAAGACTTCACTCAAAGATAAACACTTCCATAAACTTACTCCCAAATTTGATGGTACTTATACAATTCTTAAGTGAGTGGGGCCTCTAGCCTACCAGTTAGCTCTTCCTAGTCATTTTAATCTCCATCATGTTTTTCATGTCTCCTGCTTGAAGAAAGTGATTGGAAGTAAGTGTCAAACTCAGACCAGTCTCCCAGAGTTGGATGACTAGGGTTCCATTTGGATGTATCCACAAGCAGTCTTGGACCAAAGAGAGCGTCATCTCCATCAGTGCACCATCAAGGAAGTGTCAGTTTAGTGGAAATATACAACTCTAGAAGATGCCACCTGGGAGCCCGCCACCATTCTAGAACAATTTCCTCATCTCAATCCTTGAGGAAAATGATTTTCTTCAAGGGGAAGGGCATGTTAGGGACCTAATATCCCTAATCCCTCACATAGGTAGAATAATATGTTTTCGATGTAATAAAGGCCAACATTAGTTAATAAATACTATTTAATAAATGTGAACAAGTCAATGTAAGAAGACCTAATAAAAGCTTCTGCTTCTAGAAAGATCTTCCTTTAGAATGTTCTTTAGAAGATACAATTAGTATAAATAAGAGAAATATGCATGAGAAACATCGTATTGAGAATTATTTTAATAGATATCTTCTCTGCTGGAGGTTTCCCCCTCGAAGAGGTAAATGAACATTGCTTTCTTTGAATAAAAGTATTATTTATGGTATTGTTCTCTCAATATTTTGTTGTTCCATTTATATTTGCTAAATATTCTTGTTTCTGCATAATATATTACATCTGTTACCCAATTCCCAGGATTGATGACCTTCTTGACCAACTCAAGGGGGAAAATTTATTCATCAATATTGGCCTAAAGTCTGGCTACCACTAGGTTCCCATCAAACCAACTGATGTATGGAAGACAACCTTCAAATATAAAGAAGGTCTCTTAGAATGGATGGTCATGCCCTTTGTCTTAACAAATTCACCAACCACTTTCATGATGTTGATGGATGATGTATTGAGACCCTTCACCAAATATTTTTTGGTGGTATATTTGGATGACATCCTCATCTTTAGTAGAACTTGGGAGGAGCACATTCAGCATATTCAACAAGGTTTGATCACTCTGCGGCAACACAAGCTATATGCCAACTTGGAAAAATGATATTTTGGCATGAACAAGGTCCAATACTTGGGCTACATTGTTGATGATCATGGGGTACATGTTGATCCAGCTAAGATCCAAGTCATTCGTGACTGGCCAACCCTGACCACACTAACCGAGATTTAGATTTTTTTGGGACTGGCCAACTTCTATCGACAGTTCGTGTTGGTATTATCCCATATTGCATGGGCCCTCAGCTAGATGACCAAGGGAGGTGGCAGGGAAAACTTTGTGTGGGGGAAGGAACAACAACTATCATTTAATGATCTAAATCATCTCTTGTGCTTAGCTCCAGTACTCTCTTTGCCTGATCTGCAACAACTTCGAGATTGAGACTGATGCATCTGACTATGCTATAGGCGCAACTCTCACTCAAAATGATCATCTGATGGCATACCATAGTGAGACACTCTCAAATACTGTCCGAAAATACCAAATCTATGACAAGGAAATGTATTCCATTGTACAAGCCTGTCTTCAATGGAAACATTACATTCTAGGAAAGGAGACGATCATCCACACTGATCACAAGCCTCTATAGTTCATACAAAAATAGGGGAAAATGTAGAATGATCGCCATTAGAAGTGGTCCACCTACATGCAACAGTTCCATATCAACATCAATTCGACCTCTTGTGGCTACACTCACCACTGTGCTCCATTCCTGTGGACATGAGGTATTTGAGTGGCCCCAACTTTATCAACAAGATCCAGACTTTGCCACCACCTATCAGCTCTTGGGTATAGGCACGATTGTCACCGTTTCACATTCAGGACAGACTATTATTCCATCTGGGCCATATATGTGTTCCTACAAGCGAGCATTCAAATATGATTTGGGAAGCCCACTACAGTTGGATGGCAGGACATTTTGGTGTGGAGAAAATTGTGGCCATTCTTCAGAAAAAAATTTATTGGCCAAAACTTTGACAAGACGTTAGCAAGTATATCAGATCTTGCACTTCCTATGCCATTTCCAAGCCATCCATCAAGAATCAAGGCTTATAAGCCCCTCTTCCTACTCCCGAGAATCCTTGGGAATCCATCTCAATGATTACATGTATGGCCTTCCATCCACCAATCAAGGCAATGACTATGTATTTGTGGTCGTTGATTGGTTTTTGAAGATGGTCATCCTCACAACTTGCAAGAAGAATATCACAGCAACAGATACTGCCAAGATCTTGGTCGAACGAGTGTGGGTCCATTTTGGGATACCACAGACCGGGACAACAGGTTCCTCAGTGCATTTTGGTCGAGTATTTGGTCATTGTTGGACACCAAGCTCACTAAATCCATTGCTTTCCACCCCCAAATAGACAGCCAAACAAAGGTCGTCAATCATATTATTGTGCACATCCTGAGCATGTACAACTCTAAGAATCCATGTACATGGGATGAGAGTTTCCCCTATGTTCATCACAACTACAATAGGGCTCTCCATAGCTCCACCAGCCATAGCCCATTTCATATGGGGTTGGGATTCCAACCCTTGGGACCCATTGATGTTGTACTACCTCTTGCCACCACACAAACATACTCTTCCCATGTTCAGTCTGAGACCGAAAAAGCCATCAGATTCATTGAGCAGATTCAACACATCCGCCAACAAGTCCAGGATATTTTGTAGAAATCCAATGCTAAGTGCAAGCAGCGCCATGATCAACACAGGGTACCACACCAGTTTTAGGTTTTAGAAAAATTTTGTTTACATTTGCAGAAGTAGCGTCTCATAGGGCCCCATCAGAATATCCACCCACTTCTCTATGGGCCTTACACTATCACCAAGGTTGTGGGTAGCAATGATTTTAAGCTCGACACTCCACCCTTCCTTCGCTTGCACCCATTGTTCAATGTGGACCTCCTTCGACCATATTTTCCACCATTATTAGACACCTCAGAGATCGCAGAACAACTGACACCAATAGAGCTCAACCCTGACTGCATGGAACAAGCATCCACTGATCAGATAGTGGACACACATGTCCAAGGCACTCGCTAGTAGAGGATCCACATTTATCAGGTTGTCAAGGAAGGGTAACTCCTACACCAAGGCAAGTGGATCACCCGGGGCCAAATCCAACAGAAGTTTCCTCACCTGATGGGGGAACTCAATGCAATGGAGACCATTTCTTCCTAATGGGGGAGGATTGATCCAGGTGGATATTGGTGGACACCCACCTATTCCAACTGGCTCCTCTTGTCCATTTTTAGTTCAACACGTTATTCTGTACTTCTTTGTAATTGTGGGTTCTATAATTCTGGGGATATCTGAAGCCCTACACATCTTCTAGGTGGATACCGGTGGCCTCTCACCTAATCCAACTTGCTTGTTTTGTATGTTTTCATGTCAGCACATCTTGTTGTACTTCCAAGGTCGTTTTGGATCCCTAAATAGTGTTTTGTTTGGCTCTCCATAGTGAAATTGTAGACAAAGTCAAATTTTGATGATGTAATGTGTAGTTCTCTGAAATACCTTTCCAACGAGCTATCACAAACCTAAAACGTAGGTCGTATGCAAAAGTTACGACCTCAGGAATTTGAGGTACCAACTTACCCATAGGGGCCAACATGACTTTTGGCGTTTCACCTCCTAGGGTTAGGTTTTTGGATGTCTAGGGTTTTGGAATTCATGAGTAATATCAAAAAGGCCTCTGAAGCCTCATTGTAATCATTCTTCTCAGACGGATGTGTGTAGTAGCCACATCTATTCTTAGAGATGGCTACCACCATTCAAGCAAGTGTTTCAGTTCTGCAGTTTTATAGTTCCATCCTATTTCATTTATTCAATAGAAGATATTGTTCATTGGATATCTATGTTGTTCTTCATATCACTGTGTTTATTGTATTTAGTCTGTTAATCAGTTCGTTCCGCTCCTAAATCTGGATCACTACAAGTATGCAATTTTTTGGAACGAAATCCCATCGTTAAGACACTCAACACCTACAAAAACGTAAAAATATACCTTATATTTTGTTGGAAAATTAAGATACCACTATTATAAAAAATCAAATTTTACCTAGTCATTCACAATTTATATGAATAAAAGTTGTATATTAAGAAAGATAATTCAATTTCCTACATTTCATCCTCTTACACCATATTTAAATTCATTATAAAAGTACCTTGAAGAATCCCTCCAAGTTAACAAGTTGTTTTTTTTCCATTTTTGCACTGCCACTAACTCTTCATGAGAGACCATCATTAGCATGCACTCACCCTAAAGTTGTCAAAAAAAAATTGGAAGAATATTTGCGGTGTTTTTCATTAGACCTACAACATCAGTGGGTTCAATGGTTACCCCTAGCTAAATGGTGGTACAACACATCTTACCATACTTCTACGCGCATGACTCCATTTGAAGCAGTCTACAACCAAAATCCACCATCAGTTATCACATACATCCCAGGCGTCTCAAACGTTCAAGAAGTTGAAAAAAATCTTACATTATGTGAGGCCATACTCCGTACCCTCAAACAAAATTTGGTCATATCTCAGAATCACATGAAGCAACAAAAAGATTAGGTTCATTCAGAACATCAATTTGCTGAAGGGTACTAGGTGTTTCTTCGTCTGCAACCTTATAAGAAGACTTCACTCAAAGATAAACACTACGAGAAACTTACTCCCAAATTTGATGGTCCTTATACAATTCTTGAGCGAGTGGGGCCTCTGGCCTACCAGTTAGCTCTTCCTAGTCATCTTAAGGTCCATCCTATTTTTCATGTCCTGTGCTTAAAGAAAGTGATTGGAAGTAAGTGTCAAACTCATACCAGTCTCCCAGAGTTGGATGATTTGTGTTCCATTTGAATGTTGCCACAAGCAGTCTTGGACCAAAGCGAGCGTCATCTCCGTCAGTGCATAATCAAGGAAGTGTCAATTTAGTGGAAATATACAACTCTAGAAGATGTCACCTGGGAGCCTGCCACTATTCTACAACAAATTCCTCATATCAATCCTTGAGGAAAATTATTTTCTTCAAGGGGGAGGGCATGTTAGGGACCTAATCTCCCTAATCCCTCACATAGGTAGAATAATATGTTTTCCATGTAATAAACGCTGACATTAGTTAATAACTCCTATTTAATAAATGTGAACAAGTCAATGTAAGAAGACCTAATAGAAGCTTCTGCTTCTAGAAATATATTCCTTTAGAATGTTCTTTAGAAGATACAATTAGTATAAATAAGAGAAGGAGGCATGAAAAACATTGTATTGATAATTATTGTAATAGATATTTTCTCTGCTGGAGGTTTCCCCCTCGAAGAGGCAAATGAACATTGCTTTCTTTGAATAAAGGTATTATTTATGGTATTGTTCTCTCAATATTTTGTTGTTCCATTTATATTTTCTAAATATTCTTGTTTCTGCATAATATATTACATCTGTTACCTAACAATTTATCCAAATATTGAGAATAGAAGGCTACTCCCAACCCTAAATCAAAAGACTAGAAATTAGTACATGAGACAAACCTAACCTTCCAACCAAAAATCAACCCTCCTAAACACCCTCTAGCATCAACATAAATGATATCCCAACTCCCGAAGATCTTTTCTAACTTAGGGACCATTTTACGTTCCTCACTCACGGTTTCTCAGAGAAGCATTAACTCGGGTTTATGGATCTCAATCAGGCTCTTTAGGGCAAGGGTTTTAGCTATGTTTCCTAAGCCTCTATAATTAAATGAAATATAAATCATCAAATATCCCTAGAAAGGGTATTATTTTGTCCAAGAACCGCGATAATAGAACGTTGTTTTTCAAATAAAACCTCATAATGATCATTTTCTTGGGATATAAGTATATTTGATTTCCTTTCCTACCTGAAATCGACTCCTCTACTGTCTAAAACCCCCAATCTACCCTCAACATCCCACTAACTACACCTAAACACTATTTTCCAAATCTCAGGTCATACCTCTTAGCATCCATAGCAACACATTTCACAATTGAATGGAAAAGAACAGAGCTTCCTTCACTTGAATTAGGATTATAAGAGATTTCCACTATAAAAACCCCACCCTTCCCATTGGGAGTGATAAATCCTTGACTCATAGATTGACACACCCTAGCTTTAACACCCATCAAACCAAACAGTGAATTCCATTATCCCCAATATAATTCCCATCCCTAAATTGACCAAGGAAATAAGGAACATCTAAATTCAAAGGGACTAGGTCTTTAATAGACTTAGCACCAACTAGATGTTGTATGTTAATGTTAATATGACCTTTGACACTGGGTGATACTTCCATAGGAAACTCTTAAATCACCTCATGAGATATTTGCATAGGACAAGGAATCACCACCTTTGGGTCCAAATCCTCCTCGAAACCCCTATTTATGTGGATATCCTTCTCAATTTTATCATCCTTAAGTACAATCTTCAAGGGCCCTACTAACAATCTAAGATCAATAGGATGGATAGACGCTTGCTCCTCCCCTACTAGTTTTTAAAATGGAAGCTGATAGACTTGAGCAATATGTCCATAACAATATGTCCTAACTTTGTGGTTTTAAAAAGACATGTTTCAATAAATGACCTCTATAATGGAATGAATACCCTAACTTAAGTAGAAGGAAAGGAACCACTTGTTAATTTGAATACAATTATTTTGAACACTCTTAAAACACCTTTAAACACGCAATGATATCATAAAATTTTGAACATCATACTTCAATAAGTGGCC
>ML784702.1:741963-761578 GCA_009831015.1 Picea engelmannii | reverse complement strand
AATTAATGATCTTTTAATCTTATTTAACCTTAAACCCTGATCTGATGGCTATGCATTGAAGATGCTGGCATATTCTTAGTCGTCCTCCAAAGTCAAATGGGTCAGATTTATTGTTCATAACTTTCTTGCATTTATCAAGGCATTCATTAACATGTTTACCTTTTTTTTTTTAGCATTTACCTAATCACATAAAAAAATGCTATAAGGTTATATAATTACCACGTTTAATGATTAAATAGGATTAAACCATGGCATCTAAATACTTATCCACAACTGCCAGCCATGTTTCGATGTTCACCAGCGCTATGTACCTTTCGGCGTTAGTGTTCTTCTCAAGACGCTTCGCTTGGTGGGTGGTCTTGGGTATGACAATGGAAGTATTTTATATGTGAAATTATTTGTAAAAGTCACATCGTGTGGTGCGTTGGTAGGGAGGACTTTGTAAAGACTTGACCAGTGGGGAGGTCCGGGGTTCGATCCCCGCGGACTCCAAAACATTTTAATTTAATTAATTAATCATAATTACTTTTAATTAATTAATATACTTAGTTTTAATTTGTTGTGTATATTATATTATTATTACTGGTGTTTTTTTTTTTAGGGCGCATACATGGTGCGTTGGTGTTTGGTTGTTCCTTAAGGCTTAGGTAGTGTGTGGTCTTGGGTTCAAAACCCATAGACCCCAAATAGCTTTAAATCTTTAAAACATATAAACAGTTTTAAAACATATATAAACCTTTAAACAGTTTTAAATCTTTTTAAACATATAAACAGTTTTTAAACATATGTAAACCTTTAAAAATGTTTAATAACATATATTTTTAAATCTTTGTTTTTCYTTTATTAGATATTTTTCTTTATCCTCATCTTTKTTTTTTTAATAAATAAAAAAAAAATTACGATTTAAACCATGAAATTTAAATTTAGTAATTTTTTTTTTAATTTAAATAAGTAATAAATWAAATAAATTAAATATAAAATTAAAATAAAATAAATGAAAAAAAATTATTAAAAAAAAGTCAAATCGGGCACGCATGAAGCCCACGTGCCCACTTTGCTTCCTCCAGCTCCCTCGTATCTAACCCTAAAACCCTACACCTGCCAGCTCTTTGAACCCTACGCGTCCTTCCTCTGCCGCCTCCTTCTTATCCACCGAGACCTTCCTCGCATCATTCAATGGCAATGTTTTAGTCTCTCCAATCTCCCTTCTCCATTACCTCCACCATTTCATCTTCGCAGTTCAGACGAACAATTCCCCTTCTTGGTCATTTCAGCTTCAAAGCTGCTGTATGCCCAAGTGGTTTATTTGCGAAAGAGAATTCTAGTCGTACTACAAGAATGCTAGCGAGGCTAGGTGGGGTATAAAAAGAATGTGAACATTGACACGATTCCATCAAATAACGTTGTTCCTCGCTGAATTCATAATTCCGTAGACCGCCTGAATTGCAAGCCATTGATCGATCATTCGAGGAGCAGGAGGAAGAAGAAATATGTCGGGTCAGGGCCAAGCAGGACAACGTGGCCGACGTCAAGCTCCCCAAAATTGGTGTGTGCAACGAAGACAATGGACAGGAGCATGTCAACTCTGTCACTAAATACAGAGGCGGATGGGGTCGTTGGGTCAACATCTTCTAAACCCAACTACGAACTTGATGCCCAAAACTTCACAAGTAGTTTTGGTGGTGGAGTATTGATTCGTATACAAACTAAACTCTTCATTACAGTCAATATCTTCACAGCTTTTAATCATATCAAAAATTTCAGCAGGACAAAGGAGGGGATGAGAACAGGGGAGATTCAACATTTCATCCATAACCGACACGCCCTAAGCTTCGTGCATCTCCAATCTGAATACATAAGTTATGTTGTATATTTTAATCACTGTAATAGGTTTTCGGGTTTCAGAGAATAAATGTGCCCAATTTCTGGTTCGAGGTTGCATGTCTTAGTACTGTTCCACCCTCGATTACTCTACACATTATTCAGAAGAATCCCAACTCAAATATACCTGAAAGCCCACACAGCGCAGGCCCTGATGTCAAGAAGGATCTGGAACTTCTGCCACACTGCCACCATATTTCTTTAGGTGTGCCTGACTATGATGGATTCATCAAATCCCTGAAATAAAAAGGAATCCCAATTTATGAGAAAACACCACAGGAAGGAAAAATCAAGCAAGTCTTCTTTTGCGATCCCGATGGGAATGGCCTGGAAGTTGGCAAATGGCCCAGACACCAATAAGGTGCATATTTCTTCACCACTAATTGGTGGATCGATGTTACTACTAATTTGTAGTTGTGTAGTTAGCAAGGTTTTCCAAATCCGAGTCAACTGGTGGAGCTCTTCGGCCAAGACAGTGAAAATGTTCCTAAAAGGTAGTCGACGTCCTCTCTGACGCCCTTTCTGACGCCCAACTCTATTCTGAACACACCAACAAACCTACGATTGATACCGATGATCTCAAGCTTGCCATCCAGTCCAAAGTTAATTTCACCTTCTCGCAGCCTCCACCTAGAGAGGTGAGTAAATCATTCAGTCTTTAACACGCCCAAGCTTTCTCACACTTGAAGATTTCATTTTTAGTTTAGGGCAGAAATTTTCATCTGAAACCCTAAACTGTTATTTGCTTTCTTTAAATCAGTTTGCTATGAATTCTGGATTGATTTGAATTCTGGATTTTCTCATCAGTTTGGCCAGAGGTTGTATTTTTGTGTTATTTGGGCAGTTATTTTTATGAGTGATGTAAAATGTCTAGGTTTTAGGGTTAGTAGGGTTTGAGATCGTTAAATTCCTTAAAACCCCACTTTTACGGTGTTTTTAATGAATTTTCCAACATGTCCGGTAAATTGCTTACAAATTTCGAGTGCACGACGAAATACAAACTCATGGGAATCAGAAAGATAATAATCAAGGAAAACCTTGCTTAGTTATATGTGTAGTGAATGTGTATCATTAACAATGTCTGTAACCATGAAAGTAACCAAGCATAGGATATTGCAAAGGGAAAATCTCAAACATGCAGCCGACACTTATATGTCGACAACAATGCTAATGAGCAGAACACATCATTATATCATTACCACAGTGATTTTCTTAGCATGAGATTTGGCATCAAATAACTATATCACAAGGCTTCTCTTTAGATAGTAACCAAATATAACTTTGACTAGCATGCATCATCAGTTTTAAAGAGACCTTAAAGAGACCTTAAATGTGTATGTATTTATGTTTTTTTTTTTTTAAACAAAATTTGTATCTAGTTTAGTAATTTACTGGTTTGCACTCATTTTAGTGTTTTTTTTTTAAAAGCAAATTTTTTCATTGTTTTTACCGGTTTAAATAAATGTCTTTTACCTATGCCTATTTATATGCCTTTTTCTTTAATTATATATTGATCTGCATATAATAAATATTAGTGGGTTTGGCTTGCAGGAGCTGGAGCTGGAGCTAGAGCTTGGCCCTTCAGGCCCAGATTTCAAACAAATGGCTCTGATACCATATGTAGGGGCCGAATAATTTTATGCCTAATAATTACATGAATTGTAACATAATTAATTTCAGAAAATTCATTAATTTCTTTTAATTGAGCAAAACAATAAAAATTCATATATTCCTCATTTTGAGCACATACGCATGTAATTTTTAACAACGAATATTAAATTTAATAACAGATAAAAAACAATGCATAGTTTTAATTACCTGAACCTGATGCTAATAACCTTTCGTTTGTCCGCTTTCCTTCTTGACTGCTTCTGCACTTTGTAAACACTGCCCAAAACCTAGTTCCACCCTGCCAACTAGGTAACTTCCTAGCTCCTGGATATCATATGGATATCCTGGCCCCCGTGCCCAAAACCTCCAGCAACCCCGGTGCCTGACTGATACAATCCCACCCCAAAATTTCACTTCTCTCTGCAAATCCCAGAGCTCCCAAGATCCCCCTCCCCAATCTCTCGTAGAATGTCCTTCTCGTAAACCTCCTTCCCCTCCATATCCCTCCTTCACCGACTTCCCCCTCATTTATTTCCTACCTAACCCATTTATTACCTTCTTATCCTTTCGTCGTTAATGCCCCTTATCCCCTTTATTATTATTTTATCCTCTTGTAGTTAATATGTGATCCCTTTTTGGGTACGTAGCTTAATTTAATAATATACTTTATTATCCTCCTTTTATTTATTTACCTTATTAATTAATGAGTTAATTAATACTTAAATTAATCATTGACAATCATGAATAATTAATTAAAAATAATTAATTAGTTAATGTTATTTTAAGAAATAATTATTGTTTAGCTAATCTTTTAGGACAGTCAGATTATTAAATTAATTATAATTAATAATCCTATATGTCTATTTAAGCAGGGTCGTTACAATTTAGATGATGATATTTTCATGGAACAACTAGAAAGGTTTGTTCAAAATCGCAACAAGAAATTTGTTTGCAAGCTCAAGAAATCATTGTATGGCTTGAAGTAGAGTCCCAGGAAATGGTACAAGAAGTTTGATTCTTTCATGGTGAGCCATAAATTTACTAGAAGTGAGTATGATCATTGTGTCTAATTTAAAATGTTGGAAAGACATATTCATTATCTTGGTTTTATATGTTGATGATTTGCTTGTAGCAAGCAGAAGCATAATTGAAATTAATAGGTTAAAGGCTCAGTTGGCTAGGATGTTTGATATGAAGGATTTAGGAGCAACAAGACAGATTTTGGGCATGGAAATACATAGAGATAGAAAAAATGGAAAGATGTGGTTATCACAAGAGAAATATGTGGAGAAAATACTTCAAAGATTCGGCATGAACAATGTGAAACCAGTTAACATCTCTTTAGCTTCTTATTTTAATCTTTCTTCAGGTTTGATTCCTAGTAATGATGAAGAAAAGGAATATATGTCTTGTGTACCATATGCTAATGCAGTAAGAAGTACATGGAAAATCCAAGAAAAGACCAGATAGTTCACATGTAGTTGGTGTTGTTAGTAAGTACATGGAAAATCCAAGAAAAGAACATTGGGTAGCAGTGAAATGGGTGTTTTGGTATCTTAGAGGCACAAATAATTATTGTATCACTTTTAATGATTCCCATGATGAAGTTTGTGGTTATGTTGATTCTAATTTTGTAGGAGACCTAGACAAAAGAAGATCTACTTCAGGATATGTTTTTACTCTTGTAGGTGGTCCTATTAGTTGGATGTCAAAGCTTCAAAGAATTGTTGCTTTATCCACTACAGAGGCAAGATATATATTTGTTTCACATGCTTGCAAAGAGGCAATCTAGGTAAAAGGATTGAAAGATGAGTTAGGAAGGTTTTAGAAAAATGTAAACAATTTCTGTGATAGTCAAAGTGTTATACATTTGGCTAAAAATACAACTTATCACAATAATACAAAACATATTTCTGTAAAATATCATTTTGTCAGACATGTTATTGATGAAGGTGGAGTGGCTCTTGAAAAATTTCACACTCAAAAGAATTATGTAGACATGTTCACGAAACCAATGGTATTAGAGAAGCCACGTTGGTGTTTGGCTTCTCTTGTCTTGCAGAAAAGGTGATAGAATAAAATAATGAGCAAGGTATCACATAAATTTGTTGTCAAGATGGAGATTGTTGAAATGTGTGACAACAAAACCCTGAATTCG
This sequence comes from Picea engelmannii, assembly GCA_009831015.1. Taxonomy (NCBI): domain Eukaryota; kingdom Viridiplantae; phylum Streptophyta; class Pinopsida; order Pinales; family Pinaceae; genus Picea; species Picea engelmannii. The sequence continues at coordinate 755,928 of ML784702.1, read as the reverse complement.
AGGAACAATCATCTACATCAACTCCTATTGTTAAGGATTCGATTGTGTATGTGTCAACTCAGCTAGAGTATGCATAGGAGAACATTTACTATTCAGTTAGTTAGTTGTTTGAATTGAGACCCTAAACCTAGGCGAATTTTATTATTCCATGTATGTGAGAAGAGGGTCGTGTGAGTGGGAAAACACTGTTGAATCTCCATTTATGAACAGAAATAAGAATCAATACCATTTCTTGGTGGATCTAGCCCAAATTTGGGTGAACCATGTAAAATATCCAAGTTTCTTTTATGTGTTTTCCATATGATATTTTGTTTATGTTTTTTTCGCTGCTTATTAGTTCATTTTGTGGTTGACATGTTCAACAGTATTAGACCTCCATCTTTGTGGGACAAGGGACCCCTTCTGCGCGACAATTTGAGTGCATCCCTATAGATTTGAACCTGTGACCTCCAAAGATTTCATTTAATCTAATTTAGTATTGAATTAGATTTGTATGGATATAGTCTGAAGCTTATCTCTTTCTAAATTTTTATTCTAGATATTCTCTTTACAAATAGAAATATCAAAACCACCAATGAATCTCCGAAACCACCAAAATAAGCTATAGAAATGACAGACTACCTCATCCGAGGAATATTACCTAAGGGTATGACATTTTAAATAATTGTGAATCTATTTTCATTTTTCATGAAAATTGAGTACGCCTTTTGCTGATAGCAGGAGATTCGTTAGGATGAATAGGGGGGATCTCTAGCAACTGCAAATGTCGATCATATGTCATAACGATTCCATTCATCATTCTAATCTGTGGTTACAAGGGAAGATTCTAATGGGTCATAATGGGTCGAGAGAGAAAGAGAATCATGGCAATGAACAAAATTGGATCTGTCATTATTTTATGATGCCCATACTAATACTAGACTCCTCTGATTTAAGCTTCTGTTGGTTTTCTTATATTTTTTTTGCAGTAGAGTTAGATAAATCCCGATCAGTGGCCATATTATGCTACTCGATTGATAAGTAGAATGTCAATCCATGAGAAATGACTTATAAAGATAATAGGTTGGTATTGAATGGAACTTCTATTTATCCTTCTTTTCTTCTCCCCAACTTCTATTTATCCACTCACTGCCAAACATTAACAAATAACGAGAAGATTATTGCAATCAAGTCAATTTATGAGTTGGATTGTAGTCATATTAACTCATGTGATATCAATTTTATCTCTTATGATCTCTATCTTTCAAAGGTTGAAGCCATGATGGCCCCGTTGCACTTTTGAAAATTTGAAGATAAAATCAGTTCATGCTTTCCTAGTATATGTATATATACCCTTGTATGCTCTGGATTAAGTATGCACAAGCAGTTCAAGGATTTTTCTTTTTTTGGCTGTTATTATTGGAAGTTTCTTCCTAAATATTTAATAACAAAATAGTGTTCAAGGACGGATATAAAGGAGGCCTATTGAAGGCAAGGGTGCATGGTAGTGAATTTGGAGATTTTGGAATCCAGTAATGTTATAGTTAAACCTCTTAATTTGGTTGATTTTGTTTCACAGTCTTCTCAGGAAACATAAGACAACGATGGAATATATGATCCACAAGTTATAATGCATAATGAGCTGCAGGAACAAAATGGGAAAGAACTTTGTGAGCTTGAATATGTGAATTAGGTGCCTAGAATGGAATGACTGTAGGAAAAAATTGTTTCCCAGATCTCCATGAGGAGGGTATTTTCACTATTGTATGATGAGGAATAGTACCCAAGAAACCAAAATGGATATTGGTTGACAAAGTAGGTTTTAGGTTGACCTTTCCTCTTCAAGAAAGCCTCTAAGAAATCAATCTATCCTGGGTATGGCATAGGTTAGATTACACCATATATATAATTATTCTCTATTTTCTAGTAACATCATGATGTGCAAAAAGTGGATGGATAATCATATCCATTCACTCCACAACTTCATTTATTATTATTGGTGTGATCCGTATTTTATGAGCAGAACGAAATGAATACAGATTATTAAAAGATGCTTAACATAGAATAACAGAAACTGTAAAATGCAGCAAAAAACAAGCTTGTTGGAATGGTGGTGGCTTATCTCTGAGAAGAGATGTGACGGTTGCACTCATTCACAAGAAGATGATTGTAATGAGGCTCTGAAGGCCTTTTCTTACAATAAACAATAATGTCAAAAACCCTAGATATCAAAAAACCTAACCCTAGGAGATAAAGCGCCAAAAGTCATGTGGGACCCGTTTGGGTAAGTTAGTACATCAACTTCCTAGGGTCGTAACTTTTTCATATGATCTCTGTTTTAGACGCACGATAGCATGTTGGAAAGGTATAATCAAGGAGATTCATTTTGGGGGCTCAATTAGAGCCTTCGACTATCATTGAGAATCCTTATCCCAAAAAATCTTCATTTCATTCCTCAAAATGGCCCCAGAAGTTAAAAACTACTAAAAATAGTAAATTGTCAAAATTGTCAGAAAACTGTTTTGAGCAAGTTGGAAAATGTGAGTGGTCACCAATATCCACCTGGATAAATATTCCTTTCTTAGGAATCAATGGTCTTCATTGTGTTGAGTTCCCCTATCAGATGAGGAAATTTATGCTGAATTTATCCCCGGGTGAGCCACTTGCCTTGGTGGAAGAGTTGCCCTGCTTTGACGACTTGATAAATTTGGATTCTTTGTTATCGCATGCCCTTGATTTGTGTGTCCACAATATGATCATTGGATCCTTGTTGCATGCATTCAGGGTTGAGTTCTGTTGGTGTCAACTGCTCTGTTATCTCTGAGGTTTCTAATAATGGTGGGAAATATGGCCGAAGGAGAGACACGTTGAAGACTGGGTGTAGGAAAAGGAAAGGGGAATGTTGAGATCAAAAGTATTATCACCCACAACCTTGGTGATGGTGTACGAATCATAACGGAGTGGGTGAAGCTTCCGATGGGGCCATGTAAGGCGTTATTTCTGCAAGTGCAACCAAACTTTGTCTCCCACCTGAAACTTATGTGGCACCCAATGTTGATCATGGCGATGCTTGTACTTGGCATTAGACTTTTGTAGAATATCCTAAATCTATTGGTGAATGTGCTGGATCTGCTCAATGAACTAGGTTGCTTTGTCAGCTTCTAGTGGAGCAGGGGACGAGTCGTCCGAGGTGGTCACCAGGGGTAGTGTAACATCCATGGGGCCCAATGGTTGGAATCCCAACCCCACTTGAAAGGGGTTGTGGCCAGTTGAGCTATGTAGGGCTCGGTTGTAGCTATGTTGGACATTGGGAAGACTCTCATCCCATGTGAGGGGGTGTTTTGAATTTTACATGGGCAGGATATGTATGATCATCCGATTGACAACCTCAGTTTGGCCATCTGTCTGGGGGTGGAAGGAAATGGATTTGGTGAGCTTGGTATCCAACAATGACTATAGGCTCGACCAGAATGTGCCGAGGAACCAACTGTCACGGTCTGAGATAATGGTTTGTGGGATTCCAAAATGTAACCATACTCGTTCAAAGAAGATCTTGGCATTGGCTTCTGCTGTGATGTTCTTCTTGCAGGCGACTGGAATTTCCATCTTGGAAAAGCGATCAACAACCACAAAAACATAATCATTTCCCCTCTTGGTGGACAGGAGGACTGACATGTAGTCCATTGATATGGATTCCCACATCCTGTCAGGAGTAGGAAGAGAGGTGTACAAGCCTTGTTTTTTAGTGGTGGGTTTGGCAATAGCATAGGTAGTGTAGGACTTGATATACTTGTTGAAGTTTCGGCCAGTAAAAATGTTTCTACAACATTGTCACTAGCGTTTCGGTGCCAAAGTGTCCTTCCACCCGACTGTAGTGATATTCCCAAATCACCTTTGTGTGCTCGCTTGATGAAACATAGAGATGGCCCAGACGACAGAAAAACCTGTCTTGAAGATGGAAATTAGTGACCACTGAGTTGGCTCCCAACATTTGGTAGGTGGTGGAGAATTCAGGGTCTGTCTCATAGAGGTGGGGCCATTCGGAGGTCTCATGGCTGCAAGAGTCTAGCACCGTGGTGAGTGTCACGACTGGAGGTCGACTGAGGAAATCAACAACTCGGTTGGTACTTCCTGTTTTATACTTGATGTTGAGGTGAAACTATTGTAAGTATGTGGACCACTTCTGATGGCGGTCATTCTACAATTTTCCTTGGGTTTGCATGAACTATAGTGGCTTATGATCAGTTTGGATGACTATCTCCTTCCCAAGGATGTATTATCTCCACTGACGGCAGGCTTGCAAAATGGAGTACATTTATTTGTTGTAAGTAGGGTACTTACAGAAAGCATATTATAGTGTCTCACTATGATATTCCACGGGGTGGCCGTGTTGAGTGAGAACGATGTCCATAGCATAGTCTGAAGCATCTATCTTGATATCAAAGGGATGTTGCAGGTCTGATAATGAAAGTACTTGGGATGAGAAAAACGCTTTTTCAAGTCATCGAAGGCTTTTTTTGGGATAGGCCCCACATAAATTTTTCCTTTCCACCACCTCTGGTTACTTGGTTGAGGGCCCATGCAATATAAGAGAATCCCAACATGAACTTGTGATAGAAATTGGCGAGGCCCAAGAAGCTTTGAAGTTCAGTGAGTGTGGTTGGGGCTAGCTAGTCATGGATGACCTGGATCTTGGCTAGATCCACATGCACACCATGACGATCAATGATGTAGCCTAAGTAATGGACCATGTCCATGCTGAAGGAGCATTTGTCTAAGTTTGCATATATTTTGTGCTGCCTCAAGGTGTGCAGAACCTGTTGAATATGCTACAAGTGTTCCACCCAAGTCTTGTTGTAGATGAGGATGTCATCTAGATACACCACTACAAAAGTGTTGGTGAAAGGTCGTAGTATATTGTCCATCATCCTCATAAAATTTTTTGGATCATTTGTCAAACCAGAGGGCATGAACAACCATTCAAAAAGACCTTATTTTGAATTGAAGGTGGTATTCCATACATCTGTCTGTTCTATTGGGACCTGGTGGTATCCAGACTTCAGATCAATCTTACTGAAGTATTTGGCCCCCTTGAGATGATCAAGGAGGTCGTCGATTCGATAAATTGGGTATCGGTTTCAGACTGCGATTTTATTCAGGGCTCGATAATCAATGCAGAGTCGTCAGGTCCCGTCTTTCTTCTGCACCAACGTGATTGGGCTCCCACAAGGCGATGAGCTACGATGTATGTGCCCCTTGTGTAGAAGTTCTTGGATCTGCCTCTTGATCTCCTTGTTTTCTAACAAACAGAGAAGGTAGACTATCCCATTGGGTAGCGATGTGCCTTCGGTTAGATCGATGGGATGCTTGACATGACAGTGCAGAGGTACCCCGGTAGGAGAGGAGAAGATATATGAGTATTGTTCCGCGACCTTATCCACTTTCTTCTGTTGTGTGGAGAGATCGGCCACGGAGGCCCTGGATGTGGTTGCAATCTTTCTCTCACTCTGAGAGAGAATCACAAAGAAGACAAATTTTCTAGTCTGAGAGATGACCTTCCTGCATTGCTTGGAAGAGATCAAGTAAATACCACTAGGAGGGACTGCCTTAGGTATATTGTACAATTTTCTGTTCAAAGTAACAATAACACTACGAGGCCTAGAATCATATACAACATGACGTTTCCATAAATAAGGTTGGCCCAAAAGAACATTACAAACTTCGAGAGGAGAAACATCACACAATACCTCATCTTTGAAGGGCTTGATTCCATATGATAGTCGACACTATTGGCTGATGCAGAGATCGTTTCCTTGGTGGAGCCATCAAATGGTGTAGGGTTGTGGGTGTAGCATTGTCGGCAGGGCCAACCACTTGATGACCTCTGTTGAGATGAGGTTATTTTGGCTACCACTATCAACGATGAAGTGCAGCAGGGTGCCTTTTACCCACATCTGTGAATGGAAGAGGCGCTCACCTTTTTCCGGCTCATCTAGTTCACCAGGATAGAGCTTGGTGGTAGCAACGGTGGCATTGGGTTCCATGTCAATGATTTGTCTTCCCCTTTGTGGTTTTCACTCAGAGTCACAACCCGCATCTAATTCAGAGGCTTTCACTTTGGCCAGCAGTAGCTTCTTTGAGTGACAGTCAGTAGTGTTATGCCAAGGGATCTTATGGAAGTCGCACCACTTCCCAGTATCTTTCTTTGTCTTTCCAGTGTCCTTCTTTGTTTGTGAATTGGACTGGTTTTCCTGATACTATCCATATTTTCTCTATCATTTTTTTTTTGGGTTGGGGTTGCCCCTTCCTGGATTTTTTTGTGAGGGGTTCCCAGGCCCAAATTGCTACGTCTTTTGTTTGATATTCTTCTCGATTTTGACGACATATCGGTAGGATGTTCCCAAGGATGAGATGTCCAAAAATTCCATTTCTGTGTAGATGTATCTATGTAGAGAACTGCAATACTTGAGCACCATATGTCGCTTTGAATCTTTGATACCCAACTTGGTGTGCAAGGTATGGAAGATATTTGTGAACTCTAGCACTGCTTAGTCTCTTTCTTGCCACAGTGTGGTCCATTTGGTATACAAGATTTCATGACTTCCTTTATTCACACTTGTAAGAATGTACTTGGTGCCTTGATACCTAATTTCATTATCGGTAGGTTGTCTCGCATTTGTTAATGATATACCTTAATGACCAATAATCAAATGAAGTCTCGTTGTGTTCGACCTCAATTCCTTTATTCACACGATGTAGACTTTCTTCTTTTGCAGATTGTGTAGAAGACTTGAAGACATCAATTCATAGTCACAACTTTCCTAAGATGTTTCTACCTATAATTAGACCAGTACATATGTGACTTCAGTGATCATGGGAGATCATATTGTACTCCATTTTATACATATATCTTCAAATTGATTTTGAGACTGGTTTTACTAGGCCTTGTTCGTGACTATGATAGCCTTTGGCATGTAGCCACCTTAATATTTCTTATTCATTGCCATGGAAAACTGTTTGGTATATTTTCACATGGATCTACAGTGTAATTCAAATTGGCAGCCATGTATGCAAAGTCAGTACAGATTTTAATGAGCAACTAGTTCTTCCAGCTGGGTCCCGTTTACTCCACTTATGGGTCTTATAATGTATTTCATCCATCGCAGATACTCCTCTAACCTCACACATTAAGGGGAATCTATTATAACAATATTTGTCTCACCCTATGGAAACTTGCACAAAGGGCCTTTTTCCATTTCCCTATGCAGACTTGAAGTCCCTTTTTACAAATCCTAGAGATAAAAACATAATTTTTCCACATAGATGCGCCCTTCCTATTGTACAACATGCATATACGTAGGTTTCACCACTATAGACCGCATACATTAGGATTTGTGCCCAAAATTAAAAAATGGTTTCGGGTTTCCATGTCACGTCATGAGATCCATGATCCTCGACCTTCCATATACTGGAAACTTTCTGAATTAACCCTTCAGTTCCACTTGAAGGATACAAATGGGCCAAATCCAAGCTATGGAAAAAGGGAGAAGAATTCAGCTTTGAGATAAAATTTGCTCTCGAGAAATTATTCACTTAATATTGAGTCTGCATCCCTTTGTCCTTTTAAGTCTGAACACATTGTTCAACTCCCAAGCTCTTCCCTACTTGATTGAGAACCTCATTGTCTCTCTTGTATGAGCTTGCCTTTGGTGGAGGACTGAATTGGTGGAGGCCCAGCTGGAAGGGACTTATTTTCTCAGTTCCGAACCGTGCCGACACAGAAGTTTGTAATTCATTCACTTATGTTGATTACATTTTAATAGAAATACTCTTTTCTCGTCCACTTAATATCTTGCAAATATTTGAATTGTTATTCCATGGGATTATTTGTTATGAATGTTGATGGATTATGCTATTGAATGTGCTAACATGATATATTATCACCATATGTTTGTGTTTCTTGGTTTTTGAGGACAAGTTGCAATTGTATTTCTTTGAGTCAAGTGCTCAATGGTGGACTTCATTGAACACCTGGACGAGGTAGGCCTTTTATCTTGTCTTGCTAGAATATATTCTTATATAGCATACTTGAGATTAGAGTTGATTTATGCAGTCATTTATGTCTGTTGTGGTTTACCCCTAGCCATAGAGATATTTTCCTTGTAACATTCATCCACCAAGCGGGGAGATGACTATATTTTTTTGGTTGTTGATCGCTTTTCAAAGATGTCGATTTTGGTCTCTTGCAAGAAGAGAATCACAATAGAGGCCACTTCCAAGATCTTCTTTGAACGAGTGTGGGTATAATTTAGGATCCCACAAACCATTATCTGATACCGGGACAGTCGGTTCCTTAGCACATTCTAGTCGAGCCTCTAGTCACTGCTGGAAACCAATCTCACCAAGTCCTTTTCCTTCCACCCCCTGACAGATGGCCAAACCAAGGTCATCAACCGAATGATCGTGCACATCCTTCCCATGTACAATTCCAACAATCCCCACACCTGTTATGAGAGTATTCCCTATGTTCAACACATCTACAACATAGCCATAAATATCTCAACCGACCACAACCCCTTTCAAGTGGGGTTGAGATTTAAACCATTGGGTCTTGGGGATGTTGAACTAGCCCTTGCAGCCACCTAGGAAGACTCATCAGATGCTCCAACTCGAGCTGAAAAAGCCACCCGATTCATTGAGAAGATCCAACACATTTGAAAATAGTGTCAATATATTTTATAGAAGTCCAATTCCGAGTACAAGTAGCGCCATGGTCAACACCGGGTGCCAAACCAGTTTTAGGTGGGAGACAAAGTTTGGTTTCTCTTGTAGAAAGAACTCCCTACAGGTCCTCATCGGAAGCTTCGTCCACTTCATTATGGACCCTACACCATCACCAAGGTTGTGGGTGACAATTATTTTGAGCTCAACCTTCCCCCTTTCATTGGCTTGTACACGGTGTTCAATGTGGACCTCCTTCGACCTTATTTTCCACCATTATTGGACACCTCAGAGATAAAAAAACAATTGACACCAACATATCTCAACTCTGACTGCATGGAACAAGAATCCACTGATTAGATCGTGGACACATAGGTCAAGGGCACTTGCCAGCAAAGGATCCAAATTTATTGAGTTGTCAAAGCAGGGCATCTTCTGCACCAAGGAAAGTGGTTCACCCGTGGCCAAATTCAACAGAAATTTCCTCATATAATGGGGGCACTCAACGCAATGGAGACCATTGCTTTTGAAGGGGGGATTATTGATCTAGGAAGATCTTGGTGGCCACCCAAATTCTCCAATTGGCTCAAAACAATGTTTTGGTTCCTGGACTTCTGGGGCCACTTTGAGGGCCTAAACAACGGTTTTTCATAATCGGGCACCTCAATGATGGCCATGGACTTTGATTGAGCCCCCTAAATGAATATCCTCTTCAATACCTTTCCAACGAGCTATCATACGCACTAAACAAATGTCATATTTAAAAGGTACAACTCTGGGAAGTTGATGTACTAACTTACCCCAACGGGGCCCACATGAATTTTGACACTTCATCTCCTAGTGTTAGGTTTTTGGATGTCTATGGTTTTAAAATTCATGTTAATTATAAAAACGGCCTTCAGAGCTTAATTGTACTCATATTCTTTCCAATGAGCTTAGCCGTCACATCTCTTCTTAGAGATAAGTTGTCACCATTCTAGCAAGCTTGTTTTTAGTATGCATTTTATAGTTTTCAACATATTTCTTATTTGTGCTACCATTATCTAAGAACATTCTAGAGGAGGAATCTTCTAGAAGTAGAACCTTCTAAGAATTCCTCTTACATTTATTATATCTAACTACTCATTTATTATATCTAACTACCATAGTGGGCCTTATTTAATACTACAGTGGACCTATCCCACCTTACATTGAATGGCCTCCACTATTATCAGTATGGTCCGTCTGCCCCCCCCCCCCTCCCCCAACCCCCACTACCTCTCTAGCTACCTAACAGATAGAATGGGATAGAGATGGATTGTTTGAGAGTGTGATAGGGTGGTGTTGACCAAAATTTGGTCACTTATATTTTCCCTCTCCTGGAATAATAAAAAAATGATATTGGAAGATGAAGACTTTTGAACTATTATATGTTCATTGCATAGCCCTTAGTGTTAGATTTTCCATGCATTTCATAGAATTAAAATCAGAGTCTCCATGACCAAGATACGCATACTTATGTTCATAAGTCCAATGGAGGTATTACAAGAAGAAATGTGAAATTTTTTCGAAGTGACATGTTCTCTCCTCTCTTTTCCCTTCACCTCTATTCATTCTCTCATTTTATACTTAGTCATTTTTCTCATTGTCCCATTACTTTCATATTCTCCTTACCATTTTCCACACTTAGCCATTTTTCCTTATTCCTTTCCACGTTCACATTCATTTCCCTTTTCCTTTATTTTTCCATTTCTTTTTATTTTCCTTTCCATTTTCATTATTCCATTTTTCCATTTATTTCCTTTTCCCTTTTTCTTTTCCCAAATTTCACATAATTCCTTTATTTCCCATATATTTCTTTTCATTTTTCATATTTTCCATATTTCTTTCCATATTTCACATCACCCATTATATAATTTCCAGACTTAGTCTTATTTACTATGGCTTACCGCGGGTTTGTAGATTGGTGATATTTCTTAAGAGTATGTTTTATCTCCACTACCCTCACAATGCACTTTGACTTCCGCCACTTTCATAATTCACACAACTCTTTTTACTGCTTTTTATTATGTAACTCCTCCAACACTTAGCCAAATATATGAGCTATCGTGGGTTCACAGGTTTGTGATATAATATTTATTTCATATATCAGGTGCAAGTCCATTCAACCAATTCTCCTCCCCTATCCACTTTAGTTAACACTCATAATTTTTCACACGTATTTCTTACTATGTCTTATCGCAGGTTTGCGGTGATTTCTATGATTCTCACCTACCTCTTCATTCACATAACCCCACAAACCCACCATATTATTTTAATAATACTTTTCCTTTCCTAAGTTCTATGAGGAACATATCTAAGTGACACATGGAACTTTATTAACCAATGAGATATATACACGTGGAAGCATACAAAAAAGTGAGACATGGCATGATTTGATTGGATAACATATGGCATATTCTTATTGGCAGATAGTTGGCCTACCGAGTGATGACATGTGGTAAAATTTGGTTGGGTGACTCATCATTGCTGATTAGGCATATTAGTGGTTGATTGGGCATGGAAAATTATTATTATATTCAACAATTTTCCAATGGTCGAATCCTCCAAGCTGCATAGTCTCCTCTCTTCTTTATTTATTGTCAAGTGTATGTTACACTTAACATTATATACCACTAAGAATATTTTATTCTCATACATGTGGGATAAGAATAATGAAGAAAATTAGAAATTCAAAAAATGAGGTCGAAATTAAATCAAAGGTCCATTTACCAATCAAACTTGATCGATGGTGGTTGAGTCACGATCTTGCAAAGGCTATATCTTGAGATTCCAACCTCCATTTGCAGAAAAAATTATATTGTTAGAAATGTATTTTGACGTAGAATATGGTGGTATAGGTTTCAAGTGTTGAAAGTTAACACATTTTTCTTAGAAATTAAAATATCAGTCAACTTTATTTTTTAATGGGCGTGTGTCACAACTCAACTTCACAAGCTCATATCTTGAGATCTAGGCAACACATTTGAAATTTTTTTATATCGTTGGAAAGCTAAGACGATGAATATCACCTATGAAATGATTTCCATGGATAAAAAATTTATTATAATTCCCAGATAATTAAAACACTCATCCTCTTTAAAGGGAAATTAATTAAATTTCAAAAAATAAAATTTTAATTAAATTTTTTATTAAAAAAAGGATAGGAACCCACTTTCAATACACTTGTATTAATGATGTGAAATAATTAATGGGGAATTAATTAAAGGAAATGTTTCGAGAATAAACTTGCACGGGAATTTCTAGAACGAAAAGAAATAGTTGAGACGGTTCCTGTAACCGTCGATGAAGACAATAAAATGACAACAAGTAAATGAAGATATGAGAGACCATCATAACAAGTTTATGTTGATCACTTATTTCTTTCTTTATCAGTTCCTTCATCCAGTTACTATGCTTCTTTGACTAGAAAGGTTTAATCGAAGTATGATAACTTCTCTTTTTTTCTTTTCAGGTCTTGTTGTTCTTTTACCGCCCACCATCCTCCTTATATAATATTAATTCATGTATATATTTGCTTTATTGTCTGCAGGAACCCCAATCCTAGTCCTAAGGACTAACGCATTTTAAATTTCAAAGAATATGTAACAAAATATACATTTTTTAGAAATTTCAAGAGAGCTATTTCGGGATCAGTTTTGACTGTGCTTTGTAACTCTAAGTTTTGAGTATAAAGTATTTGAGATTGATCTATCATTCTCTTTATTTGGGCTTCCCATGTGTCCACTCTGTTAAAGTTCTCTTATGCATGCAGATCATCTTCTTTTTATTTTATGTGATTAGAAATATTTAGTTTAACTATGATTGATGTGAGGAGTTTTTTCTTATCTGCTTTAAATGTATGAAGTGTGCGATTTTTGGTCATTTCTCAGGAACCTTCTTTAAAAATAAAACAAAATAATTTCCTTCTGTTTTTCTTGCAATCTTTATATTTATTTGGTTACCACGATGGACTTCTACAAAGTCCCATATTCTGAATACCTAGAGCCCCAAGAAAATCTTAAAGTAAAGAGGAGTACCACCTCTATAAAAATGTAGGGGGATTTACATCCTCTTGAGGTTGTCGTTTCGATCCTAATAGATTCAAGCGTCAACAGGTGGATAGAGATCGATTGTTTGAGAGTGAGACTAACAACAAGGAGAGAGAAAGAGGTGATAGATGTAGGAGAAAAAGATGGTATAGATAGTGAGAGGGATGGACAAATGGGAAGAGAAAGGATGAGACTTGGGGGGGAGAGAGAGATAAGGGGAGGGGAGGGAAAGGGAAGGAGGAGGGAGAGAAATAGATGGATGAAGAGAGAGAGAGAGGGAGAGCGAGTCAAAGAGGAAGGATATAGAGAGGGATTCAAACATTGATTGTGAATAAAGAATATCGAATCAACTATAAGATTATGCTTATATTAAAAAAAAAATCAGAATCAACATACAATAACGATAATTAAATCATGTGAGATCATTATTAAACCATAGTTGAATGGTCATATCCATAAAAGATTATTATAAAAAAAGAGGTATAGGCATATTTCACTTAGGTCTTGGGTGTGCATGGGGTTAAGGGTAGAGTATAGGTTATGTATAGGCTTAGATGGAGCTAGGGGGGCTTAGGTGATGGTCTAGGTCTAGTTCATGGTCTAGTTCATGGTCATGTTCATACAAGTTGTCATATAATTAATCCATAGGAAGAAGAACACAAAATTAACATCCACCTTACAGGAGAGGCTACATTTCTCTATTATCCTTTATTCATTGTCAACAAGAAGAGAGAGAGAGTAAGACTAAGTGTGGGAGGAATGGGGGAGATAGAGGGAAGAGGGGATAGATATAGATAAAGAGAGAAATGGGGGGATAATATAAGAGAGAGGAGGGGGATATAGTGAGAATGAGACTAACAAAAACAAGAGAGAGAAAGAGGTGGTAGATGTAGGAGATAAAGAGAGGAGAGATAATAGAGGGAGGGGGAAAGATAGAGGGGGGACGGGGGTAGAGAGAGAATGTGTGAGTGTGAGAGGGAGGAAATAGTAGGAAAGAGAAGAGGGTTGGACAAGGAGTGTTTGAGTGTGTGAAAGGGAGGTAGAGGGAGACAAAGAGAGCGAGTAGAGAGAGAGTGAGAGGAAGGGGGGAGAAATAGTGGGGAGGGGTAGATGTATGAGAGAGAGAGGAGAGAGATAGTGTGAGGGAGGGGGAGAGAGAGGGAGTGAGGAACGGGTGGAGAGAGAGTGAGAATGA
>ML784702.1:709358-727363 GCA_009831015.1 Picea engelmannii | reverse complement strand
ATTTAGTAGTATGTATTTAGCACAGTTATCTGGCTGGCAAGGGAACTCCAGAGCGGTAGCTCTGGTCGATCATGTACGGGTTTGGCAGCCCTCTCTGCCTTAATATAAATAAAATCCCACAACCGTTTCTGTTAAAAAAAAAACAAACCTTATCCATGGGACTTTCAAAAATCATATCAACTACTTCCGTGTGAACAAATGTACAAGCTTACAAAGTTTTTCCAAAAAAATAAATAAAAGGAATCCAAGGATTGACCATTACGATCGAGCACTAATTCATATCATATTACAATATGGGAAATTCTTTCTAAAACAGACTATTTTAATTCAATTTAATATTATGGTTTATTTTTTCACAGTAACTCCCATTGCTTCTGAGATTCAATTTCCAGAACAGAATGAACTGAGAATCGAACCTGTTACCTCTCATAAGCTTCCCCAGACTATTTATGGCCGCTCTCTCTCTCCTTTATGATCGCCTGCAGAGGATATTTCATAACCGTACTGAACAGATCAACCGTCTCAGACAGATCAACCGTCTCTCCCGGTTTGCAATCCCATGCGAATTCTTGAACAAGTCGGGCGACGATGAGATTTAAATGGAGCATAGCCATCCCTATACCCGGACACACCCTCCGCCCTGCGCCGAACGGCATCATCTTTATCTCCTTCGTCCCCATCAAATCCACTTCCACACCCTCATCCGCAAACCGCTCCGGTCTGAATTCCGACGGGTTCTGCCACACTCCGGGATCCATCCCTATGCCCGCCACGTAGAAATTGACGGACGCGTCGGCGGGGACCTTGTAGCCAGCAAGCTCGCAGGGCCCGGGGACGGCGTGGCGGACGAAGAAGTGCACGGGAGGGTGGCGTCTCAGGGTTTCCTTCACGACGGCCTCCAGATAAGGCATCCGCTGCAGGTCGTTTTCCTCCGCCGGTTTCCTCCTCCCAGTGACGCTCACGATCTCATCGTATAATCTCGCCTGGACGTCTTGACAGATCACCAAATTCGCCATCAACCATTGCAGCGATGTCGTGGTTGTGTCCGTGCCGGCGATGATGAATTCCGAGCAGAGCGTCACGAGCTCGTCGTCGTGGAGGCTTCGGCCGCCGTCCACTGTCAGATTGAACAGCGTGTCGATGTAAGCGCCGCCTGCCGTAGGCGGCGCATCGCGGCGCTGGTTTATGAGGGCGAGCAGGGCTTCCCGCTGCCTCCGACGGATCTCCGCTATCCGCGCCCGGGGCCGCCGGTAGAAGAACCCCGGAATCGATAAGGCTTCGTCCGGACCTCCGCTGGTCAGGAGGACCTCCCGCATGAGGCCCTGAACGGATATCATTGTCTCCTCGTCCTGCTTGCTGCCGAAACACATCCACAGGACAATGCAGAAGACCGCGGTTCGAAACTGGTCCACGACGGTCACCGCTGCCCCGTTGCGAGCCGCTTCGTTCCTCAGGTTTTCCACCAGGTGGCCTATGCCACATTCCCTAACTTCCCTAAAGGCCTTCAGCGCCGAAGGGCTCAGGGCTTCGCTAACCAGATTTCTACGAAGGCTCCGCCACAGCGGCCCGTATGTGGCCGAATTGATGCTGTGCTGGTTGCTGGTGAAGATTTTCCGCGTCCCGCTGACGGGCGGGCGGTCAGCAAAGACGGAGCCCTTCTGTATGAGCGCCTCGTGGGCAAGCTCGCGGGTGGCGATCACCAGCATAGGGCGGGAACCAAGCCACATGGTGAATATTGGGCCGTATCTCTCATGGAATTTCTTCACTGAGCTCTGGAAGGCGACGCTGGAAAATCCGATCTGAAGGAGGTTCCCTACGATCGGCCATGCCGGGGGGCCTGGCGGCAGGTTCCTGTAGCGCCAGATTTTCCAGCGAACCAGTCGGAGGAAGAGTAAGGAAATTACGAGAACGAGAAGAGCGTGGAGAAACGAATTGAGTCCAAACAGAATCGCCATGGAAATTCGGATGAAAGGATTTCGTGCAATGTCTGATATGCGCAGAGTTTTAGTACACCTTTAAGACGATGGAACTCCAAAATGTCGCCTGTGTGGTTGTTTACGGTTGCAGACTTTTGACGAGAAGGTGAATTTTATTTTTACAACACGTTTGACGAGGAGAACGTGAATTTTATTCATGCCATTCACGTGGATTTGACGAGGAGAACCTATTCCCGCCATTACAACACGTCTGACTAGGAAAACGTGAATTTTATTTTTTATTTTTAAATTATTTTATAATTTTTATAATTAAAATAATAATAATTTATTTTGAAAGGCCAAAAAAGTGTATACATATAAAAATTTTATAATTAAAATAATCATAATTTAATTTTAAAATTAAAAAGTAAAGATTTTTAAATTATTTAATAATTGTTATAATTAATTTAATAATTACGCACTATTGGAAATGGGGGTTGGGTAGGTGGACAGGATTATCCCAATATTTTGATACGCGTGGGTGGGACTTGTAGTTGGGGTCAACCATAATGAAATGAGAGTTAGTGGGAATAAAGAATTGGGTGTCCGTCAGATCGGGCAGCCCCAACGCAGTTAAATGGATTATGTTCCCGCACAACCGGGGAAGCACAAAGTGCTATTTAGCGTTCCTCAAACTTCCGTTTATTCGTTTTTCGAAATAAGTATGTCATGTTTGTGTTGTTAACTTATTTATTTTTTAACAATTATTTAATATAATTAATAAATTATTGTATGACCATTTAAATGTTATATTTATAATTAATAAATTATTGTATGACCATTTAAATAAATGTTATGTTTAAGTGATTAACAAAGTTACTTAAAATCAAAAATTTAATTTGTTATTAATTTTTTCTCTTTGATAGTATTAGATTTATCATATCTACCATACACCTACAAATAACCGTCTCGTTAACAAGTCTTTTCATATTTTCCATGAAAATAGTGGCGAGAGTTTCAAGAAAGTGGTGGCCAGCGTAATGAATTCCACACTGCAATCTAATAAATAAAAGTGGTGAATTCTTCGATAAATGAATTCCACGTTGCCATCAATATAATTGTTAGAGAATATTACTATGTTAAATGCCCAAGATTGCTGCCATCTATGCCCGCAAGCATTTTTTCTTTGATACAATACTAGCACAGCCGCTAAATAGCTGCTGGTGAACGCCGAAAAGCTTAACGCTGATAAAATAAAATGAAAAATATAAAACGACAAAAAAATATGAAACGATGGATTGTAACCAACAAAAACTGATAAAATAAAATGAAAAATATAAAACGACAAAAAAATATGAAACGATGGATTGTAACCAGCAAAAACTGATAAAATAAAATGAAAAATATAAAACGACAAAAAAATATGAAACGATGGATTGTAACCAACAAAAACTGATAAAATAAAATGAAAAATATAAAACGACAAAAAAATATGAAACGATGGATTGTAACCAGCAAAAACAATACCAGCCACACCCCAACCAGTCACGAGGAACTCAGACATGCAAACAAAGCCATCGTGTCTGCATTTATCATATCATCAGAAACTGTTCAAATAAATTCATTTAAAAGGAAAAACCCCAACCAGTACCGACGAGCTCATACATGCATCAAGAGCCACTGTATATGCATTTATCATAGCATCGGAAACCATTCAAATAAATTCATTCAAAAGGAAAAAAATAAAAATGCCTTACACACAGTAGAACTTAGGCGAATAGATAACTGAGGGGACAACCATCTTCTAACAAATACATAAATTAACAATTTGAATTATAAAGGTTTAAGTCACTACCTGGTTTTTATTAGATCCTTAAAACAGGTACAAATAACTTCCTCGCTCTCTGATTTTTTCTTCGTAATAATAAATCCCTATTGGTTTTCACACAATCATTAACCCTTCCCAGATGTGAATTTATTGATTTTAAGATTTTTTTCTTCGTAATAATAAATCCCTATTGGTGTTCACATAATCATTAACCCTTCCCAAATGCGAATTTATTGATTTTAAAACTACCCGCATGCATGAAACAAATGATGATAAGGTTAAAAAATATTAATATCACATATATTCTATTTTTACAGTCTTTAATATATTATATTTTAACAGAAAAGTAACAGTAAACACAAATCGCACAGGAAAAATGTGGTTTAGGGAAAGTGCTTATGAATAATATCATTTTCCCATTAAAAAATGTGTTATTAATATTATTATTTTCTATAACATTGCAAAATATAAGGAAAAGCTTTTAAAAAATACATTCGCCAGCCATGAGTTACAGTCTATGCCTTACACACAGTGTTGAATGAAAATAAAGTCAGTTTCTTAGTGCCGAAGGAAGGTTTGACAAGAGAGCCAAACCTGGTTTTCATGTATCACATTCTTGTTAGAATAAAGCTTACTTTAGTAAGAGATAACTGTTGTAACTGTGAGTTTCAACCATTACTGTTGTAACTGTGAGTTTCTAGGTTTACTATTATTAGCTAATCAGATCCACTTAAGTCAGTGATCTGCATGCTATATATGTAACCTCCATTTGTTTGTTAAGCAATGAAAAGCGTTTTGTGTTGTGTGAATTAATTCTTCCAATCTTTATTTATTCTATCCAACAAAGTCAAAAATTCCTCGAAATTGTCTCCAGCATTATCTATTGTGGTCCACTGGAATTTGGCCTCTACTCGTTCCATCTCAATATTGAGGCCTCTTGTGGACCAGATGCACTTGATCTCAAGTTGAACAATCAATTTTGGTCACTTGAAGGAGGCCATGATTCTAACATTTTTTCAGAACCCGCTAAGGTTCTTGCTAACCCATATGCATGTGATGTTGATTCGTCTCTGTGTTTCCAACGGTTCTGTATTTCTTGAGCAACATCCATCCATTACCTATCTTTGACATTTATCAATCCTTCCATAAGCGGACCAAACATGACGGTATTGCCTTCTTTAATTGAAACGCTTCAAATCAAAATGAAATTCCTCGCCTCCATCCATTACCTACATAATATCTTAAGCATATCCCGATCCCTTCATACTCTGACCAAACCCTTCATACTCCAACCTAACGTGGCATCGTCTTTTTTAATTGAAACTTTGGCCATGCCACGCTTCAAATCAAAATGAAAACGGATGCTCCAATATGCGATCATTCACAAAGAGGCATGAAGTAGTGTCGCTTAATCACCCAAACGTGTCAATAAAGATTTACATATATATTAATATTTGTTAATCACCTAAACGTGGCAATTAGATATTAGGACAGTAATTTTTTAATATGATTATGTAAATGTAAAAAAGTAAACAAGTTAACTGATGCATTTAAAAATGCAAGGATGTTATGAACAACAAATCTCATTCATTGATTTGGAAGGACGACTAAGAATATGCCAGCATCTTCAAATGCTAGCCATAAGATTAGAATATGTAATTAAAAGATCATTAAATGTGCCCATTTCCAATAGGTATACGCCTTTCGGCGTAATTAAATATAAATTGTTCTTTTACAAAGTAATCTACAAAACATGAGTTCCAATTACAACAAGAGAGTAGCTTCCCCACTATTGAACCAAAATAATTCAACAAAATCAAGGCAGATACATAGTACCAACTACAAAAAAGATAAATCCAGTTCCTCAATCGACAGAAGAAACAAAAAAGATGCACTAGTCATACCCTAGCCAAAAGAGAGTTAGAGGTCCTCTAACTACCCACAGAAACACAAAATATAATACCAGGCACAGACAGGCCAGTAAAGGTCTAAAAACTGATGAGGCCCCTCATGATCCTCTTCACACATATAATAAACAATCTTCCCTGGGGCTTGTAGGAGCACTTGTTTTGATATACTATCCGCAACTTTGTTTTCTTCTCTGTATACATGAAAAAATGATATTTTCTGAAAAAACTTTGTAATCTCATTGAGGCGGTCCTTCCAGCATTCCAAGGCAACCACCTGTAGACATCCCTTTCCTTTCAACCATGCAATGATGATTTTTGATTCTCTCTGAACATGGATCTCCAGAATTGAAAGGTGAGATGCCAGTGTGAGAAGGGCCTAAACTCCCAAGAGCTCCGCTTTTGTATTTGTTCCAGGACCGTAGTTGAAGAACCACATGTAACTTCTATGCTCATTGATCCTAATTATCCCTACATCTCCACAATTATGGCCCGATGAATGTGCAACCCCATCAAACCAACCAACAGCACCACCCACAAAAAACGTATTGGGTAGGTTTCTACAGCAGACAACTTTCATTTTTGGAATACAATCCCCCATGGCAGATATCGAAAGAAAAGCCACCTTCTATAAATATGGCCAGATTCCTCTCCTTCTAGATAAACCAACAAATGACAGTCGAAAAGCATGGGTAGGATAAGTTTTTTTCTTTCCAAAATTTAAAACACTCTGAAAGTGTATTGCTAGTCCACCTACCGAAGATATTTAAGGATGATGTTACCTTTTTCCAGACCGCAAGGGAGAAAGAACACTCCACAAACAAATGGTATGATGTCTCCTTGCTCTCTTTACATAATTGACAATAACTTGGTCCATAAAAACCTCTGCGTTGTAGAATATCCCAGGTGCGAATTTTATTATTAGCCATTAACCACGTAAATAGCTTAATTTTTATTGGACATACCTAGGACCACATCTCTTTCCTCTAGCCTTTATTCATAAAGTTCCATTTCTTTTTTTCCATGGTCACATAAACGTTTTTAACAGATAATTGTCCCGACGCATCCCCCCCCATACAGATAAGCTCATCCAACTTCTCCAATAATTGGACACCAGAGTTAATGTGAGTATGTCGGAAAAGTTTCCATTCCAAGGCAAGACACCCCTCTAGATTCAGATCGTAGCTTGAATGCCAATTTGTGCCAATCATCCCCACTCAAGGTTCACAATCAGCCTGGTATAAATAATAAATGCCTTTCCTATTAAGTGCTAACATCATATCTTCAGACAAAACAACCCCTTCCCCCAAAACTAGTATGTGGTCTTTTCCCAACAGAATTGAATGACTTGTCCCCGACCTCCAAGCTAACCAATGTAGGAGGATGTGTAAAGATTTTAATAGATGTTTCCAGGTCTGAGACCCTTTAACCTCCACTACATTTACCGTGCACAACCATCTAGCAACTGAAACATAGGGGAAGTATTTATCCTTTAATACTCGATGCCATAAGCCCTCCTGCAATAGTGCTCTCCAGAGTGTGTTCGTTGCCATAGCTCCGCCAAAACTACCCAAGTTTCTCAAACCCCAACCTCCATGATGTTTAGGACTTGCAATAAGTTTCCAAGCACACAGGTGTATCTTGTTCTTTTTAACACTCCCAGACCAAAGGAAACTAAAGATTAACTGTCGAATTCTATGGAGGATCAAGGAAGGCAAGTTTGCAAGTTCCAGCCAATAGACTGGTTGGATTTCTAAAATAACCTTGGTTAATATAAAGCATCCCCCAATAGATAGCCACATATTGCACCAGTGACTTATCCGATATTCATACTTGGCAACAAGCCATTGCCAGTCCTCTTTTTTGTACCTGTCGATCTTCAAATAATATCCAAGATACCTGAAACCAATAGAAACATCAATAAAATTATAATGAAAATTCACCTTTAAAATCTCCAGTTTGTGTTGTCGCACACCATGTTATAGGAAAGAATTTTTCTTATCATTGATTAAGACTAGATGCACTACAGAATCTTCCCAAAACTCTTTTTATTTCCTGCTATTCAACAATAGATGCTTTTGTCATAATAAGGATATCATCGACAAACATAAGATGGAGGATCTTAATTAGCCTTGAAACTTTAATGCTCGTCAGTAAGCCTTCCTCTTGGCTTCTTTTTAAGGCCAAAATCAAACCTTCCATAATTAAAATGAAAAGTAAGGGTGACAATGGACACCCCTGTCGCAACCCTCTTCCGCTATTGAAAAATCCTTAAGGCTCACCATTAATTAAAATCGCATAGGTTACTGAAGTGATACATCCCATAATCCAATTGGTCGTTGGTAGACCAAAACCACATTGTAGTAAGACCAGCCTAAGAAAATCCCAGCTTACATAGTCATAGGATTTCTTCAAATCTATCTTTAGGATTAAGGCTTGAATCGTTTTTTCTTTGATACTGTGCAGACATTCCTACGCCATCCCGATGGCATCTATAATTTGTCTTCCTCTTAAAAAGCCAAATTGTCCCTCTGGCAAGGCACAAGATAGGATCAGTCTGATGCACCTAGAAATAATTTTAGAGAAGATAATATAACAAAGGTTGCACAGAGCTATCGGTCGAAACTCCTGAAAGGTAGTAGGAGCATTAACCTTCGGGATAAGTGCAATACATGTCGATTTAAGAGCTCTGTTCACCTCTCCAGTCAGGTGTGATTCCTCAACAACATCCAATAAGTATTTTACAACCATATCATAAAAATGAAGATAGAATTCCACAATCCACCCATTCGGGCCAGGAATTTTGTCTTTGGTGAAACCCTTTAATACCTCTAATACTTCCTCTTTTGTAACAAGTTTCTCTAGATGTATAACTTCCTCCTCATTTACCATCCTTGGATAAAATCTGATCGATGCTACCTGATCCACGATCGTATTAATTCTCGATTCTTGATAGAAGGTACTGAAATATATTTGTGCTTCAATCTTAATAACATCCTTTCCATAGTGTGTCTTGCCCAACTCATCTTTAACCTCCCATAAATGTTTTTTATTCCGCCTGTAGCTAGAAAAATGATGAAAATATCTAGTATTCTTATCCCCGCTTTTAATCCACGTTTCCCAGCTCTTTAGGTGCCAACGCTCCTCCTCAGCGAAGAGCAACTTATTCCTTTCAATTTCAATATCTTTCAATCATGATCTAATTTCATGACTTTGATCAAATATTGCTCAGAAAGGAGTGCAATCTCAACTTCTAAATTTTCAAAGTCTGAAAGTTCCTTTTTCTTCCTGTCAACTAACTAGATCTTAACCCACGCCTTTAACAAAGAAATATTCCTATTCAATATTATTTGTTATCCAACCTCCTCTTCTTCCTTATGTGTACCCCAAATAACCCAGACTAAGTCACAGAAAGACTCCTCTTGCAAGCACACTGGGTTGAATTTGAAGGGATATGCTACAGGCTTGTAACCATAATCTAATTGTAGTATCACATGCATATGGTCAAAAACAAATGGGAGATCCACCCATGATCTGTACCTAGAAACATCACATAATAGATATTCTGATACAAATGCCCTGTACAATCTCTTATGTATATCCTCCACCCCTCTCCTACCATTTTTCCATGTAGGCATTAACAACGTAGGCTTCACATCCACCAACTGGTTAAAAGTAAAAAGATTTTTGAAAAAATCTGCCAAAGGATCGGGTAAGGCCACCTCGCCCCACACTTCATCTGTGCTAATAGAAAATTTAAAATCCCCTGCAAGGATGAGATTTTCCTGCACTAGCAATCCTTTAGCTTCCACTTGTTCCCAAAACTGCCTTTGCCCAGAAAACAACCCATAAGTGTTTAAAAAACTAATCCTTCTTTTATCAGGAATGTGGATACATGTCAATAAAATTCCACCAACACTTAGAAAAGGTTGTAAATAAAAAATATTGGGATTCCATGTGACTAGAAGTCCCCCTGACTTCCCAACAGAGCTAACAACACTAATCATCTAGCTTGGGAAAATAGAATACAAGAACTTCCTAGCCTTTTCCTCAGAGACTAATGTCTCTTGGAAAAAAATAATATCCAGTTTATTGTTAGCAATAAGTCTGTGTAAGGATGGAAATTTTAGGGTGCCACCTACCCCTCTTATGTTTAGGGAGATGAGGATCATGATTTTTCCCTTGCGAGGGATTTCATGCCTCTAAGCGCCCCCAAATCATGAGTGGAAACTGGTAACTGTTCACCAGTAGCAGATGCTAACCCTAATATCTTGCGTGCACTATGATTTTTAATATGAGAGATCTCCATGCCTAGGCCCCGATACCAAGCCAGTGTCTTCCCTTTGCCATCTCCCACAATAGTCACATTACCACCCAGAACACTGTATAAATTCCCCTTGTAAGCTTCCATGCCCCAATAGGTTTGAAGAGGTGAAGGGATGACTGAATATTTAAGTGTCAAGATCAAAGAGTCAATAACTGAATCCGGTAACTAAGCATTCCGGGGTAAAGTAGAAATTTGAGAGGTAGAATCATAAAAAACTCCCGCAAGTTGTAATGTGGATACATGGGACAAGGTAGGAGAATGATTATCAGGAGGCGTAGCCATAGTGTTCCTATTAGAACCATAACTGGATTCACCATTATCAGTAGAATTCTTAGAAGTTCTTATAGCCTTAGTAGTTGGTAAAGTAGAAGTAGGAAAGGACTTGTCCAGGAAGTCTTTCTCCCAAGACGAAAGCTTAAAATACAAGGATGGGCAGTAAAATCTCAACTTACCGATAAAGGTTCCCGAGAAGAGTTCTATTGAATCTTCAATAGGCCCCATGGTAAAATGTTGCACCTCTTCTGTATCACCTTCGCTCATGTAATTCTCCATGTAATTTTGTAGCTGGATCAAATCAAGTTCTCCACCTCTTGAGCATAACGCTACCACCCTCAAAATCCCAAGATCCAATCAAAATTATCTCTGCATCTTCTGGAATTTTGAAAACTAGACCGAACCACCCATAAGGAAGAGTGGGGTATTCGGGTTCATACCCAATAATAGGTAACCAGGTCCGCTGCATCCACAATGAGAATGTAATACTACTCCTAGACTTATAAGCAAACCTCTCAACCAATGTGCAAAGGGATAAATTGCAGGTTTCCTCCAAACCCACGTCCATGCCTATAACCAAACATTGTCTCACCTTCTTGGGTTTCCATACCCATGCCACTTTTTTATGCAGCATTTCCTTCGCGCGCAATGCCTCCTGTTGAGTGAAATCATGTTTTGTACCTGTAGCCACTCTATGGTGCACCGTCTGTTCATGAAAAACAACGTTCTCACATTCAGGGTCACTCCCTTCCCCAAAAAACCTCACAGGTATCTTTTTACCTAGTCCAGGAGTGGGATGGTTTTGTAACTTAGTCTCACCAGCTCCCGTAAATCTTAGAAAAATCATAGGTAACTCATGACCCAGTCTAGAAGAGGATATATATTGTAGCTCAACCTCATCACTTTCCGGAAAACTTAACGTAGCCACCTTCGGTGAGACATGTGAATGAGTAGGTGGAGACTTAGCTAAAGGGTAATTAGCCTTCAATTTACAACTACCACCTCTAGTATTTCTTAGTGCGTCTACAATGCGGAAAAGATGTTCTCGATCCCATATCTCCTCATCTGTAGTGCCCATGAAGTCCCTGAATTCATATGCTATCCAGAGAGACTATCCAACAAATAGGGTGATTGCCAACATAGGGATCAAGTCAGAAAAATGCGTTGAGCCTAACCCCGGGAACTCCGCCTAATAAAACACAATAAAATCTAATAAATGTGCAATAAATCTCCAAGTTACTAACTACAAAGGTGACACCTCTAAACTATCGGTGAACAACCACCATGAACTATAGGAGGTGGTTCTAAATATAGTAAATCCGCCATCTACCCTTCCAAAAAAAACTTAAACCATTACTAAATGTAGTATCCCACCAAAAAGACCAGTCTTCCAATTCCTTATTTTAGTAATCCTCCATTAAAACCTTTAAGGAAAAGTTCCCTCCTTTGCTATGTATAATAGTCTGCCCTATCTTCCAAGCCATCTCTCCCTTCCTTCCCTATCCATTCAATCTTCCTCCAACATCCAATTCTCAAATTTTTTTAATACATAACATCAAGAAAAAGACAATATCATATATTATATAAGAAAAAGACATCATATAATTATTTGATTGCATTTATTGTATCAATAAAATAATACATTATATAAACAAAATATATATATATATATAAGACACTTTGAATACATTAATTATATTAAGAAAAATATAATATCAATATTATTTATTAATATTAATTATTTGATTAAGAAAAATACAATATTAATATTATTTATTTGATTCATTTATTATATCAAGAAAGACCTAATATTTTATATTTTAAACCAAATGTCTAATAACAATATATTAAGAAAGACCACATTTTATATTTTTGTTGAATTTAAGATATTTTATATTTGTGGAAAGATATAAATATTTTTTTGAAAGATTCCATTATAATTTTTTTTATTTCTATGAATGTTTTTTTCATTATAAAATATAAAAATAAAATAATATATACAAAGAAAACACCATGACATGAAATAATTTGTCATCTTTGTGACACTAAAATGGTTGAAGATGAAAAACACTTTCCCCTAGAATGTCCTTGTATGAACACTTTAGTTGTATGAATCTATCCAAGAAAAACAATACCACAACATTGATCACAGTTACTCATAAAAGGATTCAAGTTAAATATTTTATTACTATAAATCACAATTTCTTTTAACTCATTCCTTTGTGCTTTCTTAACAATTGCAAATTGCGACACCAAAAAGTAGAATGCATAAATGCATACTCTAATTATATATATGCTTATTCAGAAGGGATAGATTTTATAGTTCAAGATCATATGTTATCAATGTCCTTAAAAAAATTATGATTGTAAGTTTCATTCTATGTAATATATCACATTAGTTCAAGGTTCCTATATTTTTCACAAAGCATCAGTTCAAAGTTTCTATATTTTTCACAAAGGAAACACTGTTAGATTTTTTTTTTTAAAGCTTCACCAAAACTTACTTTTCGTAATGTGAGGGACACAAACAAAACTTTTCATGCGATGAACATGCCACCGACGTTGCAATATGAAGAAAAAAACAAGATGTTACAATGTGACGAACATAGTAATGTTGCGTTGTGTTGAACATACTAATGTTAGATAATGAAGAACATAGTAACGTTGCAATCTAACGAACATAATAACGTTGCAATGTGATGAACATAAATTGACATCGTAATGTGGTGAACATAGGCATGCCTTCGTAACATAAATAGACATTGCACTCTAGTGCACGTCATCCTATCATTACAATGTGACGAACATTTCCTCATGTTGCAATGTGACGAACTTATTCTAACGTCGCAATGTGACAAATAATTCCAAACATCGCAATGTGTCGAACAAATTAACTTTTCAATCTACCAAACATATTAATGTCACAATGTGATGAACATATTAAAGTCGCAATGTGATGAACATAGTAACATTGCAATATACCAAACATAGTAATGTTGCAATGCGATGAACATAGACATGTCATTGCTATGTGGATAGTAATGTCACACTGCAAAAAACATAAACAGAGATTGCAATGTTCCCCACATCACCCTGTCATTGTAATATGATGAACATTTCCTCACATTTCAATGTGATGTACATATCCTGACGTCGGAATGGGACAAACACTTCCAAACGTCGCAATGTGATGAAGATATACAGACATCATAATGTGATAAACAATTCCAAACATTGCAATGTGTGGAGCATATATGGATGTGGATAGGCATGTCATCGCATTCTGTCGCACATCATCTTATCATTGCAATATGATGAACATTTACGGATGTTGCATTGTGATGCACTTATTGCAATTTTGTAATGTGACACAAATTTCAAAATGTTGCAATGTATTGAACATAGTAACGTTGAAATCTACCAAACATAGTAAAGTCTCACTGTGATAAACACATAACATTGCAATGGGATGAAAATATAGTGTTTCAATATGACGAACATAGTAACATCCCAATGATATGAACATAGTAACATTGCAATCTACAAAACATAGTAACATCCCAATATGACGAAAATAGGCATGTCATCGCAATGTGGATAATAGTGTCATAATGTGAAAAACATAAATACATGTCGCAATGTGTCCCACATCACCCTGTCATTACAATATGGCAAACATTTCCTCACGTTGCAATGTGATGCACATATCCTAACGTCGCAATGTGACAAACACTTCCAAACATCGCAATGTGTCGAACATAGCAAACTTGCAATGTACCAAACATCGTAATGTAGCAAAGTGATGAAAATATATGGACTTCGCAATGTGAAAAACATTTCCAAACGTTGTAATGTGTCGAACATAGTAATGTTTCCATCTACCATGCATAGTAACATCACAAAATGACGAACATATACAGACACCCCAATGTGACAAGCATTTCCAAACATCGTAATGTGTCGAACATAGTAACAATGCAATCTACCAAACAGAGTAACACCGCAATGCAACAAACATATATGGATGTCACATTGTCATGATCATATACGCACGTCCCAATGTGACGAACAATTACGAACATCACAATTGGACACACATAAATTGGCATTGTAATTGGACAAATGCAATGTGATAGACATTTCCAAACGTCACAATGGGACAAACACAACCTATTGTCGCAATTTAATGTACACAACCCAATGTGCCGATGTGACAAACATTTTCTGATGTTGCAATGTGACGAACATAACCCATTATCGAACTATGGCAAACTTATTCCAATGCCATATTGTGAGAAACATAAACCTTCATCATAATTTCATGACCATAACCTTATGATGTCACGTGACGAACAAAAGATAATGTCACAATGTGATGAAAAAAACCTTATGTCGACATGTGATGAACAAAAGTTGATTCCACAATGTGATGAACAAAAACTGATGTTGGCATTAATACTTTAACAATGTAGTAATTAATACTGTATAAATGTATTAATTAATACATTACATTATTAATGCATTAATTAATTAATACTTTATATTATAAAAGTGCGTTAATTAATCCTTTAATTTATACATTATATTAATATAAAAATGTATTACTACTTTAATGATGTATTTATTAAAAATGTATTAATTAATTAATTAATTAAATTAATACATTGCAATATACATCAATGACATTCATAGTCATGACCATAAGAAACCATGATGATGGTCCACCATAATCAACCACAATCATTTTCAATAAATGTGTTAATATATTAATACTTTAATAATAATTTTATTAATGTATTATTACTTTAACAATGTATTATTAATGTATTGATTTATTATTGTATTAATACTTTAACAATGTATTAGTTAAAAACATATTAATGTATTAATTAATTCATACATTACATTATTAATGTATTAATATTTAATATGTTATATTATGCATAATGCATTAATACTTTAATTTATATATTACAACAATATAATAATGATTCTTAATGTATTAATAGTTTATGACTGTACATTATACATTAATTTAATAATGTATTACTTCATTACTATACTTGAATAATGTATTAATATTTTAGTAATCTATTTTCTAATGCATTTAATGTATTTATTGATATATTTAATGTATTAATTTATTAGTGTATTATTACCTTATCAATATATTAATTAATTAATTAATACATTACATTATTAATCTATCAATCATTTAATATGTTACATTAGACACTAATGTAAATCAATACTTTCATTTATAAATGTTTATTATATATTATATTAATGTTACATTACACATCAATGTATCAATGTATGAGTAATATATTACATATTAATGTATTATAAATTATTTTATTAATGTATAATATTAACTTATTATACATTAATAATTTAATATATTAAATTTACATTAATGTAATGTATTACTAAATACACTAAATACATTATTACATTACATTATCATTGTATCAATCAATTAATTTAAATTATCGTTCTTATGGCAAGGAGTCCCCATGATCTTGAAAACCAACTAAGAATCCTCAATGATTTTTGCTCCAATATGGGTATGACTGTTAATACTGATAAGACTAAGGTCATGATTATTAAATCGAATAATATCCCTTATGATACCTTTGTATATGAAAACAACAACTTGGAGGAAGTGACTTCATACAAATATCTTGGAATTGATATTCACCACAAGCTCAATTGGAATTATAGCATTAAGAAAAGGATTATTGGGGGATGGAAAACTTATTATGGGCTTGAAAACAATTTTAAATCAGCTGATCTTTGGAGTTGTGATAAGAAAAAACTCCTCTTTGAGACTCTTGTTACACCTGTTATTCCTTATGGATGTGAAGTCTGGGGCTGTAGTATCTCTCGTGAATCTTGGAGAAAGATAGAGAAAATACAAAATAATTTTATAACCTATAATCTCAAAATTAAAGGTAATACGCCATATCCCATCCTCCTTGTAGAAACAAGCCTCTTCCCCATTGAGGGCATGGCTATGACTAGATACCTAATGTATAAGAACAAGTTAAACAACATGGAAGACAAGAGGCTACCTAAAATTGCTTCAAAATCAATTCATAACCACCATCGACTCAAGAGAGGATGGCATAAAGATGCCCGGTCTTGGCTAAACTATTGGGGAATCATGGAAGAAACCATTTTGCAGAATAAAGATACTATTAAAAAAACGTCAAATCAAAATTTAAGGAAAAAATGTGATGTGATAAAGAGTTGGAGGAAAAAATAAAATTATGGTATTATAAATATGTAATCAACCCTAATCTAGAAGATCAAAATTATCTATATGTTTTGCCAAGTGTAAAGAAAAAAAAAAGCATTGCTAAGATAAGAACAAATTCTCACAAGCTCCATAGTGAAACTGGGTGTTGGTCAATTCCCAAAACACTATGGGATGAAAGAGTGTGTCACCTTTGTGACACTAAGAAGGTTGAAGATGAAAAACACTTTCTCTTAGATTGTCCATCCTATACCCATATTAGATCTCATTTTCAAAATATTGATCACACTACCAACCTTCCCAACCTCTTAACTCAACAAAATTATGGTGATGTTGGAAGGCTTCTCTTAATGCTTTTCGAGCACAGAAATAAAATTCTAAAGAATCACAAGTAATCACTTACCCTCTTAAGGTCCGATAGACCAATTAGGTCTTAGTAGATGTTAATCATCATCATCATCATCAATATGTTACATTTGTACATTAATATTTTAAAACATTATTAATATTTATAAATGTTTATTATATATTATATTAATGTTACATTACACATCAATGTATCAATGTATGTATGAGTACTTTAATGTATTAATATATTACACTTTAATATATTATAAATTATTTTATTAATGTATAATATTCATTTATAATACATTAATACTTTAATATATTAAATTTACATTAATGTAATGTATTACTAAATACATTGTTACCTTAAATTATTAATGTATCAATCAATTAATATGTTACATTTATATATTAATACATTTATTAAACAATTAATACTTTAATTTATATATTTTTTATTATATATTAAATTAATGTAATATTAAATTATTATATTAATCTACTTTATAAAACTGGTTGATATACCCCGATAGGTGCCATTTTACACACATTCAAATTAATGACACCCATAGACTTATATCAACCACTTTTATAAAGTGATTGTGGCTAATAATATATTTTTAAAGTTATAAAAATAAATATTTTATAATTTTTATAATTTTTATAATTAACATAATAATTATTATTTTAAGAAAAAAAGATAATTTTTTTATTTTTTATTATTATTAAAACCCATTAAATATTATTTTGAATTAATGAAATTTCATATATAAATTATTATATTGGAAAAAAAAATCATTTTTACATTAAAACTAACCACAAATTATCCATTCAAAATTTTAAAATATTTACCCTCCACACACACATATAATAATAATAATAATAATAAAATATTCTTAAAATAATAAATTTACTCAATCTCTACCTAATTGAATTTTTTTACATACTCTTCAAAAATTTTAATAAAAAAAATACACATTTAAATATATATATATATATATATATATATATATATATATATATATATAATTTTTAAAATCATAAATTTACTCATTCTCTACCTAATGGAAAAAAGTTATCTACCCCTGAATATCTTTAAAAATAAATCTACACTGAGTTGCCAACTAATTTTAAATATCATTGAAAT
>ML784702.1:688981-709257 GCA_009831015.1 Picea engelmannii | reverse complement strand
AATAAAAACCATTTTTAAAATCATGAATTTACTCAATCTCTACTTAATGGAAAAAAAGTTGCAGTGTGAACATGCAAAGAAGGGAACTACACTTTTCAATGTGGATTTATTTTAGATTAATTAATTGATAATTTTCTGATAGAAATGTGGAATTTTGTGGACTAGATCACAAGATAGTACTTAACAAGAAATTTGTGACTTGGTTTTGAAAAAAAACCTCAATAAATTGTCCATTAGTTTTATATATTATTGAAGCATATAAATGAAAAACATGGGTGTACAATGTAAACATGCAATGGAGGGAACCACACTTTTCAATGTGGATTTATTAATTTTTCAGATTAATTGATGAGGACAAATATAGTAATATTGAATGTTTTTTCTCTTTTTAGGTATGGAGGAATCAATATTTGGTAAAGATTATCTTGGCGAGGTCTAGGTTCAAAATCCAGTTGGTTCCAATAGCTTGCAAGCTAGTGTTTAGCAAGAAACTTATATCTGTTAGTGCCTAGCAAGAAATTTATGACTTGGTGTTGATAGCACGCAAGTAGCAAGAAACTTATGACTCGGTGCCAATAGCTCGCAAGCTAGTTCCTAGCAAGAAACTTATGAATTGGTGCCAATACCTCGCAAGCTACTGCATATTAGGAAACTTATTACTTAGCAAGGGTGGATACATCCTGAGGCACAACAAAGTGGACCTCTATTTAGTGGGCATCTACCCTTCCAGCCTTATCACAATGGGCCAACATGTCACTTGCACGAATTGAACCTAGTTGGGGAGTATAAAAATCATGTTACTCCATCATCCAAACTAAATTAAATGTTTATGCTATGTAAAATCTATAGAGAAAGGACTCATCCATGTATTATAGAAATCACACAACTATAGATTTGATAAATGGTATCTATGTTTAATGTCCATTTATAATGTTGTATTACTTTGTTATTCTATAAACATTATAATGAGATTTTGGTGAACCACTTTTAATGTTCGAGTAAGATTGAAATTCTTGGGACATGTTGTTTATGAAATGTGGATTAAATATGTTTCCTCTAAATATCTTTAGAGAAACCCAAGTAAAGATATACTTAGCACCTTCAATTATTTTTCCATCATAATAATGAATGTGTTCCATGGTAAACTTAATATTTTTTATTTAATAATAGTAATGGTTAAGATTTGTATGAAGGGGATTGTAGTTAAATTGGAATGCATGTTAATACAAAATAAAATGATATTTTCTTCAACCTATAGGTTTAACAGTCTAAAACAATCAAATTGTTCACTCAAAAACTAAGCTATCTACCTTTCCCAGGCTCTATTCCTGTATATTTGACAAGTATATTGTCGTATATATTGTTTTAACAAAAGGACTACTTGGCAATACATTATCGAGGAAGGTTGCTTGATACATTTACTTCACAAATTTTGAATAAGAAGGAGTAAGTAAAGTCTGGGTACCTCATGCTATGTTTTTCTGTAACAGACATAATAATATATAATTATATTATGAAAAGATGTAAGGATGTGTCTTATCAAAGATACACGACTCTTCATGTGAAAGGGTACCTTGCCTACTATATAAGCAGGGCCCTCATTGCAACATGGGACACTAAATTCAATCTATCAATATATATATATTATAATACATCAATCTACAATACATTTTAATACAAACATAGACTTTGTCTATTACAATGGTATCGGAGCGATGTAACAAACATAATAATATATAATTATATTATGAAAAGATGGAAGGATGTGTCTTATCAAAGAGACACGACTCTTCATGTGAAAGGGCACCTTTCCTACTATATAAGCAGGGCCCTCATTGTAACATGGGACACTAAATTCAATCTATATATATATATATATATATATATATATATATATATATATACACACACAATACATTTTAATACAAACATAGACTTTTGTCTATTACAGTGGTATCAGATCTATTCGACTCTCTGGCCGTCAACCGCTGCACAATCCATCCATTAAGCTTAGGTCCTAAAGTCATGGACACATATTTCCATGAAATATTGGAATTCCACAAAACTCAACAAAAATTATTACAGGAAACAAGGGAAATAATTATAAAATTGCTAAGGGTTTTTGAAACACCGGATTTGGCACCTACAATAGAAGTAGACCTTGACGTAAAAAGAACTAGCAATGAAGAATGTTTGAATGAGGAAAATCATGAAGTCATTGGTTTCGTAATGCTGAAGGCCAAGTCCGTGAGGCCTCATAAAAACTTGAGAGTGGTGAAGATTATCGGGATGTAAAGGAGAACTAAGATTACAAGATTGAATGCAAGTCTTTCTTGAAAGAAGCAAGTGCAATTAAATATCAAAATTATGGTCAAAGTAGAACCCCATCTCCAAGTCAACATATTCATGGCAATGAAAAAGATGAAGAAATACCCAAATAATTTTTCTGCCCAAAATGAAACAGATTCATGGCGGATCTAATTACAATTCCCACATCTGATTCATATATGATCAATATTTTGTTAAATAATTGCACCACCCAGAAAGTGTGCAGTACGATTTGATAATGAGAAAGGAAATGGAATGAATTCATTGTGAGGAATAAGTGATTATAGTAGAGTATACATTGTCTCTTGCTCCTAAGAATCGACCGACTACAAAAGAAATTATTAAGACATATGATGACCTAGAATTCCTCAAGCAACAAACCAGACACATAGAGGATGCAAATGCAGCCGTAATTTATCCATCTGGAAATCATCAGAATGGAAAGGCTGGTATCATCATAATGGAAAGGGACACCCAACATTTTGTTAACACAGGTGCCCGACCATAGAACCTTATCATAAAATAAGAATATACAGTTGTTCAAACCGCCATTGACTACTTAGTTGCAAGCCTTCAAAATTCATCAATACGCCCGAGAATTGGTTGTTGTCTTACGTTCACATAATCATTTAAGAGGATACAACACGTTTGTACAGTCATGCAATCATCTTAGAGGATACAATGTGTCTATACGACTCGAACCGTACAGTGATGGGTGAGGATTATAAACCAAAAATAATAATAATAACCTTATGCTTAGCTTAATACAAAAAAATAAAAAAATAAAAAAACAAAAAAAAATATATTTTCATTATGCTTTGAGGACAAAGCATTCTTTAAGAGGGAGGCAATGTAACAAACATAATAATATATAATTATATTATGAAAAGATGTAAGGATGTGTCTTATCAAAGAGACACGACTCTTCATGTGAAAGGGCACCTTTCCTACTGCATAAGCAGGGCCCTCATTGTAACATGGGACACTAAATTCAATATATCAATATATATATATATATATATATATATTATAATACATATATCTACAATACGTTTTAATACAAACATAGACTTTTGCCTATTACATTTTCTATGCTTTGATTTCTTGACATTCTTGATTGGATTTTTTCCCTCTTGTGAGTGAGGGTGATGCCTTATTTCTTAATGTGCTTTTATGTAGGAGGAATTAAGAGATAGGGGAGAGCTTATTGATTTTTGGGGTTCTACTGCTTGGATTTTTGAAACAACTTCTTGATCCTCTTGAGAATCGGGGGGTTTTTCTCTATCTTTAAGTACTTTCTATGTTTTTTACATCTTTAAATCCTTTTCTACTACTTCTAGAAAAAACTCTTGAACCTCTTGAGTATCGGAGGGTTCTATTCCATATTCAAGTTCTTCTTGTTATATTTACTTCTCTACCTTCTCACTTTCCTTCTTTGTGTCTTATATATTTTCAAGGGATTCAATCTTGTTAATATTTTCTTTTGATGATGATTCTTGAACTTTATCTGATTGGTGAAACCTCGTAGTCTACAAATTTATGTTCCTACTATTTACTAGCATAAATGGGTTTTTATTCGATTCACTGGAAGGTTTCAAATGTTTCTTTGAAAGAGATTGATCCTCTTTAATTCTTGGGTAGGTTTTAGAAAACATCTTGTACTCATTACTAGAGTTGTGTAACAACCCATCATGGTTGTTACCTTAACAAAATAATCTTTTGTTTTTTCTCTTTAAAACCATGTACCTCAAGGCAAGAAAAATATATAATTATTAAAGAACACATGCATATAAACCAACAACTACACCAGATAAAGGCTTGCTAAGAGGCCATAGAGAAGATGCATCTATACCATAAATCCAAATGACCAGCAATGCATAATTAAATACTCAAATACAAAATATTTGTACCCTTTAGATCATAGAAGTCCAAGGATGAACCAATTGTGCTCCATCTCCCATAAGAAGTATCCAACATGATCCCATGAATTGGTCTTCTATGAGATCCCATAAACTAGTTTTCAATAAACAGGGGGGAAATCACACCAAGGGTTAATTTTCCAGCCAACCAATGCAAAAAACTTCAAATATGTTTCCTCCTAAGTAGGGATAAATATCAATGAGTTAGGGAAGTCACAAGTTCACAGTACTCTCAAGAATCCAAGCCAAATTGCTCAAGAATAAATCAAACTAGATTACAATAATTCATCCTAAGTGTCGTGGAGAGGAACTGGACTTGTAACACCTCCAAATTCCATGGAATTATGGCATGTAGGGGTCTTACTACCACCTTTATTTTGTAACCACAACCAAAACTATAGTGGTTCCCCCTTTCAAGAAATGATCTTTCTACCACCTTCAGTTGGTGATTGCAACCACATTAATAGTGGCATCCTACAATTTGTGCCCAAAGGAAAATAGTACAAGGAGACATGCATAGTGAGCCTTAGTACCTCATGTTTTAGGTACACTAATATCCTCTTAATCCACATAGACATGGTTGCACAGACATAGTTCTATCCAACTCGTCAATATCATAATACAAGTGAATCAACAATACTAAGTTCCCCATAATCAATTTCCCATGAGCTATCCCCAACAATGGAAAATCCCCTTCTCTTATAATCTATATTAATGTAACATCTTCCCAATATATGTCTCCCTTCCCCTTTGTCATGCAAGGGAGGATTTAGTCTTAAGGGTGAATTTACAAGTGTTAATAATAGGGTAAAAGTGAGTTACAACCATTTTTCCTTCTACCTTTTTATCCAAGTTAACTTTCGAGGTCATTTTCACAAGCCTTTTCCCATTTCCAAAGATTAATAGGAACTAGGATCAAATAGTCATACTCATTGATACATGATCCCTTCCCTTGAGTGAATTTACCCATTTTCCACATAGGTCTCAACCTATAACAAGTTAGTCCATCTAAGACACCAATGCATATGCAACTTGATCATCGTGATAAATCTCACCATAATATAAATTTATTAATGACAATGCATCTTGTACATGTATACATCATAACTATACATGCATATATCATAAATCATAATGTGAACCATATTAATGGAAGGGTATAAAAATAATGTATACCTCATTAATTATCTCATAATAAGGAAAGATCATATTTAAACATCATCAAAGATTGTCATTGCTACATAGCCATCATTAAGAATACCAATGTTTTTTCATGCAATATCATCATTAATATCTAGAGGATGAATACAACGATAGGCATGTTAAACAACATGTGTATATAGTGTCAACCACAATATCAAGGACTAATCATGCTAACCATCATCCAATAATTACCAATGCTTCATAGCAATTATTAAGGATATTTAATGCTATTAATAGGAAATATTAGTACTCATCACAATCTATACAATCACCTAAGTGTCTAGGTCCATCATACACAATCATTAGTAGAAGAAAGTGCAAAGGGATGGTAAGTCCAAAACATCATCTCCTATTAATCATACTAAAGCATCAACACATCAATGCCATCTTTATCATACAAAAATTATATCAAATAAGGATTACTCATCATCATCTATCAAGGATATATCCATCATGTCACATATATGTAAAGTACATATCAAACAAGGGATCATTCAAAAATAGCAGTAAAACTAACAATATAAAACACTCAAAGTCTATATAAAGAGTAGCTAGCACAAAATATAAAGCCTAATAATAATTATTGAAAAGGAACACATCACTTCTTACCAAAGTATGACCCATCGATAACTAGCCATCTAGGAAAAACTCCACCATTATCCATGGAGGATGATACTTGTCAGCAATGGATATCAATAATTAGTAAAGAGTCAGTCATCCATAAACAATAATAACAACTACCATCATAGACAACCAAAAATCTTGCATAGTACCGAGATGCACCACATGGAGTTATAATTCCTCTATGGGCTCTCAATAGGGCTACAACCTCAAAGCCAATTCTATATTACACAACCAAGTATAAAAAACTTCTTTATTTCTAGACTCCCACTTCATGCATCATTTTCTTCAATCATCATCATTGATCAAACCCATGTTCTCACTTTAAATGATAATAAATCCCAAGAAATTATTATTTGATTATTACTCTATCATCAAGTCCATGGTATCCCATTAATATCACCAAGATCCTCAATATTAATTATGTATCTTTATCAAATAATCATTACCATTATTGAATCACAATATTTCTATCAATTTATCATGAGTGTCATTGAATTAGATTCATCAAATTTCTATTTAACCACATCAATTCTAGTTTAAATGCTCTACTCCTAACATGGTAGAGATGCTACTCCTTCTTTGAGGTGATTCTAAGTATCAAGAGTGAAATAGGAAACATCACACTCTCCTTTAATGACTAGACATTGGATCAACTGAACAAACTTCTTGTAAACAATTTCTATCTTGCATTGAGATACATCATCTAGTAACCATTAATATTCCTACCCTTGATTACCATAGATCTAGATTGATAAGAAAAAAATTGAGATATGCTAACTATAAAGGTATCCTAGATAATGTTTCTAATTTTAATTTAATAATAAGGTTTCTAATTAATTTAATGATGATTGGATTAATTGATTAATGATGATGTTGGTTTTCTTATGATAAATGAATTACCTTAATTACAGACCCTTGGATCACTCTCTTTTCCCCATTTCCTAATGCTATGAGATTCATTGGTTTATGTGTGATCTTTAAATTAAGTTCAATGATAGTCTTGTTAGAAACATAATATTAGTGCTTCTTAGGAGCTATCAAATGGATGGCAATACCATTACAGATTTCTATAGATGTATATCACACGTATGCTACCTAATGGGTTGGATGTTATGGTTTCTATGAACAACCAACCCCACCACTGATGCAAACAAATGCCAGTCCCACCATTGATTCAACAACATATAGCATTAGACATAACTCACCACTAACAAAGGATTCCTGATAGGATAAACTATTTTTGCCAATTCATGTTAGGATGAATTTTTTTTACATGTGAGAGAATATCCATCATCGTTGTATAATGAATAGGAATATAATAGGTCATTATTGAATGGAACCTCTTATAAAGAAATTGAAAGGATCAATCCCACTTCAAATTCTACTCAGTTCGGTCCACCATCACTTCTATTCAATGTCTATAGGTATAACCTGAAGAGTGAATACCATAGATACAGAGGTGTTGGTTCATGTAAGTCACCTCCACATAATACAACACATGATAAATATGAATAGAGAACTGTTTCTAGAGAACAAAATCTGCAATCCAGATAAATATTGCCACATAGAGATAGATTGTAGCCTTCCAAGATTTCTATTTTATTTTCAAAAGAAACTCTGCTTCGTCAGTATTTCTATTAGCTATGATATTTCACCATAGTGATTATCATAATATAAAACTATAGAAAATATAATCTCAACTAGATATTATTCTAACCATATGATAGCCCACAAATATTCCGCATCATCTCACAACCCACAATTTTTTTTTACGGCCATAGGGAGTTTGAGCACGTACTCAAGTCATGCTTTTCTTCTCCACACCTTCTATTTATCTAGTCACTACCAAACATTAACAACACACCCAAGTGATTCTATGTTTTCCTTTGGTTATGCGCCCTTGCTCTTATAGGAACTCCAAGGGTCACTTGTGTGAAACATCATGTCTCTTGGGTGTGTTGTTCCCCTTCATGAATCGTCACACTCAACCAACTCAGTGTGCCCCTCTCTAGACTCAGTGCACCAATCCAAGCCCATGCACCCATAAACCATCATGTCTCTTGGATCGACGTGCCGCATCCTTGGGTGTGCGCCCCTTGCCTTATGTGTTCTCTCATGCCAATCATTGTGACTCATCATGAGTGTGTCGATGGGGTCATCCAAATTCTCTGTTGTGCCCATGTTGTTGAGGGTAGATGGGTCCACTCCTTGGGCATGCTCCCAAGTTTCCCCTGCCTTACTCAAACCCAACCCAACTCTTTGTCAATCATTCTACAAAAATTAAGGTGTGTGCCCCTTTGGTGTCGCATATCACCATCGTGTGCCCAAGGTGCTCCTGCTCACACCCAAACATATTTGTTCTCCCAACTGATCACTTTCTCCTCATGCTCTTCATCCGCTTGATCGTTGAATCTTCCTAAGGAGCGTGAATAGTCTATGGGTGTCATGGGAGACCTTACATCCTCCCCCACTCCAAGTTTTTACCATCCTTGACAACATCCATCAATTTCCATGGAGTCTATGCCCCATCTACAGATCTTATCACCACCCAACGATTGTTGTTTCCTCAAATTTTTTTGTCAAGGAAAACTCTCAGGAAGTTGCATGAGCCTATGAAGTGTTATTTCTCTATGACTTGTTGATGCTTCTATACTTCATTATGTCTTTCCATGCTTCCATGAATTGGACCCCCTTGTGAATTCAGATGATTTGGTAGTGATCCAGATGGATATTGGTGGCCACCGACCTATTCCAACTTGCTCCTCGTGTTCATTTTTGTTTAACACTTCTTTCTGTACTTCTTTATAATTGTGATTTCTACACTTCTGGGGCTGTATGAAGCCTCACACATTCTCCAGGTGTATACGGGTGGCCTCTCGCTTAATCCAACTAGCCTATTTTGTATGTTTTCATGTCAACACATCTTGTTGTACTTTCAGGGCTGTTTTGAGGCCCTAAACATTGTTTTTTTGGCTTTCCACAGTCAGATTGTAGACAGAGTCAGAGTCTAATGATGAAATGTGTAGTTCTTTGAAAGAACGTTCGAACGGGCTATCACGTGCCTAAAATGGAGGTCGTATGCAAAGGTTATGACACTAGGAAGTTGAGGTACCAAATTATACCAACTTACCCATAGGGCCCACATGACTTTTGGCATTTCACCTTCTAGGGTTAGGTTTTTGGACGTCTAGGGTTTTGAAATTCATGAGTAATATTAAAAGGGACTATGGCACCTAATTGTAATCCATTTTTCTCAGAAAGATGCACGTAGCAACTACATCTCTTCTCAGAGATAGCTACCACCATTCGAGCAAGTTCCAGTTCTGCAGTTTTACAGTTTTAGCCTATTCCATTATTTAATAGATGATATTGTTCACTGAATATTTGTGTTATTCTTCCTATATCTATGTTTATGGTATTCAATCTGCAATTAAATTGTTTTTCTCCTAAATCTAGATCAGTGGTATCAAAGAGGTATTCTCTTCATTTATTTTTCTTCATGCATGTCCCCGACAAGGTATGGGTACAAGAAGTTGGGACTCGAACCAATTGATCCATTACCATATCGGCCATGTTGAGCTCAAAAAAAACCCATGGGAGATGAAAAGAAATATGATGGAGCAAGAGATCCTATTAAAATGTTGCTCGAAGAATCCCTCGCGCGACAAAGGAATGAAATGATGGACAAATTCATGCAGATCCTTCGACAGTTGCCCACGAGAGAAGCATCTTCATCAAACGACCATGAAACCCCCTTCAAGGTATAGGTAAATTTTTATATTCCATTATTTTAAGGACTGATAGATGTGGATGCTATAGATAAATGGTTAAACTTGCTCGAAGGATATTTTTTGGTCCACAATTTTTTCGATCGAGAAAACATCACTTTTTCACTCGTCAAGATCGTTCCCCATGTTAAAGACTAGTGGGATACCTACTCGGAGCAAAGGGACGTGGATGAACATGAAATTTTTGTGGTGGTCCCTACATGGGATTCCTTTTGGGAAGGCATTAAAGAAAAATACTTCCCTGTTGAAAGCTACGAGGACCAATAAACCATATGGACCACCCTACATCAAGAAAGGGACTAGACAATACCAGACTTCACCAATATTTTCCATACCCTCAAGACCAAATTGGGTATCAAATATTATGAGCATCATATGGTACTCAAATACCACGACTGTTTGCATAGATACATTCAAACAAAAATGGAGTTCCTGGACATCACCTCATTGGGCACAAATTATAGATATGCTGTCAAGATTGAGCATAAATTTAAGAAGAAACGGGGAGAGTTTGGATATCAAAACCCCTCACAGTTGAATCATGGAAAAGGAAACCCCAACCCACACACTAGGGGACCAAGTCATGATGGCCTCCCTCAGGACAATCCATCCAAGCTGCAACAAAAGAAGGGCAACAAGAAGACGAAGAAGGACACGGGAAAATGGTGTGAGTACCATAAAATTCCTTGGCACAACATCGATGAATTCCGCTCCAAGAAGTCCCTCGTGGATGAGCTGAAGGATTCTGAGTCAGAGGCAGATTCTACTTTCGAGTCAAATCCTGAAGGAGGGAAGCGTATTATCGATGTTGAACCTAGTGCCATGGTCACTACCACCAAAGTCCGACCAAGCGAACCGGAAGAACTAAAGGAAGGGGAACACCTCTTTCACTCATAGATGTGGGTTAAGGGGGATCTGATTCACTTCATTGTTGACATCGATAGTCAGAATAACTTGATTTCAGTAGAGGTCATCAAGCGGCTAAACCTGCCATCAACACTGCACCCGCAACCCTACACCATTGACTGGCTTCTTCAAGGAATAGATCTCCGTGTCAGGAAACAATGTTGTCTGTCCTACGACATCAAGAATTTCAAAGATGAGGTACTATGTGATATTTCTCCCCTTGAAGTTTTTGATGTTCTTTTAGGACAACCATACTTGTGGAAGCGTCATGATCTGTATGATTCTAGACCTCGCAGTGTTATTATTACTTTGGGTAGACAATTGTAAAAGATCCCAGAGGTGGCACTGCTTACTGCTATTTCTTTAATCTCTACTAAGAAATGTAGTAAGGTCATTTCACATATCGGGAATTTCATCTTATTTGTGATCCATTGATGTAGGAGCATTTCCTTCACAGTCATCAATACACACATGGAGGAGAGAAGAATGACATTTCAGCAAAGCCAGAAATTCAAATCGAGCATTAACTCAGAATTTATTTGGGTTGTTGAGATATTTTGTTGAGCAAATTTTAAAATCGTAACTTGTTTCTAAAGTCTCTAAGGACTGTAAGAAATCCCAGGCATGGAGTGTTGACTCTGTCTGATAGTAATTAGCAGTTATTGTAATAGGACTGAGTAGGTAATAGTTTTAAGTCTGAATTGATAGA
The DNA here is from genome assembly GCA_009831015.1 of Picea engelmannii. Classification (NCBI taxonomy): domain Eukaryota; kingdom Viridiplantae; phylum Streptophyta; class Pinopsida; order Pinales; family Pinaceae; genus Picea; species Picea engelmannii. Next base: position 697,780 of record ML784702.1, on the reverse strand, counting down.
TTTCAGGAACAGGACGAGAGAGCTCAAGGAGCCGTTCCTTAAAAAGTTTCATTTTCATTGTAAGAGTAGATCAGGATGGATAAAAGAGAGTAGAAAAAAGTAGAATAGAATAGCAGGAACACCATGTAATTTTTCATTTTTTAGTAATGAATAGAAGAGACAGGAGATTCTCATTAATCTGTGTTCATTTACTGTTTAAAGAAAAGTGTGTTGTATTCTCTGTGATGTTCATATTTTCATTTTATTTTCCCGTTGAGAGTGGAGAGAATGACTATATGATTCTATAATGAAACTGGATAAGTTTAAGTTGTTTTTCTACTGAACCATGTATGCAAGGTGTGCATTCCCTAACACAAGGTCTGCATTAACTAGATCTCAGAACGATTCAGAGAGGGAGGTTCAGAGGAGAACAAGGAGGCTTGATAATCCAGGTGCAAGGAGTGCACAGAACTTAGAGCCGACTAAGTTCGAAGAAACAACAAAGAAGAAAGCCAGGAGGGCGTGAGGTATTTTCTTTTCAAGAAAATCCCTTTGAATATGATTTATTCGAAATCCTCAAATGCAAGGTGTGCATAGGAGTTCGAATCTTTAAGGAGAAGTAGCTCAGGATGGAGTGTGTTTTCATTCATAGAGATCCAACTAAATAAGGACTGAAGATTTAGTCCTTGGCACTTATATGATTTCCTAATTCTGGGAAGAAAATTCGCAGAAGCTCAGGGGGGAGACCACAGTAACCGTTAGATCTGAATGTAGAGAGACGATAACCATCGGATCTAGAAGAATGACGAATATTTGAATGGATGGTGGAAATAATTCAGGAGGAAGTGTCGATCTTCCGATAGCCATCAGATCTGTGGAAGCAACACAAACCTTAGCGCTTTGTGCCCAAAGGAGGATTTTGAAATTCAGCGTCTATAGGAACAAGGGTGAAGTTCCTTTGGACTCACATGTTGCGAAATCTCGACGACCGTCAGATTTCATGGAAGACACCCATCAAGTAGGGAAGAGATCGAGAGTTGGGACACGTGGTGAGTAGTTGGTGTTTGGGAGAATCATCGAAAGAATCAAGACCATCGATCGTGGAGAGGACAGGTGGCGACAAGATCTGATCAACCGGGGGACTCACGAGGAGAAGAGCAGAGGATTCATGAGATGGAAATCCACAAAATCATATAGACCATCCCTCAGGAAGAATAAGATGAAGGATCCTGACTGTTGGTCAAGGGGCAGCGGAGACTGTCGAACCAGTGCGAAAGGATTTCAGAGTTTTTGCGTTCAGGGAACTGAAGGTGCAGGACCTTTGGTCTTGCAAGTTGCGAAACCCCAACGCGCTCAAGGTTTGACCCTAGGTCACGGGACCGGGTCATATGGTGATCCAATAAGGGAGGCGTTAAAAGAACATGGAGTCCTTTTGGAGTTCGAAACTTTGGGAGTTGAGAGGTAGGAGAGCATGTTCGTAGGTTTGTCGAACTGCAAACTTTGATAGCCCTTTTAGTGTAGACGCGTGGTTGTGGGGTGTGGTCACGTGAGGTAGGAGTTGAGAACCTTAAGCCCCCAATTGAGATTCGGGGATTCAAGTTGCAAAGGAACGAGACGCTTGACTACAGAAGTCTCGATCTATGAAAAGTGCTTTTTGGTTTAGCATGAGGTCACGATGAATGATCGCATTGACCAAGATTTAAGCATAGGCTAATCGTCGTTAATCTCTTTTCGACATTCGGTGGTTGAAGAGACAAGGATTTCTCCCTCAAGAAATCATGAATTGCAAGATGCGAAACACACCTTATGGGTAAGGCCATGGTCATAATAACGATAACATGAAGGGGGAGCTCACACTTGATGTTGGAGTCTTCACATGCGAGTTCTAAACAAGAGGACCTATGGATCGGATTTACAGGGTTCAAGTGAGGACCTGAAAGAGATGTTCCAGCTCAGAGTTAGAGGACGATCCAATGACCAGGAGGTCACAGATCCCACTCGGGTAGGGGGTTTGCATCAGGTGGTATCAGAGCCAAAGAAAAATATTTTAAGTTTGTTTGCAAAACATCAGACAAAAGAAGAAGAGAGGAATGTTGGTATCCTTCGTGGGAATTTCACTCTATTGGGAGGTGATGCAGTGAAGTCATGTCGCCAAGAAGGTGTAGAGAAAATGCAGAGATGGAAGAAGAAATCAGGGGACTCAGAATGAGGTTGGACGCCATGGAAACAACACAGAGAAGGGCACCAGATACTGACGATATCAGTGAAGATGAGAGTGAAAAAGAGGCCGAAGCTAGCGAAAATGTGGTAGAGGATGTTTCACAAGACCTCTTGATAAAATCTATTTCAAAGATTGGGGCCAGAGCAAGGATAGAAGTACCTATGTACGAATGTAATCTAGAAGTTAAAGAATTGCTAGATTGGATACGTGCCATGGATAAGAACTTCGATTATGAAGATATCGAATAGGAAAAAATGGTGAAGCATGCAGTGACGAGATTGAAGGGTCACGCAACATTATGGTGGGATGAACTGCAAGCCAAACATAGAAGAAATGGTAAGCAAAAAATTAAAAGCTGGGATAGGATGGTAGCTAAGTTGAAAGCTAAATTTATCCCAAAGGATTACCAGATCAATATTTACAAGAGGTTGCAGAGCCTGAAATAGAGAGGTTTATCAGTGAAGGAGTACACTGAAGAGTTCTACAGACTGAACATCAGGGCTGGATAGAAGGAGAATGAAGGTGAAAAGACAACCAGGTATATCAATGGGCTGAGATATGAAATCCAAGAAGAGATCAACATGATTTCTGTCAGTACAGTCGAGGATGCTTAACAAGCAGCCTTGAAAGCTGAGGAAAAATTAGCCAGGAGGCAAAGTCAATGAAGCAGAGGCGGAAATTATAGCCGAGGAAAAGGAACCAATAGGGAGAAGTTTCAGAAGTCAAAGCCAAAAGATGATAAGAAACATAGCCACCAAGAGAAGGGAGGAATCTCTAAAGAAGGACAACATGGTGGACGAAGTTCTTTTCCCAGAGGTAGAGGAAGAGGAAGAGCCAGAGGAGGCATAGTTAAATGCTATACCTATGGAAAGGAAGGGCACAAATCTTGGGAATGTGGATAAGCACACATTTCCGAAGCAAAGAAGCATGTGGAAGAAGAGGCCATAGAAGGAGAAATAAACCTCATGATGAGGAAATTTCTTCTCAAACCAGAGAAGGAACCAGAAGAACCAATTCAGTAGACAAGCCTATTTAGAACTTCTTGCAAGATGAAAGACAGGGTTTGCAAGGTGATCATAGATAGTGGGAGCAAGGATAATCTAGTATCCACAGAGATGGTGGAAAATATGGAGTTGAAGACAACTGCACATCCAAGGCCATACAAAGTATCATGGCTGCATAAAGGACATCAAGTCATGGTAAGTCAACAATGCTAAGTTGAGTTTAAAATAGGAGGTTACAAAGATGCAATATTGTGTGATGTAATCCCCATGGATGTCTGTCATATTTTATTGGGAAGACTGTGGCAATATGACCAAAAGGTTATTCATGATGGGAGAAAGAATACCTATACCCTAGAAAAGAATGGTAGGACACATATGTTGTTACCCATAGTAGACAAGGAGAAGGCAAAAGCTAGTTCAAGCATACTTCTCATGAGTGGGAAGGAGCTCTTAAAGGAAGTAAAGGAAGAGAGAGATATGCAGTTTGTTGTTGTGAGGAAGCCTAGTGTGGTCCTTACAAATACTTATGTAGAATATTTTCCTATAGAAATCCAATAACTGTTAGACAACTTCGCTGATATAGTTGTAGATGAGTTACCACACTCATTACCACCCATCAGGAGCATAAGCCATCACATTGACCTTATTCTAGGAGCTAGTTTTATGAACAAAGCAGCTTATAGGTTGACACCTAGAGAGAATGAGGAAGTCAAGAATCAAGTCCAAGAGTTGTTGGATAAAGGGTTAGTCAAGGAAATCCTAAGCCCATGTGCAGTACCGACTGTATTAATCCCAAAAAAATATGGAGGATGGAGAATGTGCACAGATTCTCGAGCCATCAACAAGATAACCATTAGGTACATATTTCCTTTACCAAGGATGGATGATTTGATGGACTGCCTGAGTGGCGCAAGCTATTTTTCCAAGATAGACTTGAAGAGTGGATACCATCAAATAAGAGTGAGAGAAGGAGATGAATGGAAAAAAGCATTCAATATGAATGAAGGATTATTTGAATGGTTGGTCATGCCGTTTGGGTTGACAAATGCACCAAGCACATTCATGAGACTGATGAATGAAGTGTTAAAAGACTTCATTGGAAAATTTGTCATAGTATATCTATATGATATACTAATCTTCATGAGAAAAACAAATGGAGAACACTTAAGACATTTAACCGCAGTGATGGAAAGGTTACAACGAGAGCAATTGCTGATAAATATGAAGAAATGTTCATTTATGAAGAAGGAGCTCATATATTTGGGATTCATAATCTGTTCGAATGAATTGAAGATGGACCCAGAGAAGGTGAGAGCAATTAGAGAATGGCCATCACCAAGAAACCTGTTTTAAGTACGAAGTTTTCATGGGTTAGCGACTTTTTATAGGAAATTTATCAGAAATTTCAGTGGCATATGTGCACCCATGTTGGATACTATGAACAAGAAACACAAGTCCTTTATTTGGATAGAGGAAGATGAAAAAGGTTTCAAAGTGTTGAAAGAGAATATCACAGAGCAACCAATTCTGGTCTTACCATATTTTGGAAAAACATTTCAGGTGAGATGTGACGCAAGTGGATTAGCTATTGGAGCAGTCTTGAGCCAAGAAAATAAGCCAGTTGCTTGTTTTAGTGAGAAAATGAATGACACCAAGAAAAAGTATTCCACGTATGACAAGGAATTTTATGCAGTGATTCAAGAGTTAAAAAAATGGAGACATTATTTAATTCCTAAAGAATTTGTCTTGTATAGTGATAATCATGCTTTGCAATTTATTACTAGGCAAGAAAAGTTGAATCAAAAACATGCAAAATGGGTAGAATTCATGCAGAATTTTACTTTTATTATTAAACACATTGCTGGAACTACTAACAAAGTTGCATATGCTTTGAGAAGAAGAAATTTGATTGTATTGGAATTCCAAGTGGAGACATTGGGGTTCGAACACCTCAAGGAGATGTATACAGAAGATGCAGATTTCAAGGGAGCGTATGAGGCATGCAAGAATCCTTTATTGTGAGATAGAAGCCCATGGACTAAATATTTAATTCAATATGGATTACTATTCAAGGGGAGCCAATTATGTATTCCAAAGTGCTCAATGAGAGACAACCTATTGAAAGAAAAACATAGTGGAGGTTTAGTTGGACACTTTGGTCACGACAAGAAGTTTGCACAATTGAGCAATTCGTATTATTGGCTGAGCATGAGAGAATAAGTGAAGAAGTTCGTGAACAAATGCAAATTTTGTCAGTATGCAAAGGGAAGATAGCTAAATATTGGTTTGTGTTAGCCATTGTCAATTCCAGAGAGGCCATGGGATGCAATCAACATGGATTTTGTTTTGGGATTGCCTAGAAATCAGAGAGGAAGCGATTCCATATTTGTTGTGGTGGACAGATTCTCGAAAATGGCACATTTCATACCATTCCATAAGACAAGCAATGCCACACACATCGCCAATTTTTTTTCCAGAGAAGTAGTGAGACTACATGGATTGCCGAGGAGCATAGTTTCAGACATGGACACAAAATTTGTGGGAGATTTTTGGAGGAATCTATGGAAAAGACTAGGGATGAACTTATCCTTTAGTTCAACATATCACCCTCAGACAGATGGACAAACTGAAGTAGTAAACAAAAGTCTAGGAAACCTACTGAGGAGTTTAGTCACTGAGCAAGGAAGACAATGGGATCAAATTCTGGCACATGCAGAATTTGCATTCAACAATTCAGTGAACAGGAGCACATGGAAGAGTCCATTCGAAATTGTGTATGGTATGCATCCAAGAGGGATTGTCGAATTAAGCGATTTGAGCCAAGATTAGTTCAGAAGTGCTGCAGCAGAGGATTTTGCAGCAGAAATGCAAAAACTCCATGACAGAGTCAGAGAGAAGCTATAGGACAACAATCATAAATACAAGAAAAAGTTGACTAGAGAAGAAGAGAAATTCAATTTGAAGTTAGGGATGAAGTTTTAGCTCATTTGATAAAAGAGAGATTCCCAAGGGGAATGTAGAACAAATTGAAGATGAAAAATATTGGGCCATGCAAAATTCTCAGAAAATTTGTAGCCAATGCTTATGAGCTTGAGCTGCCGGACAACGTTGGGATATCAAAAATATTCAATGGTGTGGAACTATATCCTTACCAGAGGAATGAAGCAGGAGAGATAGATGATCAGAAAGAGATTCAGTGGGAAGAGCAATTTCCCACAACAGAAATACCTCAGATGGAGAAAATCATTGAATAGAGGGATGGAAAGAAAACCAAGAGGAAAACATATCTTGAGTACTTAGTGAAGTGGAAATATCATCCAAGGGAAGATGCAAGTTGGGTCACAGAACCTGATATTTTGAAGCATGGAACGACAGTGCAGGAGCTCATGGATAGGAGTCCATGAAATTTTTTAACCAGAGGAATATGATGCAGGAGCATCGCCTTCACAGTCATCAACGCACACCTGGAGGAGAGAAGAATGACATTTCAGCGAAGCCAAAAATTCAAATCGAGCATTAACTCAGAATTTATTTGGGTTGTTGAGATATTTTGTTGAGCAAATTTTAAAATTGCAACTTGTTTCTAAAGTCTCTAAGGACTATAAGAAATCACAGACATAGAGTATTGACTCTGTTTGATAGTAATTAGTAGTTATTGTAATAGGACTGAGTAGGTAATAGTTTTAATTCTGAATTGATAGATTTCAGGAACAGGATGAGAGAGCTCAAGGAGATGGTCCTTAAAAAAGTTTCATTTTCATTGTAAGAGTAGATCAGGATGGATAGAGGAGAGTAGAACAAAGTAGAACAGAATAGCAGGAACACCATGTAATTTTCGTTTTTCAGTAATGAATAGAACAGACAGGAGATTGTCATATATCTGTGTTCATTTACTGCTTAAAGAAAAGTGTGTTGTATTCTCTGTGATGTTCATATTTTCATTTTCATTTCCTATTGAGAGTGGAGAGAATGACTGTATGATTCTACAACAAAACTGGATAAGTTTTAGTTGTTTTTCTACTGAACAGTGTATGCAAGGTGTGCATTCCCTAACGCAAGGTGTGCGTTAACTGGATCTCAGAATGATTCAAAGAGGGAGGTTCATAGGAGAACAAGGAGGCTTGATATTCCAGGTGCAAGGAGTGCACAGAACTTAGAGCCGACTGAGTTTGAAGAAACAACAAAGAAGAACGCCATGACACTACTGCATTTGGGTCAAATTCCGACGGCGCATTCGACGCAATTGCCACTTTCTATTGTCCGAAGACCGACAAACCTTGGACCCCCTCAAACGTCGTTTCACATGACGTCATTTTTCCGACGACCTACTTTTCGTCTATATTGCGAAATTTCAAATGTGGCAAGAGAGACGTTGCAAACATGGCAAGACCGACGTTTCAAATGTCGCAAGAGAGACGTTGCAAACGTGGCAAGAGAGATGTTTCAAACGTGGCAAGACTGACGTTTCAAACATCGCAAGAGAGACGTTTCAAATGTGGCAAGAGAGACATTGCAAATGTGGCAAGAGAGACGTTGCAAATGTGGCAAGACCGACGTTGCAAACGTGGCAAGTGAGACGTTGCAAACGTGGCAAGTGAGATGTTTCAGACGTGGCAAGAGAGACGCTTCAAAGGTGGCAAGACTGACATTTCAAACGTGGCAAGTGAGACGTTTCAAACGTGACAAGAGAGACGTTCTGAAGGTGGCCAGACCGACGGGAGGAGGTATTAGCTCCGACGTGGTTGCTATGGGAGCGACACTCTTGAATGTCGCAAGAACGACGTCCATCAGGTGGCAACAGCGACGGTCGAGAGTTACTAGCTCCGACGTGGTTGCTATGGGAGCCCAAAGGAGGAGTAAGTCATATAGGTGTCAGCTAGTGACAACATACATGGAAATTTCTTCCTGCTTCATTAACATTTTCTTCAAAATTAAATTTACGACAACGAAAAGACATAACTTATTTGCAACCTTCAGTGCACACTTTAGCTTCAGTCACTTCAACATCCATGCTATGTTTCCTTTCACTCTCAAGCCAAGTGGGAGATTGCATCTCCATTTCATTTAAGTTCAAAGCTTCATCATCATTTATGACAACAATCTATTCATAAGGATGGTCTTTGAATTAAGCCAAATGATGCAGAATAGGAGGCACACATTCACTCAACAATTCTGATACATATTTTGAGCAATCTACATCATTGACAGATTGTTGTTCATTGTTGATGAATAGAAAAATATCTTCTTCTTGAAGCTACGCTTCATCTTGTTCTTAAATATTTGATTCACCTTCAACATTCTACCCAGCTAGTACCTGAGAACAAGTCATAATCATAACATCTTCTGCCTGCACACTATGAACTCTAATGTAGTAGTGAGAGAAACCCATAGAAGAGATATGAGACTACATTAAATAGATGAATGTCGACACCCAAGCTCTAGCCAATCCCTTTGGATTAAGTGGTCAGGTTGAACAAGATATGGGTAGAAAATTACCATTTAGAAACTATGCATGAATCTATGTTGGCAAAGAAGACAACCCTATGAGAGTTTTTCCCCACTATATAGTATAGAGCCTGCCTATTTGGACTTACA
>ML784702.1:639712-686264 GCA_009831015.1 Picea engelmannii | reverse complement strand
CTTGCATTGTTTACAAAAGGCTATCAAGAAAGGTCACAAAACTGGAAATGTTGAGCTTAGAAATCCTCATACAAATGCAGGAACTTTGGCATTGAGTGACAGAATGGAAAGATATTATTGCAAATACAGGTGCAAACAGAAAAGATTGCTAATCTAGAAGAACCTCATATTTGAAGAAATGGATAACCTTAATAGTAAGGTGTTGACTATCAAAAACAAACAAGTTGAAAGAATTTCACATCATGAAAACTTGAAGAATAAGACAGTTTTCCATGAAATCCAAAGTAAGTCTCTGAACATAATTCTTGGGTGCAAGTAATCAAAGGGAAGAAGCTTAAAATTTCAGATCATGGCAAGCAGATTTTGCACTAAGTAATTCAAACCCTAAAACTAGGAAATTTAAAGCTGATAAACTCCTATCAAAACTGTGAAATCTGAAAGCTAGATTATACAAACACATCACACTGGAAAATGCAAACGGAAAGTACAAATCTGAACCATCAATCAATCATCTGTATATTAACTCAGTAAAATAGAAATTACAATGCAATAATCTCAAGACCTTATTGTTTAACTCTGACTCTTTCTCAAAACTGAATGTCTCACACATTCATCCTCTGATTATTTTTATAGACTAAGAATTGCTAGGGTATGCAAAAATAGAATGAGTACCACCCCTATGGTGCACAAAAACTAAGGAAGACTAGGCAAGTTGCTATCCACGACCTTACTAAGGATCAACTATAGCTTTATGAAATAGGTTCCAGAGATGATGGTCTTGATAGATGCTCAGTTGACAGGGTCAACCCTGTTACTACCTGTTAACACCAAATTTGCCTACATAATCGGGCAACATGAACTTTATCGGGCAACATGAACTTTTTTTTTTATAATTTTCCCCTATTTTGCGACAATATGGACAATTTTGTCCATAACGCCGCAAATAAAACGTCGGAATTTTTACAATATGTAGTAGTGTGAGGGCATGAGGTATTTTCTTTTGAAGAAAATCCCTTCGAATCTAAGTTATTCGAAATCCTTGAACACAAGGTCTGCGTAGGAGTTTGAATCTTTAAGGAGAAGAAGCTCATGAGGGAGTTTGTTTTCGTTCACAAAGATCTATCTGAAGAAGGACTAAAGATTTAGTCCTTGACACTTAGAATATTTCCTAAGTCTGGGAAGAAAAGTCGTAGAATCTTAGGGGGGAGACCACAGTAACCATCAGATCTGAATGCAGAGAGCCAATAGCCGTCGGATCTAGAAGAATGGCAAGGAGTTGAAAGGATGGTGGAAATACTTCAAGAGGAAGTTTTGATCTTTCGATAGACGTCAAATCTATGGAAGCAGTGTGAACCTTAGTGCCTTGTGCCCAAAGGAGGATTTTGGCATTCAGGGTCTAGAGGAATAAGGGTGAACTTCCTTTGGACTCACGTGTTGTGAAATCCTGACGACGATCAAATTTCACGGAAGACACCCATCAAGTAGGGAAGAGATCGAGAGTTGGGACACGTGGTGAGTAGTCGGTGTTTGGGAGAATCACTAAAATAATCAAGATCGTCCATTGTGGAGAGGATAGGTGGTGATAAGATCTGATCGACCGGGGGACTCACGAGGAGAAGAGTGGAGGATTCACGAGAAGGAAATCCATGAAATCATCCATACCGTCCCTCAAGAAGAATAAGATGGAGGATCTTGAACGTTGGTCAAGGGGCAGTGGAGATTGTCGATCTAGTGTGAAAGGATTTTAGAGTTTTGACGTTCAGGGAACTGAAGGTGCATGACCTTTGGTCTCACAAGTTGTGAAACCCCGATGTGCTCAAGGTTTGACCCTAGGTCAAGGGACCGGGTCATATGGTGATCCACTAAGGGAGGCGTTAAAATAAACTAGGGTCCTTTCGGAGTTTGAAACTTCAGGAGTTGAGAGGTAGGAGAGCATGTTCGCGGGTTTGTCGAACCGCGAACTCCGATAACCATTTTGGTGTAGACTCGTGGTCGTGGGGCGTGGTAACGTGAGGTAGGAGATGAGAACCTTAAGCCCCTAATCGGGATTTGGGGATTCAGGTTGCAAAGGAACGGGACGCTTGACTGCAGAAGTCTCGATCTATGAAAAACACTTTTTGGTTTAGGGTGAGGTCACGATGAACGGTCACATGGACCGAGATTTAAGCACAGGCTAATCGTCATTAATCTATTTTTGGCATTCGATGGTTGAAGAGATAAGGATTTCTCCCTTGCGAAATCCCGAATCATGAAATGCGAAACACGCCTTATGGGTAAGGCCATGGTCATAAGGACGATCACATGAAGGGGGAGCTCGTGCTTGATGCTGGAGTCTTCACACGCGATTTCTAAACAAGAGGACCTATGGATCTGATTTACAGGGTTCTAGTGAGGACCCAAAAGTGTTGTTCCATCTCGGAGTTAGAGGATGATCTAGTGGCTGGGAGGTCGTGGACCCCACTGGGGTAGGGTGTTTACATCATCCGTTCTCACAGTAAGCAGAAGGTTGCCGCCACATCCGTGGCTTCTACACAACACCTCTCTTTGTAGCAGAATCAAGTGGAGGGGATCATGGAAGAATATAGAGACATATTCATATCACTTACAAGGGTACCAACACACTACAAAGTCAAGCATCCAATTGATCTTACCCTCGATGCACCTCTACCTAATGGACCTATCTATCCACGCTCACTGATGGAGAATGACGAAATCAGGTGTCAAATACAAGAGATTCTTCAAAAGGGGCACATCAGACCCTACTCCTCCCCTTGCAGAAGCCCGATTGTACTGGTGCAGAAGAAGGATGGGACTTGGTGACTTTGCATTCATTACAGAGCCTTAAACAAAATCATAGTCAGGAACCACTATCCCATTCCCAGGATTGATGAACTTCTTGGCCAACTCAAGGGGGAAAATTTCTTCAGAAATATTGACCTGAAGTCTGGCTACCACTAGGTTCGCATCGAACCAACGGATGTCTGGAAGACAACCTTCAACTTTAAGCAAGGTCTCTATGAATGGCTAGTCATGCCCTTTGGCTTAACAAATGCACCGACCACTTTCACGAGGTTGATGGATTATGTATTGATACCCTTAACCAACTCCTTTGTGGTAGTATATTTGGATGACATCATCATCTTAAACAGAATGTGGGAGAAGCACATGCGGCATATTCAACAGGTTTTGCGCACTCTACGACAGCACAAGCTTTATGCCAAATTAGAAAAATTCTCTTTTGGCATGAACATGGTCTAGTACCTGGGATACATTGTTGACGATCATGGGGTACATGTTGATCCAACTAAGATCCAAGTCATCCAAGACTGGCCAGTCCCAACCACACTGACCGAGCTTTAGAGCTTCTTAGGACTCGCCAATTTTTACCGATAGTTCGTGTTGGGATGCTCCCATATTGCTTGGGCCCTTAGCCAGGTGACCAAGGGAGGTGGTAGGGCCAAGTTTGTGTGGGGGAAGGAGCAACAAAGAGAATTTTAATATATGAAACATCATTTGTGCTCAACTCCAGTACTCTCCTTTCTTGATCTGTAACAACCATTCGATATTGAGACTGATGCATCTGACTATGTTGTGGGTGCAGTTCTCACTCAACATGGGCATCTGGTGGCATACCATAGTGAAACACTCTCTGATACTATCCGTAAATACCCCACCTATGATAAGGAAATTTATTCCATTATAAAAGCCTGTCGTCAATGGAAACATTACATTCTGGGGATAGAGATGATCATACACACTGATCACAAGCCTCTGCATTTTATACAGACATAAGGAAAATTGCAGAACGACTACCATTAGAAGTGGTCCACCTACCTGCAACAGTTCCATCTCAACATCAAGTATAAGACAAGTATCTCCAATTGTGTCATTGACTACCACAATTAGACTCCTATGGCTGCACTTACCACTGTGCTCCATTCTTGTGGACATGAAACATCAGAGTGGCCCCAACTTTACGAAAAAGATCTGGACTTCGCCACCACATATCATCTTTTGGGTACACGTGCAACTGTCACTGATTTTCACATTCAGGATGGACTCTTATGCCACCTAGGCCATCTCTGTGTTCTTACAAGAAAGCGTGCAAAGATAATTTGGGAAGCCCACTACAGTCGGGTGGCAGGACATTTTGGCATAGAGAAAACTGTGGCCTTCCTTCAGAAACAATTTTATTGGCCAAAACTTTGTCTGGACATCAACAAGTATATCATATATTGCATTGCATGCACCATTACCAAGCCGACCATCAATAAGAAAGGCTTATACACCCCTCTTCCTATTCTTGAGAATTCATGGGAGTCCATCTCAATGGATTTCATATCTAGTTTTCCATCCACCAAGCACGGAAATGACTACGTATTTGTGGTCATTGATCAGTTTTTGAATATGGTCATCCTCACAACCTGTAAGAAGACTGTCATAGTGGCCGAAACTGCCAAGTTCTTCTTTGAACGATTTTGGGTTCACTTTGGGATACCACCGATCATCATCTCCGACCAAGACAACAGGTTCCTCAACACCTTTTGGTCAAGTCTCTGGTCTCTGTTGGACACCAAGCTCACAAAATCCACTTCTTTCCACCCCCAAACCGATGGCCAAACATAGGTCGTAAATTGGATGATTTTTCACATCCTACGCATGTACAATTATAATAATCCCCGTACATGGGACGAGAGTCTCCCATATGTCCAACAAAGTTACAATAGGGCTCTCCATAGTTCCACCAGCCATAGCCCATTTCAGGTGGGTTTGGGATTCCAACCCTTGGGACCCATTGATGTTGCACTTCCTCTTGCCACCACATAGACAAAATCTTCCCCTGATTAATCTGCGGTCGACAAAGCCACCATATTCATTGATTGGATTCAATACATCCACCAATAGGTCTAGGAGATATTGAAGAAATCCAATGCTAAGTACAAGCAGTGCCATGATAAACACAGGGTACCACACCAATTTTAGGTTGGTGACAAAGTCTGGTTACATTTGCAGAAGGAGCATCTCACCGAGCCACTTCATTATGGGGTTTACACTATCACCAAGGCTATGGGTAGCAATGCTTTTGAGCTCAACACTTCACCTTTCCTTGGTCTGCATCCAGTATTCAATGTGGACCTCCTTCGGCCATATTGTCCACCATTATTGGACACCTCTGAGATCATTGAACAAATGACACTAATAGAGCTCAACCTTGACTGCATGGAACAAGAATCCACCGATCAGATAGTGGACACATGGGTCAAGGGCACTCGCCAGTAGTAGATCCATATTTATTGGGTTGTCAAGGCAGGGAAACTCCTACACCAAGGCAAGTGGCTCACCTGGGGCCAAATCCAGTAGAAGTTTCCTCACCTAATGGGGGAACTCAACGCAATGGATACCATTGCTTCCTAAGGGGGGAGGATTGATCCAAATGGATATTTGTGGCCACCCACCTATTCCAACTGGCTCCTCGTGTCCATTTTTGTTCAACATGTCTTTTTGTACTACTTTTTAATTGTGAGTTATACACTTTTGGGGATGTCTGAAGCCTCACACATTCTCCAGGTTGATACGTGTGGCCTCTCGCCTAATAAAAATAGCCTATTTTGTATGTTTTCATGTCAACACATTGTGTTGTACTTTCAGGGTTGTTTTGAGGCCCTAAACATTGTTTTTTTCACTCGCCACAGTCATACTATAGACAAAGTTAGATTTTGATTCCAGAATGTGTATTTCTCTGAAGGAACTTTCCAATGGTCTATCACACGCCTAAAACAGAGTTCGTATGAAAAATTTGTGACCCTAGGAAGTTGAGGTACCAAATTACACCAACTTACCCATAGGGCCTGCATGCCTTTTGGCGTTTCACCTTCTAGGGTTAGGTTTTTGGATGCATAGGGTTTTGGAATTCATGAGTAATATGAAAAGGGCCTATGGAGCCTCATTGTAATCCATTCTTCTTAGACAGATGCACATAGAAACCACATCTCTTCTCAGAGATAGCTACCACCATTCGAGCAAGTTTCAGTTCTGCAGTTTTACAGTTTCATCCTATTCCATTATTTAATAGAAGATATTGTTCACTGAATATTTGTTTTATTCTTCCTATATCTGCATTTATGGTATTCAGTCTGTAATCAGTTTGTTCCACTCCTAAATCCGGATCAAGTAGCTATTCTAATATTCATTCCCCTCTCTGAAGAAATCACATCTTTGTGTTCAAACATCCAATTCCTTTTGCAAGCTTGTCGCATCTGCAACTTTTTGTTTCCTCCAATATGTCAAGTAACCCACAACATTATCAATAGTTTTCACCAAGGAACCTCCTCAAGGCGCCCTATTGGCCTCACTACCTCCCACTGAGATAGTGAGATGACATGCAACAATCTAGTTTGAAGGTGAATGGGGATGGTTGGTTGGGTTATCTCCCTGATCTCCAATCTGTCCCATTGCGATCGATGGACTGTTACCATACTTTTGCATTATTTATGTAAGAAACTGTACATTTGAACCTATTTTTCCTTCCCACTCCTCCATGAATCATTCTAGCTCAGGTTCATACAACCATTCTATTGATACTTAGAACACATCACCAAAAGACTTCATCCTCCCTTGAAATCTGACCTTCTTTACTTCTGATTTCCTCTAAAATTCGACTTGTATATAAAATGAATGTATAATGATATGTATTTATACCATTTATGTCACTTTATTTTAACATTAGGGCTGACCTAACACTTTCTTATTTTGTAATTCTTTACTTTAATTGTCTTCAGTGTTGACCAGTATTTCCTTCTTCAATTCACTTTGTCATCTTCAAAAATTCATTTCTACTCAACCATGAGGATCCACATGATGTTCCACATACCACCAGAAACAACATGATGTATACTATCCATCCATGAGTGTTGTATCTACATGTTCATTGTCCTTCATGTCCAAATACCATATCAATCTTGTGGTCCAAAACCAATGATTAGGGTTAACATCAATGACAACAACCAATCTTCCAACAATTGCCCCCTTTGTCATTGATGACAACACTCATGCTCCCCCTATCATAATGATCCCAATTTATCTCCCCCTTTGACATCAATGGAAAAGGGTAGGGATTCTCCCCCTGAGTTTAATGGCAAAAGGTAACTCTCTTCTTTGGGGCTGCTCCCCCTGAACATGCGACACTCAATAATACTTCATCCTTATTTTTGGTCTTTGGGACTTTTTCTTCCTTGGAATCCTTTTGTGTGGCTTCTATCTTCTCTATCTTCTTCATGTCTAGGATGTATATTTTGTTAGGTATTATTGTTGCAGTTGCAACCAATCTTCCTGAGTTATTTTCTTTGATTTTACATTTTCAGGAGTCAAACGTAAGAGTGTATCCTTGATCACATATTTTGCTGACACTGAGGAGATTATGCTTCAAATATTCAACCAATAGGAATTTTCCTGATTTTACATTTTCACTTCCAAGATTTAAAGTTCCTTTTCCAAGTATTTTGGTAGATGAGTCATCTCCAAATGCAACATTTCCACCCTTTTTCTTCAAGCTGACAAATTTTCTTTGATCTCCGGTCATATGAGATGAGAACCCACTGTCTATGAACCATTCATCTTATTCTTTGCATTCTTTAGTGACCAATGTTATTTGACAGTTTTCATTTGTGGAATTTCTTTCCTTTTCCATGTTGTAGTTGGTATACATACATTTGACATACGATTATCTTCCTTCATCTCTCTGCAATGTTGTTCTTTGTGACCAAGATTATTGCACTTTTAACATACAATATTTTGATCCATTAATGGGTCAAATGGATTATAATTTTTGTTGACAGGTTTAAGAACATTTCCATATCTACTATTTTCACCATTCATTTAGCTTTCATAGTTATGCTTTTCATTGATTCTACAATTGATTGCCTTGTGTCCAAAATTTCCACAAGTATAACAATGTCCAAGAAATAAATTTTGATACCTCAGAGTAAGTGATCTTCTTTGTGGTGTGGTCCATCTGGGTTCATGGTCTATTCTTTTGTAGTTTCCCTCATAATGATTTCTTTCATACTGTTAATGCCAATTCTTGTAAGGGGGGTGTTTTCTCACCAGATTTGAGCCCGTGGCGTAAAATGCGAAGAAATGGGGCTTAAAAAACCCATCAAATGCATTTTGTCCAAGTTCACAACCATGTGTGCAATGTGCAGCACGTAAGAAATCCATTTCGGGTTAAAAGTGCAAGCAGGCAGGAGACTCCAGTATTCAACGACAAAGATCAATCGATGGAGTAGATCGACGGTCGACGGGTAATTACGGTCAACAGAGTTGCACGAGGAATAAGTCATGCAGAGTCACGATTTCACGAGTCGGGAGAGCAAAGGGAGTAGATTCATCAGAACTTGTGAAGCCCAAAGTACCAAAGTCTTGAAACCTGGGATTACAGGGAGCTGTTCGATCTCGTGGGGATAGGTGGTGGCATATTGAACTTTTGGGGAATTGGTGTTTCAGGGTTCTCGTCAACGCATACACCAATAGCCCGAAGCCCCAAAACATGAAATGAGAAAGCATCAAGGATGGGCCCATGGTTCTAGCCAGTGATCATATGGACGAGGGGTAAGGGAGGCACCAATACAATGTATCCCTGTCACAATTTTAGCAATCAGGATTCTTGAGGGTGAGGAGTTGACTCCTTCCCATCGCCGATACACGATATTCATGGAGTGCCTTTGGTTTCAGGGTAGGGTCACAACCCATAGTCTCATGGAAAGTAGGTACAGAAGAAAGACAAGCACCTGTTCAGTCCATAGATGGCTAAGAGCTAGCTAAGGAGATAATCCTAGCCGTCAATTCCAAGGAAAGATCGATCTGTTGGTTTGGACAGGATAATTTTGTGACGTCGGGTATCAGGGATCCAGGACACAACATGCAGGAATCCACGAAAGGAAAAATGTTGAAGTGTGTTTGAAAATAGGTGTAGGGTCATGGCCCTGGGTTACATTGAGAGTAGAGCCAAAAGAAAAGGAGGCTACCCTCCAAGCCTCGGATACTTGGTGCATGGTCGTCCCCGGTACATGAAGCCTCAACCATCTGCCATGAATGAATGTAGTTAATGATTTTTGAGCGGGTTGTTGAAACCTCAACTCAATCCATAATTGGAAGGCATGGAAAGTCTGGTGCAGTCAGCCTGTGGTACCCCTGTGTATAGGTCTCCCTACAAGAGCCATGTCGATCTGATGTTCATGTCAGTCAAGAGGATCCTGCACATGCTTACTTGAAATTTAATGGCTCAAAAACTCTCCTACTACCAGTGACGAGTTTCTTTGAGTATATATACTCAGTTTTTATATTTTTCTAAAGGTGTGGATGGTAGAGCATAGCTCCCGTATTGTAAAGTTTTAATGAACAATCTGGTTTTTGGTTATGCATGGTCTTTGAGACTTCTTGTTTGATGACAATCAAATTTCCTACTCTCTCTTATTTCCCTCTAATACTGAAAGAGTTCATGATTGATTGATTCACATGAATCATTGTGACTGTGTTATGATAAATTTTTTATGGTAACGTTGTTATGATTTCTTTTAGTGTTCTTGTTTTTTGAATATAAGAAGTTCTTGTGTTTAAGTTTTCCCTCTTTGGGCTGTTGGAAGCTTGATGCCTACAATATACCTTTGCATTTTCTCACCGAAGTCTTCCTCCTACTCACCCTTACTACAACTTAATGTCTGAAGTTAAATTAAGACCTCACCTTCTCGTGCACGTCAGTCCAGTTTTGTGAGTTAAAACGATATTCTTCTGGGTCTGCGCCCATTTGACCACCCCAATTTATTTATTCGTGACAAATAAAACCGACGGGTATTAGGTTTACTCTTGCCGCAATCCGGGAGTGACTTCTGGTGCTAACATTTCTGGCGCCGTTGTCGGGGATGAAATTGAAGATTTTCCTTGGGATTGAACGACAAAGCTTACTAGTTCTGAGGGTGCATCAGAACCTAGTACATCGAAGATTGCAACTGTGCACTTGGCGATTCCACTATAGTGACTCCAATGTTTCCACTTCATTGTTTCAGTTGTGGCTACTTTTAGCACACTTGAAAGCTGAACCAGAGGAGCTTTCTCGAGAAGGTTTTCAGCAGCTTCTTTCTCAGCTTGAGAAGTTCCTTGGGGTAGCGACAATGTTAGGATCTGTCCTTTAATGGTGAACAAAGAACAAATACATTTAGAGTTGCGCATATTTCACTTGGTGACTCCATGATTAAAGGATTGATTGGTGACTCCATTGTTTTGAAATGGAAAGTATCCTGGCTCAAAGGTTTGCTCCATTTAATTTTTTGGTTGTTCCTGGTTTTCCTAATGTTGTCCCTAATCCAAATGAATGGGGCGATTAGTTGCCCATATTTAGAGAGTGTAAAGAGGACAACCCTGCTCAACATCTCCATGAGTTTCATTAACTCAAGCATCAGTGGGGAATACATCACGAGGATGTATTATTGAAAATGTTCATGTTCTCATTAGCAGGAGATGCTCGTGAGTGGTATTTATCCTTACCTCCTACCAACATCTCCTCCCTGGAGGAGTTTCATGCAGTTTTCAATAAGCCCTGTCAAAAGTTATACTCCTCTAAGTTAATTTGTCATAACTATTGTGAGGAATGGGAAGGCCATGATCAAGATATGGCTGTGTCTAATGAAGACTATAAGAATGAGGACTATATGGAGGAAGAAGATGCTCTGGGAAAAGTTATGGAGCTGATTAAATATCTCTCTGCTAAACTAGAAAGGTTAGAATCTAGAGAAAGCGCAGAGGATGTTCCAGCCCTTGAAGAGGATGTTCTTGGAAGCTCTACTAAGGCTGATGTCGAAGATTTTATAGCTGTAGAGGCCTTACATTCCATTCCTGATGTACCTGCTGCCCCAAGATTTGATGATTATTCAGATGAGGAGAAGAAAAGCCCCACATCATAGTTTACAGACCATAGGAGCAACCAACCTGTATATGAAAACTATGAATCATATTCTGAGTTGGATATGTAGGACTTCCAAGAGAAGACTACATATCCTTATCTTCCATTCGTTAAAGAAGAATATTACGAGGAAATCAACCATTCCAGACCCACAGATATCACTGAGTAGCGGATTGAAGATAAAAAAGTTCCCACGGGTCCTGTTTATCATGATTATGAATCTGACCCTTGGGAGAGCAAAGAAGAAGAACCAGAGGAGCAGTAGGAGGAGCAGTTTATCTCTTGTTCAGATCCAGTTAGAGAGTAGCCATCGCCTGAGAAAATTCAACCTACATTAGCTTCTCATCCACCTGTGCCTACTAGATACATTCAACCCAGTGTGAGCAGCTATGTAGCAGAAAAAACTACCTGTTACAAATCTTCCAGAATCTGCCACTCATTCTATGAGACTGTCAACGACTACATGGAGTGGCATTTCCTTCATACTTTGGAGCTATCCTATTTTATCTCAACTTCATCCCTTGGAGAAAAGATGAAGGATGTAACCGTTTTGTTGTTGCAGTTGCATCATTTGTTACCAATCATTGACAGAATGAAGGAGCTTCCCTTCAAGAAGTTACTTGAATGGCTATGGTGGAAGTTTACTTTCACCTAGCCCCATGTAAAAACAAATTAGTTTAGGACTGTACATAAATAAGATCCTTTGACCATATATGTTTATTTTGTTTTGATTTTACTTTTCGTCTTGTATTTTCAGCAGGGTGTTTTGATATTGACTCCATAGCCCAACAGAAGGCATTGAAGTTGCAGAATGAGTTCTTAGAGCATCATAGGGATGACTCTATCCCCCATGGAAACTAATGTTAACACCAATTCTTGTAAGGGGGGTTTTTTCTCACAAGATTCGAGCCCGTGGCGTAAAATGCGAAGAAATGGGGCTTAAAAAACCCATCAAATGCATTTTTTCCAAGGTCGCAGCCATGAGCGCAATGTGCAGCACGCAGAAAATCCATTTTTGGGTAAAAAATGCAAGCAGGCGGGCGGCTCCAGTATTCAACGACAAAGATCAATCGATGGAGCATATCGATGGTTGGTGGGTAATTGTGGTCAACGGAGTTGCATGAGGAATAACATCATGCAGAGTCACATTTTTGTGAGTTGGGAGAGAAAAGGGAGCAGAGTCATCAGAACTCGTGAATCCCAAAGTACCGAAGTCCTGAAACCCAATATTATAGGGAACCATTCAATCTCGTGGGGATAGGTGGCGACATATTGAAATTTTTGGGAATCAGTGTTTTTGGGCTCTCATCAACGCATACACCCATAGCCCGAAACCCCAAAATGTGAAATGTAGAAGCATCGAGGATGGCCCATGGTTCTAGACGACGATCATATGGACAAGGGGTAAGGGAGGTGCCAATAAAATCTATCCCCATTGCGATTTCGAAAATCAAGATTCTCGAGGGTGAGGAGTTCACTCCTTCCCATTGCCGATACATGATATTCATGGAGCGCATTTGGTTTCAGGGCAGGGTCACAACCCATAGTCTCATGGAAAGTAGGTCCAAAAGAAAGATAAGAGCCTATTCAGTCCATAGATGGCTAAGAGCTAGCTAAGAAGATAATATTGGTCATCGATTCCAAGGAAAGATCGAGCCGTTGGTTTAGACAGGGTGATTTTATGACATTGGGTATCGGGGATCTTGGACACAGCATGCAGGAATCCTGGAAAGGAAAAATGCTAAAGTGTGTTTGAAAACAGGTGTAGGGTCATGGATCTGGGTTACATTGAGGGAAGAGATAAAAGAAAAGGAGGCTACCCTCTAAGCCTTGGATAGATGGAACATGGTCATCCCCAGTACATGAAGCCTCGACCATCCGCCATGAATGAATGCAGTTAATGATTTTTTAGCATGTTGTTGAAACCTCAACTCAATCCATAAATGGAAGGAGTGGAAAGTTTGGTGCAGTCATCCCGTGGTACCCCTGTGTGCAGGTCTCCCTATAAGAGCCATGCTGATCTGATGTTCCTGTCAGTCAAGAAGAGCCTACACACACTTACTTGAAATTTAATGGCTCAACAACTCTCCTTCTATCAGTGGCACGTTTCTCTGAGTATATATACTCAGTTTTTATATTTTTGTAAAGGTGTGGATGGTAATGCATAGCTCTCATATTGTAAAGTTTTAATGAACAATCTGGTTTTTGGTTATGCATGGTCTTTGAGACTTCTTGTTTAATGATAGTCATCTTTCCTAATTTCTCTTATTTCCCTCTAATACTGAAAGAGTTCATGATTGACTGATTCGCATGAATCATTGTGACTATGTTATGATAAATGTTTTATGGTAACACTATTATAATTTATTTTAGTGTTCTTGTAATTTGAATACAAGAAGTTCTTGTGTTTAAGTTGTCCCTCTTTGGGCTGTTGGAAGCTTGATGCCTACAACATACCTTTTCATTTTCTCACCGAAGTTGTCCTCCTACGCACCCTTACTATAACTTACTGTCTAAAGTTAAATTAAGACCTCACCTGCTCGTGCATGTCAGTCCAGTTTTATGAGTTAAAACAATATTCTTCTAGGTCTGCGCCCATTTGACCACCCCAATTTATTTATTCATGACAAATAAAACTGATGGGTATCAGGATTACTCCTGCTGCAATCCAAGAGTGACTTCTGGTGCTAACACATACCTGATGGGAGAGGATATTCTTGATGTCTCATTCCTTCTGAATTCTAGTCTTCTAACTTGTTGTTCAACTTGTTCTGGAGTGTTGGTTTCATCATTTTCATCTTCCTTCTCTTGTTTTGTTGTCTTCAAACTATCACTGTATCCTATTCCTATCTTGTCGTTTGGATATCTTTGACTGCTAAGGATCTCACCTAATTTTTCAGTGCTTTTTTCGAACTTCTTCAACTTTTATATTGTCAATAATAGCTCCCCTTTTGTGTGATCCAATCTTGCTTTCAATTTATCATAATCTTCTAATTGTTCCTTCAAGCTATCAATGGTGTTTTCAATCTTGTAATTCTCTTCTTCACAACTACTCAATTCACATTTTAGTATTATGTTTGTGTTTCTAAGCTTGCTATTTTTAGTCTCAACATGCTTCAACTTTTCAATATTCTTATCTTCTTATTCACTCTCTGCACTATCTTTGTATCCCCAAAAGGAATTAAGGTTGTTTTCTTCATCTGAATATTCTTAAGAACTGATTTCTTATTCTTTAGAATTCTTGTGATCATCATCCTGGGTTTCTTGGATTATGAAGAGGACTTCTCCTCGATCATTATCTTCTTCATCACTCTCATCTGAGGAGATGTCATCATCCTTGGAGTATAAGCTCTTTTTATTTTTGAGACTTCTCTTTTTATAGTAGAAGTTTTCAACAATATGTCCTATTCTACCACAGTTAAAGCATTTGAGAGGAGACTTACCTTTGTATCTTCCACTTCCCTTTTGGAACCTTCTTACGAAATTTGCTATTTCTTCATCAAGGTTGTTATCCTTGTATTTTGTCTTCTTTATGGCTTTAAAGGATGATTCATTGTTTGGTTGGTCACTTTTTGTACCTGTTGTCATTTAATATGCTATAAGAGACCCATGTAATTCATCCATTGTCATTTTGGTCAAGTCCCTAGTTTCTTCAATGGTGGAGACCTTAGCATCATACTTCAAGAGAAGTGATCTCAACACTTTTTGTACAACAAAGGATTCATCGAGCTATTCACCTTATCCTATGATAGAATTAACAACTTCATCAAATCTAAGAAAATAGGTTGCAATATATTCCTTTTCATTCATCTTAAAATTTTCAAATTTCGCTCTATGTCGTTGAAGCTTGACCTACTTAACTTTTGGATCACCTTTGTAGATACTCTTGAGTTTGTCCCATAACTCTTTAGCAGTGTTGAAGCCCATCACTTTTCTAGAAATGGTTGGTGTCAGTGCTCCTATAATAACATGTCTGGCTTTTGAATTACAACTCATAAGCTTCTTCTCATTTGGATCAGTTGGAGCATTATTTGGGATTACATAGCCATTTACAATTGAGTACCAAATGGCTAATCCCAAAGATGTTAGGTAAGTTTTCAGTCTATCACTCCAATATGCATAATTTCTTCCATCAAATCTTTGAGTCCCATTTGAAATGTGCTCATGGTCATCCATATCTACTTAGGATTTTCTTTCCTATGGTTAAACTGTTCTGAAGGAAACCTGCTCTGATACCAATTGTTGATACTTAGAACACATCACCAAAAGACTTCATCCTCCCTTGAAATACAACCTTCTTTACTTCTTAATTCCTTTGAAATTCGACTTTTAATATAAAATGAATGTATAATGATATGTATTTATACCATTTATGTCACTTTCTTTTAACATTAGGGTCGACCTGGCACTTTCTTATTTTGTAATTCTTTTCTTTAATTGTCTTCAGGGCCGACCTGTATTTCCTTATTCAATTCACTTTGTCATCTTAAAAAATTCATTACTCCTCAACCATGAGGATCCACATGACGTGATACATACCATTGAAAACAACATGATGTATACTATCCATCCATGGGTGTTTTATATGCATGTGCATTGTCCTTCATATCCAAATACCATATCAATCTTGCAGTGCAAAACCAATGACTAGGGTTGACATCAATGAAAACAACCAATCTTCCAACACATTCACCATGTCCAAGTTTTCTCTTCTACCAAGTTTGTTGTGTCTCCCTCACGTCCTCTTGGCCCATGGATGGTTTCTTATCCTATTCAATGAACTTTTCTAACACCCTCATCTTTGTGACTTCCTTTGATCTTCGCTACCACTCATCAACTTTCAAACATAAATCAACCATGACATCCACTTTCTTAGCCAGATATCTAACTATCTCTTCAACAACAACAAGCCTTTGTTCCACTGACATGAGATTCCTTTTGTTCTCCATGTTAGATTGTCCAACCATCACCCCACATCATCCAATTTTGTTCCCACAAGGTTGTCTTCTTTGGATGTACATAACAACCATCTACAAGGAATACATCCATGTGCCTCCTTCCTTCCTCCTTATGGTAGGAATCAAACACAGAGTCTGTCTTGAGAAAATGACCAATTTTTTCATGTGATGAATCAGTGCTGCCTTTTGCTTCCTCATGAAATCCTATCCCAAAACATCTTCGAAATCATCCATAGGAGCAATGGTGAAACTTGTCTTTCTGTACCAGTCACCAAGCTTCAACGAGATGTCCTTGGCTACACCAATGACCCTCTCTACACCTACATTACCGTCTTAAATCTCGTCTTCATTGGTTCAAGATGCAACCCAAGCCTCTGCACCATGTCTTCCCTGAATAAGTTATGAGTCACCCCACTATCCACCATGGCTATCAATGAATTCCCATTGAGTTCGGCCTACACATAGCAAAGCTTCATCTCATCTTTCTCTTGTCTCTCTATGGATTCACCTTCCATGAAAATGTTCAAGACCTGGAAGAATCTGACATATGGGTTTTCTTCCTTCTTTAAAGCATTCAACTTCTATTTCAAGGGAAAATTCTTCGCATAGTTCTCCTTGGAACAAATTCGACACAAAATCAATTTATTCTCTTCCATTGTGTCTATTTGCTTAGTATTGTCTTCGCTTCCCTTGAACATATTCACCTTTCCTTTGTCCTTCCTCTTCCCCTTCACTTTATAGTACTTCTCACTTTAGGTGTCCTCATTGTTTCTAGGACCCATCTTGGGTTCACCCTGAGAGTACAATATTTTTTCCATTGTGGTGATTGATGTTGCAAGAGTATACATGTTCTTTCGTCCCAGCTCACTCCACACCCACGCTTTCAAACCATTCATGAAGTGGAAATTTTTTTCTTCTTCTGACATGTCTTTGATCTTCAACATGAACCCCATGAAATCCTTGATACAGACTTGGATCTTACCTTCATGCTTGAGAGCCAACAATTGATTTCTTGTGGTCCATTCTTGGTTTCCTAGACCAAAATGTTCCTTTAAGGATGCCTTCATCTATGCCTAGTTTTTGATATTGTCAACAATTCTCCCAACTACTAAGTCTTCCACTTAGATCCTCCACCAAAGCTTAGTTATTTCTGTCAAGAATATTGTTGTAGTGTTCACCTTGGCTTCATCAGAACTTCCATTCAACTTCCCCAAGTACTGTTCAATTTCCCAACATAAGTTTTCCTACAAATTAGCATTGTGAGTATCTGCATATGGCTCAGGTTCCTTTATCTTGATCCTCATCGGCATGATGGTAGATATATGTCCATTATCCAAACTCATTTTAATAATGATATGGTGTCATCTTGGTCCCTCAACCTCTATGTGACTGCAACAAGTGTGTTCTCTACTACCTTGAGTCTATCTTGAATGTCATTGTTCAAGGTGAGTGTCATCACATCTGTATTTTTATGGAACTCCCAAATGACTTTATTAAACCCATTCTTCATATTTTCGAACTCAGTCTCCATCCAATTAACCTTTTCACCATGCTGGCATAATGGAACTGTCATCTTCTTGACAATGTTCTCCAGGATAGTGATAAATCCTTCATTCTTCCGGTCTTGGGCTCCATCTTGGTGTCACTACTATCATCCATGGATGACCCTCCAAGTATCTTCACTTTAATTACAAAGGGTTCATCCAAGGCACCCATGATTTTGTCTCAACACTTATTCAAAATTCTACGATCAACTCTATGCTTCTGTGATCGGGTCTACGACAAGTTCAAGGACAATATTGCATTCATACAACTTTTCCAAGTGCTCTTTCACCCTTATAACTATATGCTTGGCGTGCTCAAGGGGTGCACCCAGGTTTTTTCACAAGGCACGACGTCATTCACAACTCTTCCTTTGAATTCCATCACAAACCACCAATTCTATGCTCTGGTTTCCTTTGCGATGGGTCAGACTGTCGAACACTCACCAAAATATTCCCAATTATTTTATAAACAAGTGCATTCCCCCCCATCATTGTTTCAGACGTAGTAGTTGTGAAGAGACAGTTTTTCTCTGATACCACCTATCTTCGAGATAATTGTGAAGATATCATCGACCCTCCTTCAAAATATGCAACAAATCGAATCTAATACCACCTGTCATGAAGGTAACATTATGGTGAAGATCTCACCAAATGGTTTCTCAAAGTATTCTCTAATACCACCTGTCATACACCAAGAATAATTCATTCGGACTACACCTCTTCACCTAGAGCATACCTATTGTGCTTCTTATATGTTTAGTATAATGCACTCATTAATTATCAATCTAGGATTTGTAATCAACAGAGTTACAAGACACTAGTAAGAAAGGTAACTTCTAATGTCATGAGTATAGAACTAGCTAGATTATGCATGCTGGAAACAAATCAAAATAGCAAACTGCAATGCACTTTGGTTGTCTTTCACAGAGAGGATATCTGCTCCATTATGGCACATGCAAGTATGAGATGGAGTTGGTTTGATAGATCAACTCTGCTATCTGACCTAGAAAACTAACTATGCAATCCACACTTCTGAAAGGGAAATCACACATCAATCATCAAGACATAGCATGGGTAGTTCAATAGTCAATATACTGAGTATGCTGTGGTTCATAGTGTGTTGTTGTGAACTTCACTAGTTCTCCTTCAAATATGTCTAACTACTACTGCCAACATTCATGTCTAAAAGCCAAATTCATGAAAACAGAGCATATGCAAAAACAGGGTGAGTAAAGATCTCTAAGAAGTCATATAATGGAGATCCTAGTCTAAGTTGTACTGTTATCATCTAACAGAGTTAAAGCTTCAACTAATTTAACATTTACACTATTGAAAACAAATGCTAATGCTAATCTACGAATATGCCGCCTTTGTTGGGCGGTGGGCCCTTACCGCTTCAACAGGTCAGCTACTGAAGTCTACAGTAAGCTTGTCTTCAACCCACACATTACTCTCACTCAAATCTCAAAACATAACATCCACTTTTTTTAACAACTCAACTTATATTCAATCATAGACAATCAAGACATGGAGATAAATGACATTCTTCTATTAGTCTTCACTCAGAATATGTTCTGCAATATCACACGCTGCTTCACATGTTGGTAATATGCTAACTCTCCTACACTTCCACCATCCTTGCCATGGCTATTTAACAGTCTTAGTCATGAAACACAAGGAGGTGAAGTGATTTGCAAATCAGTCAAATGTTTAAATTTAATTATTCAGTTACATCTTTTAGCTTCATCCTCATGACACGAAGTTCATGAGGATGATGCAATCAACAAACTATTCTAACATAGCCTTGCTAAAGAAAATAAACATCCACAAGTTGTCTTGGGCGATCTGGAGCTAAACTTGGTACATTCGGCTCTCTATATTGGTATCGGATCGTGACAAGTAGATGGTACCAGATCACAACATTGCACAAATGGTGGTACCGGATCACGACACTCCATGACCGTTGGTACCAGATCGCAACAGATGATATTTTAGTACCGGATGCGTTTGGTATCGGATTCGGACAGTGGCAGTCTTGGTGCACAAGTACCGGATAGTTGAAATGGTACATGAAGGCTGGATTTATCTAGAGGTCAAAGATTATGCATGGAAAATTAAAGCATTAGTACATGAAATATTTAATTCCCTAGCTCAATAAACCACAAAATGCATGAATTAACCATACTTTACTTTATGACCTTATCACTGGCTAATGGTAGCGTTCTTGTCATTCACCCAAGCTTAGGTAAGCCAAAAAGGTATAGATGAAGAGTATAATACGGTAATGGGGATTTCGATTTCGGGTCTCAACATTCCCCCATGCCAAAATCATTGCATGTCCTCATGCAACTGAAAACAAACCCAAAATTTTCAAAACTTGAGACTGTGTTCTTTACTTTAGTGGATCAATGATGTTGATGGCTAAGGCCTCTTCTTTCAGCTCCCTTTTTATGACCCTAACATATTGTAGGAGTCATAGTACCTTCTTGAGCTTGTTAGAAGTCTCTTCATGATTGTCTTGAAGTTGTTGGCTGGTTGCTTTCAATTGCTCATTTTCCTTTTTGATATACCTGTCCAATACTTGGTATTCCTTCACTTCTTGTTTGAGTTCCTGATTTTGTTTATGCAGTTCCCCAATCTTTTTCTTCATTTTTGATTTTTTCAAGGTCTTTGTTGACTCCATCATTATTGGCTGGATGCATTCCCTTTCCTCAACTTCCTCCCTCATCCCACATAAAGTAATAGTGGCTTGTTCCTCGGTCAAACTAGGGACATCATCTTGAACTGATAAATCTTCAGAAGGGGAGGTAAGATTGATTGGATATTCCTGTGTATGAGGACTGACGATTGTTTTTCCTTTATTTGCCATGCTCCTCGTGGTTCTTTTACAAGCAGGTACTGGATCAGGGATGATCACATGCTTCCTTTTCTTCTTTTCTAATTGTGAAATGGTGACAGGGGATTGTGCCATAGACTGTTTACTTTTAGTTTCTGAGCTATGCTTCCCTTTCTTCATCATTTTTGTATGATGGCCCTTTTTCTCAACTGCCACTGTTGAATTCTCCTCTACCGATTTGTTTTTACCTTTTGATTCAGAGATTTTAAAAGTTTTATTGACTGTGGAAGAGGGCCCTATTTTTTCGTGTTGGCTTACTGCCCTAGATGATGGTGGAGTTGTCTATCCTTCTTGCCCATTTTCTTTTGAGGTTCCTTATTTTTCTTTGGATCATGTTGGGTTTCCTCCACAGGTTTGTTTTCTATGGGAAGGTGTTGAGTGATAAGGGTTTTCCAACTAATCCTCTATTTCCTAAGTTCATGTAAAACTAGCATTTTAATGAGACCTTGATGGTAAATGCTAGTCTTCTCAGTTTTGGATATGGATTTAACACCTCTTACCATTTTATTCAAAATCATCCATAGAAAATATGGGAAATAAATTTCAAGGCCTCCTTCAACATGTAATAGAATCCTAAAATGATATATGAAGGTCACAGCATACCTTCCCTCACAAGTGACGAATCGTTGAAGACTAGTAATCATTGGATGATACTCTTCCTTGATATAGTTCCTAGGGATCCCCTTTTTCCAATTAGGGTGCTGATGGTCTTCTTTCAAGAATTGTTGGCACATTTCCTTGTTGATTCCTACACCTTTGAAGTATTTGGCTCCTCTGTTAGGTAATCTCGTGACCTCCCTTAAGGTTGCTTCATTGATTGTCAGTTGTAGATTGCCTATATGTGCAATCTCTCCATCATAACCCTGAATAAATTCATGAGATATCTTCTCGTGCCAGCCTATGAATTTTTCTAGAAATGGCATCCATCCTGATGTAGCATATTTTTATTGACATAATTGGAACTCCTCGGTTTCCCTATAAATTTGGAATATCGGTTCGTGTCTACTAACGACCATCGTTATAAGTTGTGAGAAAAGGATCAGGTTGTAGCACAAGGGTTTAGTCAATTGATGAGGGTAAGGGTTTGGTACCGGAGAGGAGTAGGCTCGGGACTGGAGAAAGCTCACAATAAGGGGAATATGGTGATGGTGTTGATAATGAGAATGGTAAGTTTAAGTAAGGATGCTGCAAGGAAAAGTTATGACCAGGTGAGGCTTATCTGGATGGCTTCACCACCCAGATAAGCCATTTCATTTCTACTTGTTACTGTAACGATGAGGACAAGACGTTGGGTGTCAAGGCATCAGTTTGGGATAGGTGATTGGACTTTCGGGTGGTGAATTTGATGTTGGATCATGGTTCATGACATAATATAGGTTTGTGAATTTCTTAAGGACGAAATATATTCGTGGCTTATCATTACTAGACATGCTTCATATTTTGATTTGATTTTTCCCTTAATCGTGTTTGAGCGCTATGAGAGGATTGATTAACTTTAGGCATATGGGTATGAGGGATAGGTGCATGGTTTTAATACTAAGGTCATAAGATCTAGTATATATTTTCATACTTATTGTAGTTTTATGAGCATAGGAAAATAAATACCATGTTACCTTTGCTTTTACCTTTGTATGATCAATACCCATAGCATGTGTGACTGCTTGTAAATTGTCATAATTCATCCTTTTAGACTGAAGTTTCTTGAAAACTTGGTACGGGAATATCCTGTACTTCTTTTATTCTATGTCTGTCTTCTTTTGTATTTGGTTTTGCAGGGTGATCACGTGAGTCTGAAAAAGAGTTCTGAAGGGGATTTTTGACCTTCCCCCATGCCGAAGATGTTGTATATCTGTATGCAAGAAGATTCAAAATTTTATATCATAATGGAGAAAAGATGATAAGATCAAAAGAAACCAATCAAATTCCAGAAGTACTTTTATCACCTAGCATATGATCTGATACCTAAAAAGTGAAAATGCCCTTCTTTTGATAGATTATTGACAAAAGTAGCATTCAAAATTGAAACATGGAATATTTATATGTTTGCCAGAAGAACAGATCCCACCTAACTTGCTTTAGAGATTTACTATCATTGGATGTTATAGATAAATTTCACAAAATAAGTAGATTAGACTCCCTAGTTAAGGCTCCACTCTTAAGAAGTTTCCTTCTTAGGTCATGTAGGTTTTAGCTGTCAGACTGATAAGTTGACTTAGGGTGATTCTCAAATGGACATTTGCTTGAAGTAATTATGTTTCTAATTAATCTGGAGTTTGTATCTCATGAAAGCCAATAGTGACCTTTGCTCTTTTTGTTTTGGATGACAAAAGTGAATTTTTCAATCAGATAAGTATAGATGAGACATTTCTCAAACAGAACCCATTGCCATCAAGCTTGTTCAATACTCCGATGGGGTAGTTTTGATAATTAGTGAGAGGTGCCTTCCCCAGGAAGAATGCCCCATTCCCAACAGGCCTGTTTAGTACCCTGATGGGTTTGCCTAGTCATACCACAGACTGGTACCTGCTGCCAGCAGACCTGTTTAGTATCCCGATGGGTTAGTCTCTTAAACCCTTTTTCCATCAGAGGTGTTGGAGCCGCCCTTGTTTTTCACCTCGCGCAAATTTTCAATGTTTTGATACTTAAGATCTAAGGTCGTTTTTCTTCTCTTTCGGAAATCATAAAACTCTCAAATCTTTTCGCATGAGTAGCAATGTTTTTTTACGTTCAAAAAGATCCATTATTCGCAAGTATGTTTGACCTCTGGTTTTATTTCGGGATGTCGCGGGTCGGACACCTTATTTCTTGAATTCACAAGTCCCGAGTGGTGACAATGCGAACTCGTTTCTAATTTTCATCCAAGACAAGAATAGTATAAAACCTTTAATCCTTGATTAGACATCATTGGGGTTTCGCGCCTCGGCATTCATCGAGCCTAAATTTTTCATTTTTACAACTCCGAGAGTGGAGAACGCGATAAACCTTTTTGATAAACCTTATTCAAGAACCAAGGTTAAAAAACTAACCACGGTTAAACTTGGTTCTCGGCACATCGCCACTCAGCTTTTTTCTCTCATAAGTTAAGGTGTCCAAAACTACGATCTAAGAAGTTGCGACATAATTATAGCGAGATTAGTTAATCTCCTAAGGTAAGATTTCCTTCTCTTAATTTGAGCTTAATTATCGCCACATCGCGATATCGCGACTCGGCATATTATTCTCCTAAAAACTTGTCTTCGAATTCCCGAGTCACGATATGGCAAGTAAGTTAATCATATCATTAAGGATCCACCAATCACGATTACCATTGATTACATTAAAATCGGCCCTCGCAGTATCATGAGTTAAAGGGTCAAAACACGAAAAAAAAGTTCACGATGCAACGAAAGGCGAGGAAGTTGTTTAAGTCTATAAGATTTGTAATACTTTAAAATTAAACGGAATACGTCCCGCGCTTCAAGGTTGGCACACTTCACGAGGTATTTATTTATTCACTCTCCATAACCCAAGTACCTGTCAAGCCGCCCAATATTCATGAAATTAATGAGAAATTAGGGTAAATCCACGAAGGAAATAAGATCGGATTTTTTCAATTAATTTGGTTTTATTCGCGATCTAACAGACTTATGGCAAAGGTACATGATTTTCAAATATATACGAGATTTCGTTTTATTTTTTAAAAAACATTTCTTATTAACGCATAGAGCTCGCCTTTCCCTGAAGATACTCATTTCCGCATGTATGCACATGTTTACTGCAGAAGAGAAAAACATCAAGCTTCAGCTATGGAACCAAGGAGAGCGGAAAAAGCAAACGTCGAGGTTGTGGCATAGGGTCCGGACAACGTCTCAGACACTTCGCCTCGGACGAGCGGCTCAGTATCCACCTGGTCATCTATTTCAGATGTCTTGAAATCCGAGTTGGTAAACTGTTCAGACTCTGATGACTATAACTATGATATTGTGAAGGATAACATGAACACTAAGTACAAGATGATTGTTCAATTGGGAATGCACCTGGTTGCAACCAGACCTCGGTTGTCCCCATACTATGACATGATCTGATGGGCATTGGATCACGTCGACCTGCCTTCCAGAACTATCTTAAATGAACGACAAAACCTGATTGGGACCTTTAGGCCCGAACATATCCAGTCTATGTATAAGATCCCACCAACCTATGAGTACACATATGGCCAAGAATTCCTGGAGGATTTCAAAAACAAGGAGTGCGAAGAATTTGACAAAACCTTGCCAGGCCTGATAAAGGATTGGGTGTCTCGTTCCTCGACATTCAGAGTGAACGACAAGGGTGTGTATTCAATTTCTTCATTGGAGCCAAACTATATGTATGTAGCGATGATGACTTGTCGACTTTTCGGCTGAGAGGATACCGCACATTTTTACGTCCAGTGGGTACCTCTCATATTTCGGGTAGAAGAAGGTTCCTCATTCAATTGGGCGAAAATGCTCTCCGATAGTTTGTTCAACAGAATCACAGACTACCAGGAGAAAAGGCAGCCGACAAACCATCCAGATTCTACATGTCTGCGTATATCATGGACGCTATATGCTCCCTGACGCCTTTTCCTCTGATGAATTAGGCTTGGAGTCTAACCCATGAGAAGACTGTACATGAGTACCACGATAAGTTGTGGGAAAATAAAGCTAACAAGTTTATCTATGAGATTTTCAATTGGGTGATGGTGCCCCTGCACATTGCCATTTTTGGTCTAACACCCCCCTGCATCTCTGATAGCATTGCTGCGAATTTGAGACGCATCGCATACTGGTACGTAGAGGAGGAATTCTCCTATTTGAGAGTTTTTGGATCTGTTGTCCCACCTCTGGCACTCCCACAGTTCATCCCCGACAAGCTAGCCTGTCGCGAGATTGCTCGGCAAACAGTAATCGGCGGAGTGAGAAAAGAGCTCAAAGCGTCGGCCAAGAAGGTATGGCCATCTTTCCCTATTCGGCTGAATTCATATTCATTATTGGATTTTGGACATGCTAAAGCTGAGGCTGCAGCCATTGAAGATTTGAGCCTAGTCTCCATCTAGTACAAGAGGCATGATCCTCAGGGGATCGTAAGCACTCATCTGGGAACTTGCGGGTTAAAGAGGTTCGAACATGAATGTTCACCCTCAGATGATGTTTTCCGAGCGGCGAAGTCCTATTCGGAAGTGCAATTTTGGATAGGATCTCTGGCACCCGAAGACAAGGCTTCTGTTCTAAAATTTCAGGGACATAGGAGAGCATGCCTTCCCGTTGTATTGGGAGGTTTGGGACTTTCTAAAGACAAAGAAAAGGAGGCTGGAAGTTCTGCGGGGCAGACTTCTAATCCCGAAAAAAATCAGAAAGGAGAGCAGGAGAAAAATCCGTAGCAGGAGAAGAATCCAGACAAGGAGAAAAGTCCTGAGCAGGAAGAGAATCCTGAAACAGAAAGGGAGAATACTGACCCTCCCAAGGAACGTACTCCAGAGGTGGAAATAAAAGACACAGACCCACCAGAAACTCAGAATCTAGAGGCAGGGACGAAGACCTCTGATCCCCCGAAAGAGCAATATCTACTCAGCACACCAGGGAAAACGGCGAAGCAAATCGGGGCACCCATCACCTCTGTCACCCCTTTGCAGTCAACGCAAGGAAACATACAGGAAGGATGGATTTTTGGTGAATAACTGAGGCCTATAATGGCAGAGGAACTCCCCCCTAATGATTTCGTTTTTGACAAAAAGAGGAAAGCTGTAGTAAAGCGAGAATTTTACCGAGAGGGAGAGTCCACTGGTAAAAAATTCAAAGTAATGACCGATGGGATGAATAAAAAGAAGGATGAATTTGCCACGGAAATTGCAGGAACGCTAGGAGCATATGCGACAGCAAATCAATTCTCGGTCGAAATGTTAAAGAAGTAGCTCAAAGCGAAAAATCCCCTGATCAAGACACTTGAGGCCAGGGTGACTTCCGTTGCGGAAGACGCTAAGAGTCAAGTGAGTGGAGCAGTAGAGCTAGCCAAATTGGCTGACAAAAAAGAAATTGAAGTCCTCAAGACCAAGCTGGAACAAGCAAATTCTACAATCTGAGATGGTCGGGTACAAGCGGACCAGCAGAGGGATACGATTACACAGCTGCAAACTCAGTTGTAAGTTGCAGAAAGCAAGGCGGTTGATATCGAGATCATTAAATCTCGAGAAACTGATATTCGGAGTAGAATCTCCTCTGCTCAACAGAGCGTTCTATACAAAGTAGGAGAGATTCGAGAAGACTGCTTGTTAATACAACGAATCTCTGAGAATCTGATTAACAAAGAAAGGAGCGCAGAAGCTGCTCGGGTCGCTTTCCAAGAGGCAGTGATAGCGACCAACAACAGGTTTTCAGGGCCTCCTGGGCTTACCATTGCCGAACAAACCAGGGGTAATATCTTGTTAAAGAATTGGGAACAGGATATTACTTTAAGCAAAGAGCAAGCTCAAAAAGTGGCAAATTCGTTAGAAGAGGCCGTCAATAACATAAATGGTGAGCAGTTAGGGATAGAGATTGGAGGTGACACAGAGGCGCTAAGGCAGACGAATATAGATCAGATTTCTCTCAACATAAAGGAGGAGAATGACAGAAATTCAACAGAAATCTCCAAGATGGACAGGGTAGACCGAGCTCAAATCTACAAACATTTGATTCAGCCCAGTGCACAACTTGGCGCCCTTGAACTCGTTGATATACAAATAAATGATAAACTTCCACAGTTGGCCCGAGAGTGCTATCTTGCCGAAGCCCGTTGTCAGGCCGAGCCTTCACGACTTGTGACCCAGTTTGTGGACAAGTGTATCATGTACACTGAATCCATGCGAGGACAGGCACCTAGCACTTCTTGAAGATAGAATGCGTGAAATGGAATTTTCTCGCTCCCCCCAGCTGTCAATGCAAAACCGTCACATCTTGTATTTCATTTTTTAGACAAGTGTATCATATGTACTAAATCTAAGCAAAAACAAGCACCTGACACCTTTTTTGTAAATAGATTCGAACATATGGAGTAATTTCGCTCTTTTGAACTGAGAGGCAAATTTTGTATAAATAGATCACAAAAAGAAGAGACAGGAGGCTGGACCTTTTTGGGAAGGATTGTAATAGATTTTCTGCATTCAAGAAGTTAATACAAACAGATTTGAAGATTCCTAATTCCGTCACGACTGTGTCACAAGTTTGTCTGTTTTGTTTTTTTTTCGTTTCTTTTATGTTGATTGTTTCTTTTCATTTTGCTCTACATAATTGATGTGTATCACTACAATTTAGTACAACCACTACTGTAGTGAAAGGATTTCATCATTCCGTAAGTGTTTCTTGTCTTTCCTCTGCACCAGCTATTAGCCGATGCAAGACCAATTCACATTTACAGGATCATATATTTATTTACACTATATCAATTATGTCTGTGTTAGTTTCTTCTTTTACGTATGTGCGAGTTTTCTATTGACCAGAACCTTACATTATCCACTGTTAAACGTTTTTTTTTCCCACGCCGCATCTTTTTATTAAAAATAACACAGTTACGGGAAAAGGCCTTCAGTTGTGTTTTTATTTCATTCTTCGTGCACAAGTTTCCCTTCACTTCAACCAAATTGAACAACGTCGAAACCTCTCGTTAAATCATTTCTTACTGCGATGTTTTCTCAATGACTRTCCCTGTAGCTACGCAACCGAATATTCAACCTGGACTCTCTAATCAAAATCATATCGCGTTAAGTATTTTCGATACAATACTCATAACTGCTAACACTCGGGAAGAACTTGAACGTTCATGGGCAGCCATTGAACGAGATATAACTGCTCAAGAGAAGTTAGAAGCTAGACGTAGGGAACGTAGGAATCTGCCTTAGTTTCCCACACCGAAAGTGACTTTATTCTTGTATACATCTTTTACCTATTTTCGGATGCCTTGACACTGTACTTTAAGCCTTAGTACAGACTCAGGAACAACATCTTTCTGGCGTCGTTGCCGGGGAGCGAAGTTACGAAATATTTTCCCTGGGAAAATGACAAACTATTTCGTCGATAGTGTTACTCTTTGATAGTGAACATAGAGTGCACACCTTTTTAAGGCTTTAAAATCTTTCACTTAGCGACTCCACTGAAACACAAACTGGCGTCTAGCAGAAGACATACCAGACAGAACCCGGATGGCAAGCCAATTGCGCCTGTAAATAATCCTGAAAAGTTTTTAAGAGTGAGACGCTCATTTGAGGCAACTGCTTCAGTTAATAAACCCAAAAACCCACTTATAAAGACTAAATTCCCTTCGAAACCTCCTACCTCCAACAGTCCTCTGTCTGATACCAAAGATCCGGAAACATACTACTCAGAATTTAGGAGTGAGCTGCACCAGACTTTCACATCTATAAACAAGGGTAAAGGCCCTTTAGAAAGATCATTATCTTTAGGCATACCAACCCTTTTTCAACAGAATCTCCCTGTCTCACCCGATTCAAAACAGTGTATTTCGCCCTCATTCCCTACTCCTAAATCGATGGCAAGCATTGGAGGAGGAGGTGGAGGACCAAATGTTCCCCCTCCTGGAGTATTTGCAAAAGTAGCAGCGAGATACGCCCCCTTGGTTTTACCCGTTCCCCTCCATGACTTACCTGACAATTACATCAAAAATCTTCCTAAGTTCACTGGGGAGGGAGATCTAACCGCAGCCGAGCACATAAACTTCTTTGACCAGTTCGCAGACATATGCGGTATTGTGCACGAGGATGTCTATTCGAGATTACTTGTCCAGATCTTCGAAGGGCAGGTCCAAACTTGGTTTCAGAGCCTTCCTGCAGCTTCTATTCGAACGTATAATGAATTTGAAGATGCTTTCCTCAGACAATGGGGAGAGAGAAAAGATCACTTGTATTACCTTACCGAATTTGGGTCCTTGAAGAAAAAGAACTCAGAAACCGTTATGGAGTTCATTCTGAGATTTAACAAACTTTATAATAAAATTCCAGCGGCTGTTAAACCTTCCGAACCCTCAGCCAAAGTAACTTTTGCGGGAGCTTTTGAACCCGATTTTGCATTTCTTTTGCGAGAAAGAAGAGGAGCCACATTGAATAGAATGCAAGACAATGTAGTCGAGATAGAATCCAATATGATGGCTTCAGGTAAGATGAAGGCAAAAATAGAGACAATCAACCATGATAATAGACGCTATAGGGAACCACCTGGTCCTTCCGGGTCGAATAGATACACTGACGATAGAGTGGATGATATGGCCCGAGTAATTAAAGATCTGTCTAACACAATCTCTAGGATGGAGTTAGATCAGGCTAAAGCTGATTCTTCTAACAAAAATGACTTCAGGAGAAACCCAAATATCCAAAATCAACAGAGGCAAATAAAGAATGAAGATCAAAAAATACAGGCTCCACTAAAGAACAAAAATTTTATAGGAGCAAATGACCTCCAAGATTTCGGAGATTCGGGAGATGAAGTTGCAAGTTTTGGTGATGAGTGTTCACAGCCATTTCTGACTAGGGAGGATTATGAGAAATCCTTAAATACTCCTCAACCGTCTAACGAGGAAGAAGAAGGTGATCATATCGACCTCTGCATATCTCAACCAGAAACAAAAATGATAGCGGCCGATTTTCAACCCAGATACAATCTGAGATCAAAAAATAAGCCTACCTCAACTGACCAACCAAAGAAAATCCTGCCAAGGGGTCAATCTCATGAACCCCCTTTGGAAGAGACATTGTTACCATTACACAATGATAAAGACAAGGTAGCAAAAACTCAACAGTCTCAGGTGAAAAAGGCTGAGACCCAAACAAAGGAAACAGAACCGAGAAATGAGGTTACCACTTCAACTAAGATCACGAGTGATAAATCAATTCAGAAAAATAAGTTGGTAAGAGAAAGCCCAGAAGTCTTAACCAAAGAAACGGACAAGGCCAATACATCTTACAATTTTGAAAATGAATTAAATAAAATTAAGATACCAATTCCTTTGGTTGAATTAGCAAAAAATCCCACTTATCGGAAGCAAATCGCCAAAGTGATGGGTGTTTATGAGCCAGAAAGTCACTCTGACGTTATCAACCTAGAAGATGACAGACCTAACATCACCTTTGGTCCTCATTTTGAGGGATCCAAAGACAACGTCGCTCCTTTCTATATCACCTTGAATATACATGACCAACTGCTACATAACTGCATGCTGGACTCCGGGGCTTCACATAATGTTATGCCCAAAATGATAATGGAGAGGTTGGGCCTCCAGATCACTAGAACCTATGGAGATCTATACTCTTTCGATTCAAGAAAGGTTAAATGTATGGGAATGATAAAAGATCTGGTAGTTACCCTAGCTCAGGTCCCAGTCAAGAGTGTCTTAATGGATGTGGTTATCGCAGATATCCCCCCCAAATATGGTATGTTGTTATCCAAATCATGGGGAGCCAAATTGGGAGGTTCTCTACAATTGGACATGTCATATGCCACAATTCCTGTATTCGGTGGTCAGTTTACCCGACTGTACAGAGAAACAAGATTGGCATATACTGTCAGCGATCCCCAGAATCCCAATAATTTTCCCATTTATGTCGCGGACCAAGATCTGGGAAATTGCATATTATCTTTCGATGATGGTTTAAATGGATGTCTAGAAGAACTTGATATGAATCAAGAAGATCTTAGCCCCTTGACTGAAGAACTATGCAAAAGTGGTCTCTGGAAGATGTACTTCGATGGCGCTTCATCTTCTAAGGGAGCTGGTGCTGGCATACTTTTGATAGCACCTGAGGGTAATTTTACCGTTCCTTTCTCATATCACTTGCAGTGGGACATAGATTACACCAACAACGTATGCGAGTATGAAGCATTAATCTTAGGTTTAGAGGCAGCCAAGAAGTTAAACATAAAAAATTTGGAGGTTTACGGTGACACTGAATTGATAGTAAAACAAGTAAACCGACAATACCAAGCCAAGCATCCCAGATTAAGGACATACAGGAATTGTGCTTGGGATCTGATGGAGAATTTTTTCTCATATATAAAAATCCATTCTATTCCTCACACAGGAAATTTACATGCTGATGCATTGGCTAAGGCAGCCTCAACCTTTTCCCCTCCCACAAATGTTAAACTGAAATATCATATTGAAGTCAGATATAAACCCTCTATACCAGACAATGTCCGACACTGGCAAGTTTTTGAAGATGACGAACAAATTCAGAAATTCCTTATAGAAATAGGCGAGTTCTCTGAGACCCATCCAGATCAAGAAAACCAAAACGACCCGATGTGGGTCATGCAAGAAGATGAAAATCCTGAAACCTTCCGAGAAAAAATAGCGGATCACCGCATGTTGGTCCTCAAGAATAACCAAATCCCGAAAGGCTTAATTCCTTTGGAAATACTTTTCGATCAGAACGACATACCTGTGAAGTCTACTTTGCAGCCCCAACCAGAAGAAGTGGAGGATTGCAACATAGGAACTGAAAAATATTCCAGGGTGGTAAAGATATCTAAATTTCTCCCTTCTAAGGTGAAGGACCAGTATAGAGATTTACTTAGACAGTATAAAGATGTTTTCGCCTGGTCCTATGACGAGCTTCGAACATACGATACTTCTATAATTGAGCACAAGATACCTTTGAAGCCCAGAGTCAAGCCTTTTAGGCAGAATCTCAGGCAGTTTAATCCTATTTTGTTGCATGTTATTGAAAAGGAAGTTAAGAATCTTTTAGACGCGAAAATAATCGTACCTCTAAGATACTCTGACTGGATAGCAAATTTGGTCCCTGTCAGAAAAAAGAACGGAGAAATCAGACTGTGTGTAGATTTCCGGAATTTGAACAGGTCCTCTCTTAAAGATAATTATCCACTTCCTAAAATGGACCATGTCCTAGAAAAGGTAGTTGGGGAAAATCGGATGTCTATGATAGATGGATTTTCTAGGTACAACCAAATCGCCATGAATGAGCAAGATAGAGAAAAAACCGCTTTCACCACGCCATGGGGTACATTCATGTATGATAAAATGCCTTTTGGTTTAATGAATGCAGGGGCTACCTTCCAGCATGCCATGGATATCGCTTTCATTGGAGAAAGAGATAAGTTCATAGTAATCTACCTCGACGATTTAACGGTTTTTTCTAAAACCGATGAAGAACATCTGATCCATTTAAAACAAACCTTCGAAAAATGCCGCAGGTATGGTCTATCTTTGAACCCAAAGAAATCACATTTCGCCATGCAGGAAGGTAAACTTCTAGGGCATATCGTGTTTAAAGATGGAATCAAGATTGATCCTAAGAGATTTGAAGCGATTCAAACTATCAAGATTCCTAGAAACGTTAAAGAAATTCAAGCTTTCTTGGGTACAATAAATTTTTTACGAAGGTTCATACCAAATTTCGCTGAGATTGTTAAATTGATCACATGAATGCTGAAGAAGGATAGCAGAGTAAATTGGACCGCTGAGGCTAAAGCATCATTCGAACATATTAAAAAAGTTATCAGCGAGGCACCTGTGTTAACAAGCCCAGCTTACTTGAAAGATTTCCTCATCTTCTCATTTGCTTCTCAACATACTATCGCCGCAGTGTTACTGCAAAAAGATGATGAAGGTTTTGAGCGCCAGATCGTGTTTTTTAGCAAGAGCCTTAGAGACACTGAACTAAAATATGATATAATGGAAAAACAGGCATACGCAATGGTGAAAGCGCTAAAGGCATTTAGAACTTACGTTCTACATTCAAAAATTATCGCGTATGTACCAACCAGTGCTGTGAAGGATATATTGGTACAGCCGGATAGCGATGGAAAACGAGGGCGCTAGCTTGCTAAAATACAAGAGTTTGATCTGGAAATCAAGCCAACTAAATTGGTAAAGGGAAAGGGTTTGGCCAAACTCTTGGTTGAGTCAAACCTTAAAGCTCTCGATATCAATTGCTTACAAGGGGAAGACGAAGATACACATTCGCAAGAGCCAGATGACCAGACATATCCAAACAAGGTTGAGGAAAAATTCATATCATCAGGCTGGTACAAAGATATAGTCTTCTACTTGTTAAACCTGAAATGTCCAGAGGGACTAACACCAGCCAAATACAGGACGTTAAAACTCCATGCTATAAAATATTGCATCTCTGAAAATCAACTATACTGGAAGGATCCACTCGGGTTTTTACTGGTCTGTCTGGTTGAGTCAGAAACTTCGCGAGTTATAGAAGAATTTCATGAAGGAATATGCGGAGGACACCATGCATGGAGAGCCACAGCCTACAAGATCCTGAGGGCTGGATACTATTGGACGAAACTATTTTCGGACGTTAATGCTAAAGTACGTGCCTGCTACTCATTTCAAATATTCGCTAGTAAGCAAAAACTCCCGGCACTACCACTCGTTCCAGTCAAAACTGAAGCCCCATTTCAACAATGGGGATTAGACTTCATAGGAGAAATTAATCCCCATTCCAGTGCTCAGCATAGGTGGATCTTAATGGCCACAGATTATTTTACCAAGTGGGTGGAAGCAATTCCAACCAAAAGAGCAACAGACTCGGTAGTGATCGACTTCTTGGAAGATAACATCTTATCAAGATTCGGGTGTCCCCGAAAGATTGTTACCGATAACGACCAGGCCTTCAAGTCCATGGCTATGATCGACTTCTGCCAGAAGTACAGTATCGTTCTCGACCATTCCACTGCTTCTTACCCTCAGGGAAATGGGCTGGCTGAATCATCTAATAAGAGCCTGGTAAGCGTAATAAAAAAGGTATTGAATGAAAACAAGAGATCCTGGCATGTACATTTGAAACACGCATTATGGGAAAACTGCATCAGCACTAAAAGATCTATCGGCATTTCGCCATTTCAAATGGTATATGGAACCGAGGCAGTTCTGCCCATAAACTTAGCATTGCCAGTGATGAAATTATGGCAGGATCAAAACGAAGAGCCCAATCATGTGACTAGAAGAATTAACCAACTCATTGAAGTTCAACAGTTTAGAGTGGAGGTTGATGAGAAAGTACAAAAATACCAGGACGTTATGAAAGTACTGTTCAACCTTAATTCGAAGGACAGAGAGTTCCTTCCTGGTGATTTGGTGTTAAGATGGGATACGAGAAGGGAAGAAGCCGGGAAGCATGGAAAATTTGACCACCTTTGGTATGGACCATTCAGGATCTCGGCTCCAGAAGGAAAAAATTCCTTTCTTCTGGAAAATATTGATGGGGAAGTTCTTAGCGCCCCTATCAATGGGCGATATCTGAAGCATTACATGACATGAAAATAGTTGGATAGAAAATTGTTATCTATATATATATATATATATATATATATATATATATATATATATATTTGTAAATAAATAAAGTTCATTATGAGTTTTTGTACATATTAATGTTCTTGTTCAAATGTTTATTTTCAAATTTTGGTTTTTCTTCTTAAATTTTCAATACATTTTCAAATAAGACTTGTATTCATTTTCGCAGGTTTCCAGCCTCAAACGAAGCTAACATAAAAAAAAAAGTGAGGACCGGTGTGGATAATAGAACAACTTAAATCAGGTGATACATAAGATAATTCATAGTCCACGAAGAAATTGAAAGACAGAGGTGAGTTCTCTCGATACATAGATCATGAAAGGCTGTTTAAAACAATCTGAGGTAATATTGTTCAAAGTGAAATGTAAAATGTTAGATAACAGGACTATTTCTGGCTCGATGGTCTTCGTACTAAATTTGAATGATATATTAAACCCAAATGCAGTCAGTCATAATTTTCGTTCCCAAATGCATTCGAAGAATAGTCCAGAACTGTTGTCACCTTTTTTGATATTACACCATTTGATTGCTGCCTTGTTTTCTGTTTATCTTTCAGGCCTAGCTTTAGTGAGTCACTATCTTTCCAAGCCTTTGGGAAGGGATAAAGGGTTTTTCGTTTCAAACCTCAGGGATTCCGAAGCAGATCTTAATAATAAAGCTGGTCTTCACAACTACTTGATCCTCTGTTAAGCTAAGGAACACCTATAGCGATCCTAACTTTCCTAGGTTTTTCAATAGCGTCCGAAAAATCGAAGCTTGCTCGAATAGGATGTTCATTAAAAAAATTTATTCTCCCCTGTTTCCCTAAGAACTAAAGGTCTTGTGAGGGTCAAAGGAGGGTTGATACCGAGTAATCAAAATAAGTTGATAGACCTCTGATAAAAAATATTACGCGGATCTCAGCCCTGATATAAACTGATTGCTCCCATCTTCGTGTTTTAAAAAATAAAATACTGAGACAGGTGGTGAAAGGAAATTCAGAAATGATTTCCCCTGCCTAGTCCATTAAGACGATGAAAGGAAATTCAGAAATGATTGCCCTCGTCTTAGCGTTTAAACGCATAAATATTTTTCGAAGTGGTGAAAAGAAATTCAGTGAAAAGGGGTCAGACAACTTCACTGGGGTACTGAACAGGCTCGCTGGCAGTGAAGCAATGTCTGAGAGATCTGTAAGGTTGTTATACATAAACATCAATCAACTCTGGTAATCAATACTTTCTGAAAACCTGATCATTTCCTCAAGTTTCGATGGGACTCCCCTTTTTAGATTATATAATATCATTCTTTAATGCAAGCTGAGAATCACAAGACCTATTTGAATACCCTAGGACAGTTACGAC
Source organism: Picea engelmannii (assembly GCA_009831015.1). Taxonomy (NCBI): domain Eukaryota; kingdom Viridiplantae; phylum Streptophyta; class Pinopsida; order Pinales; family Pinaceae; genus Picea; species Picea engelmannii. The sequence continues at coordinate 650,252 of ML784702.1, read as the reverse complement.
TGTTTTGAAGCATTCCCCAAACTTAGTAGTGAGAAAGGGAAAATTGCGAAGGTGACTTCAGCTGTGTTTGGAAAGAGTATCTGAGTTCGAAAAGTTTATGGGTTACCAAGCGAAAGATTTTTCCCCCTTTCTATCTTTTTCTTTGGATTTTTCCTTGATTTTAGCCTATGACTCCATTTACCCAATTTTGGCACCTGGTCTACTGTGCTTCCCGCCTCACAGGGAAGCGGGATCCCTAGTTGGAGCCTATGTTGGAGCCGCCCTTGTTTTTCACCTCGCGCAAATTTTTAATGTTTTGATACTTAAGATCTAAGGTCGTTTTTCTTCTCTTTCGGAACTCATAAAACTCTCAAATCTTGTCACATGAGTAGCAATTCTTTTTTACGTTCAAAAAAGATCCATTATTCGCAAGTATGTTTGACCTCTGGTTTTATTTTGGGATGTCGCGGGTCGGACACCTTATTTCTTGAATTCACAAGTCCCGAGTGGCGACAATGCGAACTCGTTTCTAATTTTCGTCCAAGACAAGAATAGTATAAAACCTTTAATCCTTGATTAGACATCATCGGGGTTTCGTGCCTCGGCATTCATCGAGCCTAAATTTTCGTTTTTACAACTCCGAGAGCTGAGAACGCGATAAACCTTAGTCAAGAACCAAGGTTAAAAAACTAACCACGGTTAAACTTGGTTCTCGGCACATCGCCACTCGGCTTTTTTCTCTCATAAGTTAAGGTGTCCAAAACTACGATCTGCGAAGTTGCGACATAATTATAGCGAGATTAGTTAATCTCCTAATGTAAGATTTCCTTCTCTTAATTTGAGCTTAATTATCGCCACATCGCGATATCGCGACTCGACATATCATTCTCCTAAAAACTTGTCTTTGAATTCCCGAGTCACGATATGGCGATTAAGTTAATCATATCATTAAGGAATCGCCAATCACGATTACCATTGATTACATTAAAATCGGCCCTCGCAGTATCGCGAGTTAAAGGGTCAAAACACGAAAACAAAGTTCGTGATGCAACGAAAGGCGAGGAAGTTGTTTAAGTCTATAAGATTTGTAATACTTTAAAATTAAACGGAATACGTCCCGCGCTTCAAGGTTGGCACACTTCACGAGGTATTTATTTATTCACTCTCCATAACCCGAGTACCTGTCAAGCCACCCAATATTCATGACATTAATGAGAAATTAGGGTATATCCATGAAGGAAATAAGATCGGATTTTTTCAATTAATTTGGTTTTATTCGCGATCTGACAGACTTATGGCAAAGGTACATGATTTTCAAATATATACGAGATTTCGTTTTATTTTTTAAAAAACATTTCTTATTAACGCATAGAGCTCGCCTTTCCCCGAAGATACTCATTTCCGCATGTATGCATAGGTTTACTGCAGAAGAGAAAAACAACAAGCTTCAGCTATGGCACCAAGGAGAGCGGAAAAAGCAAATGTCGAGGTTGTGGCACAGGGTCCGAACAACGTCTCAGATACTTCGCCCCGGACGAGCGGCTCAGTATCCACCTGGTCGTCTATTTTAGATGTCCTGAAATCCGAGTTGGTAAACTGTTCAGAATTTGATGACTATAACTATGATATTGTGAAGGATAACCTGAACACTAAGTACAAGACGATTGTTCAGTCGGGAATGCACCTGGTTGCAACCAGACCTCGGTTGCTCCCATACTACGACATGATCCGATGGGCATTGGATCACGTCGACCTGCCTTCCAGAACTATCTTAAATGATCGACAAAACCTGATTGGGACCTTTAGGCCCGAACATATCCAGTCTATGTATAAGCTCCCACCAACCTATGAGTACACATATGGCCAAGAATTCCTGGCGGATTTCAAAAACAAGGAGTGCGAAGAATTTGACAAAACCTTGCCAGGCCTGATAAAGGATTGGGTGTCTCGTTCCTCGACATTCAGAGTGAACGACAAGGGTGTGTATTCAATTTCTTCGTTGGAGCCAAACTATATGTATGTAGCGATGATGACTTGTCGGCTTTTCGGCTGAGAGGATACCGCGCATTTTTACGTCCAGTGGGTACCTCTCATCTTTCGAGTAGCAGAAGGTTCCTCATTCAATTGGGCGAAAATGCTCTCCGATAGTTTGTTCAACAAATCACAGACTACCAGGAGAAAACGGCAGCCGTCAAACCATCCGGATTCTACATGTCCGCATATATCATGGATGCTATATGCTCCCTGACGCCTTTTCCTCTGATGAATTGGGCTTGGAGTCCAACCCATGAGAAGACTGTACATGAGTACCACGATAAGTTGTGGGAAAATAATGCTAACAAGTTTATCTATGAGATTTTCAATTGGGTGATGGTGCCCCTACACATCGCCGTTTTTGTTCTAACACCCCCCCCGCATCTCTGATAGCATTGCTATGAATTTGAGCCGCATCGTAGACTGGTACGTAGAGGAGGAATTCTCCTATTTGAGAGTTTTTGGAGCCGCTGTCCCACCTCTGGCGCTCCCACAGTTCATCCCCGACAAGCTAGCCTGTCGCGAGATTGCTCGGAAAATAGTAATCGGCGGAGTGAGCAAAGAGCTCAAAGCGTCGGCCAAGAAGGTATGGCCATCTTTCCCTATTCGGCTGAATTCATATTCATTATTGGATTTTGGACATGCTAAAGCTGAGTCTGCAGCCATTGAATATTTGAGCCTAGTCTCCATCGAGTACAAGAGGCATGATCCTCAGGGGATCGTAAGCACTCATCTTGGAAATTGCGGGTTAAAGAGGTTCGAACATGAATGTTCGCCCTCAAATGATGTTTTCCGAGCGGCGAAGTCCTATTCGGAAGTGCAATTTTGGATAGGATCTCTGGCACCCGAAGACAGGGATTCTGTTCTAAAATTTCAGGGACACAGGAGAGCATGCCTTCCCGTTGTATTGGGAGGTTTGGGAATTTGTAAAGAAAAAGAAAAGGAGGCTAGAAGTTCTGCGGGTCAGACTTCTAATCCCGAAAAAAATCAGAAAGGAGAGTAGGAGAAAAATCCGAAGCAGGAGAAGAATCCAAACAAGGAGAAAAGTCCTGAGCAGGAAGAGAATCCCGAAATAGAAAGGGAGAATACTGACCCTCCCAAGGAATGTACTCCAGAGGTGGAAATAAAAGACACAGACCCACCAGAAACTCAGAATCCGGAGGCAGGGACGAAGACCTATGATCCCCTGAAAGAGCAAGATCCACTCAGCACACCAGGGAAAACGGCGAAGCAAATCGGTGCACCCATCACCTCTGTCACCCCTTTGCAGTCAACGCAAGGAAACATACAGGAAGGATGGATTTTTGGTGAAGAACTGAGGCCTATAATGGTAGAGGAACTCCCCCCTAATGATTTCTGTTTTGACAAAAAGAGGAAAGTTGTAGTAAAGCGAGAATTTTACCGAGAGGGAGAGTCCACTGGTAAAAAATTCAAAGTAATGACTGATGGGATGAATAAAAAGAAGGATGAATTTGCCACGGAAATTGCAGGAACGCTAGGAGCGTATGCGGCGACAAATCAATTCTCGGTCGAAATGTTAAAGAAGCAGCTCAAAGTGAAAAATCCCCTGATCAAGACTCTTGAGGCCAGGGTGACTTCGGCTGCGGAAGACGCTAAGAGTCAAGCGAGTGGAGTAGTAGAGCTGGCCAAATTGGCTGACAAAAAAGAAATTGAAGTCCTCAAGACCAAGCTAGAACAAGCAAATTCTACAATCCGAGATGGTCGGGTACAAGCGGACCAGCAGAGGGATACGATTACACAGCTGCAAACTCAGTTGCAAGTCGTAGAAAGAAAGGCGGTTGATATCGAGATCGTTAAATCTCGAGCAACTGATATTCGGAGCAGAATCTCCTCTGCTCAACAAAGCCTGCTATACAAAGTAGGAGAGATTCGAGAAGACTGCTTGTTAATACAGCGAATCTCTGAGAATATGATTAACAAAGAAAGGAACGCAGAAGCTGCTCGGGTCGCTTTCCAAGAGGCAGTGATAGCAACCAACAACAGGTTTTCAGGGCCTCCTGGGCTTACCATTGCCGAACAAACCAGAGGTAATATCTTGTTAAAGAATTGGGAACATGATATTACTTTAAGCAAAGAGCAAGCTCAAAAAGTGGCAAATTCGTTAGAAGAGGCCGTCAATAACATAAATGGTGAGCAGTTAGGGATAGAGATTGGAGGTGACACAGAGGCGCTAAGGCAGATGAATATAGATCAGATTTCTCTCAACATAAAGGAGGAGAATGACAGAAATTCAACAGAAATATCCAAGATGGACAGGGTAGACCCAGCTCAAATCTACAAACATTTGATTCAGCCCAGTGCACAACTTGGCACCCTTGAACTCGTTGATATACAAATAAATGATAAACTTCCACAGTTGGCCCGAGAGTGCTATCTTGCCGAAGCCCGTTGTCAGGCCGAGCCTTCACGGCTTGTGACCCAGTTTGTGGAGAAGTGTATCATGTACACTGAATCCATGCGAGGACAGGCACCTAGCACTTCTTGAAGATAGAATGCGTGAAATGGAATTTTCTCGCTCCCCCCAGTTGTCAATGCAAAACCTTCACAGCTTGTATTTCATTTTTTAGACAAGTGTATCATATGTACTAAATCTAAGCAAAAACAAGCACCTGGCACCTTTTTTGTAAACAGATTCGGACAGATGGAGTAATTTCTCTCTTTTGAACCGAGAGGCAAATTTTGTATAAATAGATCACAAAAAGAAGAGACAGGAGGCTGGACCTTTTTGTGAAGGATTGTAATAGATATTCTGCATTCAAGAAGTTAATACAAGCAGATTTGAAGATTCCTAATTCCGTCACGACTGTGTCACAAGTTTGTCTGTTTTGTTTTTTTTTCGTTTCTTTTATGTTGATTGTTTCTTTTCATTTTTCTCTACATAATTGATGTGTATCACAACAATTTAGTACAACCACTACTATAGTGAAAGGATTTCATCATTCCGTAAGTGTTTCTTGTCTTTCCTTTGCACCAAATATTAGCCGATGCAAGACCAATTCACATTTACGGGATCATATATTTATTTACACTATATCAATTATGTCTGTGTTAGTTTCTTCTTTTACGTATGTGCAAGTTTTCTATTGACCAGAACCTTACATTATCCACTGTTAAACGTTTTTTTTTTCCCACGCCGCATCTTTTTATTAAAAATAACACAGTTACGGGAAAAGGCCTTCAGTTGTGTTTTTATTTCATTCTTCGTGCACAAGTTTCCCTTCACTTCAACCAAATTGAACAACGTCGAAACCTCTCGTTAAATCATTTCTTACTGCGATGTTTTCTCAATTACTGTCCCTGTAGCTACGCAGCCGAATATTCAACCTAGACTCTCTAATCAAAATCATATCGCGTTAAGTCTTTTCGATACAATACTCATAACTGCTAACACTCGGGAAGAACTTGAACGTTCATGGGCAGCCATTGAACGAGATATAACTGCTCAAGAGCAGTTAGAAGCTAGACGTAGGGAACGTAGGAATCTGCCTTATTTTCCCACACCGAAAGTGACTTTATTCTTGTATACATCTTTTACCTATTTTCGGATGCCTTGACACTGTACTTTAAGCCTTAGTACAGACTCAGGAACAACAAGAGGCTTCTTGTCCATAGCCACCTATTTTGGTTTTTATTAAAGAGTGCTTTGCACGGTGATAGGGGAGGCTCATCTGAAAACCTTTTTACATGCTGGGATGGTATTGGGTTGGAAGGAATATACTCTTCTTTTGAATGTATTTTAAAGATTTGTCTGAAGGAAAAATAAACTTTTTATGCACATTATTTCTTTAGAGTGATCCARATGTATAATTTTGTCTGAATTTGTCCATAAGAGAATGACCTAAAGTTTCCTTAGGGTACTGGTACATCCTCTTCCATAAAAGTTTTGGTAGTGTGCCCATGGTAGAGAGTGTTCATATACTCATATGTTACTCTTTAATAAGATAATCCAATGAATACTGTTGAAGTCTGGTTAGGGTGTGATAGTTACTTATAGGCTAATATATTTTTTCCTTTAAATCGTGTTGAAATACTGGGTAAAGGCAACTTCTAGTCTTTGAAGTGGATTATGGTTCTTTGAGAAATCAGAGGTAAAGATTGTGTCTCTCTTTCTATTTTGTTTTTAAGCAATAGAACCAAAATAAATTAAAATACTTCTTAGCAATAGAACCAAAAGAAATTAAAATACTTCCCTTTAGTTGTCAACATAAGCAAAAGAAATTAAAATACTTCCCTTTAGTTATCAACAGAACCAAAAGAAATTATTGCTTCACAAGGGCTGCCATTTGATGTTGCATTCGGCTTCTTGGTTCCAACTTAAGTGGTTGTTTGCATGGCTTCATACTTCAGATTAATTGACATAAGATTTTGAAATATGCGTAGTATGCTTTGTCAATTAGGTAATGTGTCTTGATAGTACTGTATAAGGACAGACTTCTGGTATCGGACTGGTACCGGACCAGAACAAGATTTTTGGTACCGAAGCAGAACAAAATATTGTTGATGCCTACAAACTGATGTTTAGAAATTTCATGAAGGATCAAATAAATTATAGAAATTTACTTACAAAAAAAAAGAAAAAATTGCAAAAGTAAAACAAAAGGAGGTAAGAATCTCTTGTTACCTTCATCTTATTAACAAAATTCGATCCACACCTATGTACAAAAAATTTCAAATAAACCAATCAATCAATGTTGATCAGTAGGAGGGTCTCCTTCCTTATTGATCATCTGCATATCTGAATTATGTAGTATACGAGTAAGGAATTCTTCTTTTGACATGGGTTTGTTGTAAACTCGCAACTGGTGACCATTCACAAGTAGTGGTGTCTATTGTTAATCAATTATCTTTATCTTGATTGAACCATTATCATAGATAGTGTCAATTTTGTAAGGTCCTATCCAACGAGTATTTAACTTACCTTTGAAGTTCTTGAATCTGCTGTCATACAATAGGGCCGAATCTCCTTGTTGAAAATTTTTCTTTTTGAGATACTTGTCATGCCATTTTGTTATTTGTTCTTGAATGAGGGTAGTTCTTTGAAGTGCTTCCTGCCTAGTTTCATCCAACTCATTAAGCTGTAAGAGTCTTTGTTGTTGGGCTTCATCCAAGTTCATGCCAAATTGTAATGCAGTCCTGAAGGTTTTGATCTAGAATTCTATGGGAAGAAGCACCTGCTTCCCATACACCAACTCATAGGGTGTATGTCCTATTGTATTCCTCCAGGTGATTCTATAAGCCCATAAGGCTTCTAATAATCTGTCAGCCCAATCCTTATGGTGCAGATGTACTATTTTGGTAAGAATGGACTCAATAACTTTGTTGGTAGATTCTACTTATCCATTTTCCTGTGGATGGTAGGGTGTAGATTTCCCGTGTTTGATTTGGTACTGTTCTATAATATCTTTGACTAGATGAGAGGTAAATTGAGTTCCCTGATTAGTCACAATTTCTTGAGGTACACCAAATCTAGTAAAGATATCATTAAAAAGGAAATCTACCACTGATTGTTCACTTGTAGCTGGTAAAGATTTTGCTTCAACCCATTTAGTCACATAGTCAGTGCATACAAGTATATAATTTTTCTTTTTAGATGCAAGGTTAATGGGCCCTACAAAATCTAATGCCCATTTCTCGAAAGGCTCAATAACTACTTGGGCTTGAAGTGGAATTTGGTCTCATGCATTAGGCTTACCCATTCATTGGCATTCATCACAATTGGATACATAGGTTTTAGTATCTCTGAAAATATGGGGCCAATAGTAACCAGATTGCAGAACTTTGTAAGTGGTCATCTTGTCTGCAAAGTGTCCTCCACAAGGACCATCATGACACACTTGCAGAATATCATGAATTTCATCTTCCCTTACACATCTCCTGATCACCAAATCTGGTCCTGTTTTGTAGAGGCAATCATTGTGCCACATGTAATTTTCACTTAGTTGAATTACTTTCTATTTTTCTCTAGGAGACAATTTTTTAGGCATCTTCCCTGTCACAAGATAGTTAGTGACATCTACATACCATGGAGTGAATGTAGAGATAACAAATAAATTTTCATCAGGAAAGTTATCTTCTTCTGGTGCATTGTCTCCCAGATGAATCATTCTAGATAAGAGATCAGCCACAATATTATCTTTACCAGGTCTATCAATAATGTTGATATTAAACTCTTGTAATAATAAGAGCCATCATGTAACTCTAGGATTTGTTACAGGTTTGTTCATTAAGAATTTGATGGTTGAATGATCAGTGTGTACAAAAGCTTGATATCCTGTAATATAGTGTCTAAATTTATTGATAGCATGGACTATAACTAGCAATTCTTTTTCTGTGACCGTATAATTAACTTCAGCTGGAGACTGATTTTTACTGATGAAGTAAATAGCATAGGGAATTTGATTTTCTCTTTGTCCAAGGACTACCCCAAGGGTTGTGTCTGAGGCATCGGTACATATATGAAAAGGAAGGGACCAATTTGGTCCTCTTAATACAGGGGTAGTTGACAATTTCTGTTTTAGAATTTTGAAAGATATTTTGCATTCATCATCCCACTTAAATTCGGCTTCTTTAGATAATAATTTGAATAAAGGGGTAGCTAGGCTTGTAAAATTTGGAATGAATCTTCTATAGTAGCCAGCATGTCCTAAAAAGCTGCGGACTTCCTTTTGTGAGGAAGGTATTATGATTTGTGTGATGATATAAATTTTTTCCAGATCAACTCTCATTCTAGAACCATAATATGTGATGTCACAAAATAATACCTTCAATGAGCATCATTTTTTATTTTTCATTACTTAAGGAAAGATTAGTTTCCTTACACCTAATCAAGACTTTTTCTAGACTGGTCAATGCTTGATCAAAATCTGGACCAGGGGTCAAATTTTAGCCCAAAAATCAACGTTCTCGGAATTGCCTCAAAACAAATGAGAGCATAGCCCTCATCATCATGAACCCAATGCAACTCGTTTCATCTCAAATGTACATAGGGAGCGAGAGATATCGCTATCTGTTCGAATCGTCAAATAGGTAAAAAAAAAGGGACACTGACTGTGCAGTCCGTACGGATGCTGACGTGGCATGATCGTACGCTAACGTGGCAGAGGTGATGTGGCAGATCTGAGTTGGCACATGCTAACGTGGCAGATTCGGATTGGCTGACAGTTGGACGAATCATATTGTGACACATGGCATGGTTTTGGAAAATTACGAGGTGCCACGTGGCCCAGTCGTGGGCTGCCACGTGGCACCATGGCATTGGTTGTTTGTTCAAAATTTATGGAGTCCGTGGGATTTGAACCCCGAACCTCCTTCCACCATGAAAGCTTTAACAAAGTCCACCCTGCCAACACGCCATACCATATGCCTTGTTTGTTATATGGTTTGATATTTATTTGAATTGAGTTAATATTTAATATGGCGGGGGATCGGGCTGGGGCTTAGCCCCAGCCCGTGGTTGTATGGTTACCATATGACTCAACATGGAGGTGCGCGAATGTAGCCGCGGTTGTATTGTATTTCACATGTGACCCATTATATATATGTTGGAAATGATTAACAGGTAGCATATACTTGTCATTGATGGAAAGTACAACAATAAAGATGGCATGTATGTACAAAGGATTATTGGCCTGTCCTACAGGATGACAGACAAACAAAAGAATAAGCTCAGGAGGCATAGCGCTCTTTTATGTGCAAGGAGCACAGGAAAGAGACCGAGAGCCGTCGGATCTCACTCAGAAATCCCGACAGCTGCTGGATCGGGAGAAACTGCGCAGATGTTAAGTGCAGTTGTTGGCGTGGAGAAGAAGTGATCTGCGCCGTCAGATTGGAAGTAGATACCCGACAGCTGTCAGATATGCAAAAGAAGCAAGGGTGATAAGTCATCGGAGTTTCGGGGATCGGGGTTTCAACATGCAAAGAAAACAATGCAACGAAAATCCCGATTTCGTGATATGCGAAATCCCGATTCAATCTCAGCCATTGAATCGAGAATGAGATCTGGACCGTCTATTCGTGTGGACACATGGAATCTTGAAGGCTTCATCGGAGTTTCGGGGATCGGGATTTCAACATGCAAAGAAAACAATGCAACGAAAATCCCGATTTCGCGATATGCGAAATCCCGACTGACAGGTGGCACAACCACGTGATGACAGGTGGCACAACTAGGTGATGACACGTGGCACAACCAAGTAATGACARGTGGCAGGAAGATTCAACAGTTCAGGCACAGGTATGTCACGAATCAGAGTGACACGTGGAAGTGTTTAACACATGTCAAAACACGTGTGACGTCAGCAGAATATCGGGGTTCGGGACCTTGAAAGGTCCAAATCACTCGTCAATGAAAACCCTGAAATCGCAAAACGCGATATTGCGATTCAATCGCAACCGTCAATACAAGATCACACCAGGACCGTTGATCACAACTCTGTATGGAATTTCGGGGATCGGGTGAAAAGGAGTATGGACGAATAGGGACCATTCATCAGTAGGGACATGTGTC
>ML784702.1:582731-629130 GCA_009831015.1 Picea engelmannii | reverse complement strand
CTCTCAGTATTTTTCCAACAATATATTGGTTGGGCACGGTTTAAAACATATAGCACGGTTGTAATGTGTAACATGACCGTTGTTTATACAAAGGCACTTACAATGATTTTTAAACCACGGGTTTTATATGACCACTTTCTATACTTGCATGGGAGTTTGGGATTTGGTTTGCAAGGTTTCAAATGACTCGCCACTTGTCACTATTTTATTCGCCAATATAAACTGTTAGCCCTTTTGTTTATGCGCGCGGTCTTATGAAAGACTCATGTGCCCGAGAGCTATGCGGTTAGGGGCTGGCGCGCCCATAACCATCCTACAGTTTGGAATATTTTTCAGTTATGCACGGTGCTGGGTTTAAGCACACATTTTGGACCGTGTTCTGGGTTCAAGCACACAGAGGTGCGTTTTGGCGAACCAGAGTCAACAAGCTTGAAGGAAGAGAATGGTAGGAGGCCTATCTTCTTCATTTTTTGGCCGAATGAGTTGCCGAATGAGTTGTCGTAAAAGCCCAGCTAGGGGTTTTTGGACATTCTGAATCCATTGGCACTGCTTTCACAGCCATTTGAAGACTTCTTATGCAGGTTTTTCACCATTGAAGTCTCAAGAAGCTCTAGGGAGCTTGAAGCCCTCATTGATTGAGGTCATGTTTTGGTGAGTCCAAGTTTGTTTTCTGTGACTGAATAGTCATTTTTGGCTAATTGTTATGCTCTAAACACATTGGGACAGGTTTTAGAGGTTTTTGAGGAATTTTATAGGTGTTTTTTCCATAAGGAAGCTTAGGGAAGCTTTAGGCCACATGTAGAAGAGGTCATGCCCAGATGAGCCATGATCTGCTTTCAGAGTTTTATTAGTCATTTTTGGGGTTTTTATGTATTATGATCCCAATGGTACAGTCTATTTTTCCATTGGAGTTGAGAATTAGCTTGTAAAAGATTCTTTGACAAATTAATCCCAGAGAGCCAAGTCCATTGATGGAGGCTCAAGGAGATGTAGCCCGTAGAGGGGTGAACTCCTTTATCATGTTGTTATTGTTATGAGTTTGATGGTTTATTTGCTGCAAGTTATGTTGTTGTGTTTTTATTTAAAGCACATATTTAACCATTTAAAAGAACATTTCCTCACACATGAACATTTCAAAGAAGAAGCATAAACTTAGCACATAATCTATCTTTCATATTTTAACACATGAAGCAAGGTCCTGTAAAGTTTATTTTAATGAAGTAGAGGGTGCTTGCATAGCATAACAAGTCAACCTTCTATTTTTAGATCAATTCTTCTTGGAAGTATTGTCCATGGACTGTCAAGTCATCCATGTAGACTTCCACACAATCATTGGTCAAGTGAGAGAAAATGGCTAGGACAACTCTTTGAAAAGTGGTTGGGGCATTGCAAAGTCCGAAAGGGAGAACCCTATAAGAATATGTGCCCTAAGGGCAGGTGAAAGTGGTCTTCTCCTGGTCTTCGGGTGCTATTTGTATCTAGTTGTAACCACTAAACCCATCCAAGAACGAAAAATACTTCTTTCCAGACAGGGTATCCAACACCTGATCAATAAATGGTAAGGGGAAATAATCCCTATGGGTGGCTTTGTTTAACTCCCAGAAGTCTACACATATCCTCCACTTACCATTTTTCTTGGGAACTATGACAAGTGGAGATACCCATTGACTATCTGAAATGGGGTATATGAGATTGGCTCGAAGGAGTTTTTTCAAATCCTATTTTACAATATCTTTAAGGGATGGATTCATCCTTCGCTGAGGCTGTCTAACTGGTATGATTTGGTGATTAGTGTAGATATGATGTGTGCATTTGTCAGGGTGAATGCCTTTCATGTCTGCATAATCCCATGCAAAGGCATCAAATTGTCTTTGGAGCATTTCAATCACTTCTGTCTTTTGTTCTAGTTCCAAACTAGAGTTGATATACAAAGGTTTTCTTGGGCTAATATCAACAAGTTCAGTAGTTTCTTCCTTTTATGAGGAGGCTGGTGATAAAGTATATAATTGAGTGATATCAAGGTGCCAAGTTTGTTGAAATTCGGAACTAAAAATATGTGACAATTCTGCAAAAGACCTTGGGTATTCAATGCAATTTGTGTCAGCCAAAAATAATCTTAAGACTTGTTCATCTGATTGTTCTTGTATTCCTCTTACTTGTTCAAGTGTTAATAGAGGTTTGATGCAATCTTCCTCTCCATAAAGGTTTTCTAACCAAATAGGTATTTCATGTGCCGGTTGGGTAGGAGGGAAGAGGACAAGTTTTTGGCTATGTGTGCCATTGGATATAGTCATCTCACCAGATCGACAGCTGATAAAGGCATCTGTTGTGGCCAGCCAAGAACCATAGGGTGTCCTGGTTTGGAGGATGATTTATAATAGATGACTAAAAAGTCTACTGGATATTCCCAAGAAGCTAGAGTGACTATGAAATCATCTAGACTTCCTGCAAGGCTAATGACTAACTTATCTGCCGACTCGATCATGGTTTGGGTTGGTCTTAACTGGTTGATTTGGAGCTTTTGCATAGTGTCAAAAGGCATTACATTAATAGCTGCACCCAAATCAATGAGTGTGTTTGGTAGAGAAATGCCATTAATTTCAACAGTGACTATTGGATTTCTAGGGTTATTATATTTGTATGGCATTTCAGAAATAAATTTAGATAATTGTCCCACTACCTGAACAAGGGGAGGTTCCTTCTTCTTCCTTCCTGGTTTCTTAATGCAAAGATACCTTATGATTTTGGCGTATATAGGGATATCCTTAATGGCTTGCAACAGAGGTATTTTTATGCACAGATTTCGTAATTCATCTTCTATATCTCTGTGCAAAGGTGGGTCGGGTTTCTTCATTAATAGTATTTCGGGGTAAGGTGGGAGATTAATTTTTTGGGGTACTCGTACAGACTGAGAAGTGATTGGACTAGGAGGAGAGGCCTCTTCTTCTGCAGGGGTGGTTTGAGTGTTTTCTTCCTGAATTATTACTGCAGGATCTAATTGGTTTACAAATTTCCCTGATTGTAGTTGAATTTCATAGGTGGGAAAGGTTTGAACTTCTGTATTCTGCACAGGGTGGGTGGGTCGATTATTGGGGTTAGGGACTGGCTGGGCAGGGAATTTTGTTGGTCTCGGAGGATTTTGGGCAGCTTGGTTTTGTGGTTGTTGATTGGCATTTATAGATACTTGCTGTTGTTGATTAGGGTTCAAGGGGGTTGTAAATTGCTACTATATAGGAGGTGGGAGTAAATCTTGAATTTTTGGTGGGTTGAATCCAGGTAGTAATTGGGAAATGTTTGCAGGGTACTGTGGATATGTAGGGTAAGAGGGATTTCCATACATGGGTCCCCTCCAACCTTGTTGCCAATGTTGAGTTTGCTGAGGTGTCCATTGTGGATAGGTCATTAGGGAAGGACCCCATTGTTGTTGTTGATATTTTTCATTAGGGTCATAAAATGTATTGGGGTTTTGGGCTCTCCAAGGTCTTTTGGAAGAGTATGCTTGTTCTTGTGAGACTCCTCCTCCCCTATACATGGCTTGTATCTCAAGCAAGGTTGGACACTCAGATGTGGGGTGTTCTAGTGTACACAGACCAAAGATTTCTATGACATTTAATGGACATTCTTTCTCACTGTGCTTCTTTCGACATCCATGACAAAATATTGCTAAAGCAACCTCTTCTTCTTGTTTCTTTTTCAGTTTCAGAGTATCTAACTGGTTACTTATTGTGCTCAAGATGTATGTTTTAAAGTTTTCCAATAAGTTTCCTAACTCAGTTATGGTGACAGTCCCTGAGCTTTGTTTTGTATTTCTGCTAAAAGGATCTTTTGGTCCTTTGCCTGTTTTAGATTGTCCTCTTGAGTATCTCCTACAATAATCTGCAATTTTTGAAAAAGGATTTTGGTGTACATCTCCTGAACTCAACAAGTTTAAAACTTCTATGCAATCATCTCTAAGACCTTTCAAGAATACAGTTCTTACTATAGCTGGGTCTGTGGTGAATAGTTTTGAATTTTGATAGTTGTATAAGAACCTTTCTAAGTAGTCTTCAGGGCATTCATCTTCTATTTGCTGCATTTTAAAAATGTCATTTTTAACATTATCCTTACAATAGTCTTGGTATTTCCGTAAAAATGTGTCTTTAATTTGATCCCAAGAGAGGATTGTATTTTCTCCTAAGCTCATGAACCATCTTAAGGCTGAATCTTTCATTGTAGCAGGAAAGAGCTTAAGTTTTTGGGCATCATCTGAGTAGTTATAGCTTCTACATAATATGTCAAACTCGAATAAAAATAAATCTGGATCTTTAGTTGACATACCTCTGAAAGTGGGTAACGATGATAGTAGGATATTCTTCATGTTGATGTTTCTCGAAATATCCAAGATTGGAAACCCAAAAGTCTCAGTCTCTGTGGTTGTATTTCCTTCTTCTTCTGCCATTCTACTGATGGATGGTTCAGAAACTGGATTTTCTGTGTCTCCTAAATGTTCAACAGACTCATGTTCTACCTGTCCCAATATTGATTCTTCCATTTTAGGTTATCCCTTTGGAGCCTCATTGGCTCCCCTTGAATTTTATGTTGATGGAATTTTTCCTGCACCACTGTCAGTTGGATTAGTGGGGGGGGGGGTTGTTTTAAATCTCTGGAGCTTACAAATCTACCCTTGTTATCTCTATATCTATGCATAAAATGGAAATTTGATTCTTTAACTGAATTGAAATCCTAATTCTATCTAGAAGGTAAGAAGGCAACCTAGCTTCAGAGAACCCCACTCTAGTGGCTACGTCGCTCTTCACTCACATCTTAAATGTTTTATCCTCCTCCCTCAAGTAGCCTTAAAAGAAAAATTTTATACAAGTAATCTAAGATAAAAATCGCTTCCTATCGTTTGCAACTCCCCGACAACGGCGCCAAAATGTTGTGCTGCTTATATGTTTAGTATAATGCACTCATTAATTATCAATCCGGGATTTGTAATCAATAGAGTTACAAGACACCAGTAAGAAAGGTAATTTCTAATGTCACGAGTATAGAACTAGCTAGATTATGCATGCTGGAAACAAATCAAAATAGCAAACTGCAATGCACTTTGGTTTTCTTTCACAGAGAGGCTATCTGCTCCATTATGGCACATGCAAGTATGAGATGGAGTTGGTTTGATAGATCAACTCTTCTATCTGACCCAGAAAACTAACTATGGAATCCACACTTCTGAAAGGGAAATCACACATCAATCATCAAGACAGCATGGGTAGTTCAATAGTCAATATACTGAGTATGCTATGGTTCACAGTGTGCTGTTTTGAACTTCACTAGTTCTCCTTCAAATATTTCTGACTACTGTTGCCAACATTCATGTCTAAAAACCAAATTCATAAAAATAGAGCATATGCAAAACTAGGGCAAGTAAAGATCTCTAAGCAGTCATATAATGGAGACCCTAGTCTAAGCTGTACTGTTATCATCTAACAGAGTTAAAGCTTCAGCTAATTTAACATTTACACTATTGAAAAAAAATGCTAATGCTAATCTACGAACATGCTTACCTTTGTTGGGCAGTGGGCCCTTGCCACTTCAACGGGTCAACTACTGAAGTCTATAGTAAGCTTGTCTTCAACCCACACATTACTCTCACTCAAATCTCAAAACATAACATCAACTTTTGTTAACAACTCAACTCATATTCAATCATAGACAATCAAGACATGGAGATAAATGACGTTCTTCTATTAGTCTTCACTCAAAATATGTTCTACAATATCACACGCTGCTTCACATGTTGGTAATATGCTAACTCTCCTACACTTCCACCATCCTTGCCACGGCTATTTAACAGTCTTAGTCGTGAAACACAAGGAGGTGAAGTGATTTGCAAATCAGCCAAATGTTTAAATTTAATTATTCGGTTACATCTTTTAGCTTCATCCTCATGACATGAAGTGCATGAGGATGAGTCAATCAACAAACTATTCTAACATAGCCTTGCTAAAGCAAATAAACATCCACCAATTGTCTTGGGCGATCTGGAGCTAAACTTGGTACATTTGGCTCTCTATATTGGTACCAGATCATGACAGGTAGATGGTACCAGATCAAAACAGTGCACAAATGGTGGTACCGGATCACGACAGTCCACGACCATTGGTACCGGATCGCAACAGATGAGATTTTAGTACCAGATGCGTTTGGTACCGGATTCGGATAGTGGCGGTCTTGGTGCACAAGTATCGGATAGTCGAGTTGGTACAGGAACGCTRGATTTATCTAGAGTTCAAAGATTATACATGGAAAATTGAAGCATTAGTACATGAAATATTTAATTCCCTAGCTCAATAAACCACAAAATGCATGAATTAACCATACTTTACTTTATGACCTTATCACTGGCTAATGGTAGCGTTCTTGTCATTCACCCAAGCTTAGGTAAGCCAAAAAGGTATAGATGAAGAGTATAATAGGGTAATGGGGATGTCAATTTCGGGTCTCAACAATACCCATACTATGTTCTAGGCTATCAGTGAGTCACACTCCTAGTCCAGTGCAACTCTTGTATACTTAGACAATTTTTAATAGTTTAACACTTAGTCATATATAAAAATACATTCATGAACATGATAAAATAGGAGAAAAAGTATGGAACAAATGAATACATACACAAAAATAGTGTGGGTGACACAAACCATGCCTAACACCCAACTAAGTCTTTTTAATTGCAAAATAGTTACAATAGGATCACTACCAGCTCAGTTTACAACTTTAGTAGAGTCAAATGGCTCACCTCACCTCACCTCACCAAGACACTCATACACATATTATTCACACTAATACTTTCTTTCAGAAACTTCTCTACAACCTCTTGCGGTGCACCTTAGACGTTCCCACAATTGCATACTTGTTGTCCCTTTGTTTCCGCAGAATTTCACGAAGATAACACATTTTGGTTTTTCCTCACATATGACTCCAACAAAATTTCATTTCCAAACTTCCCTAAAATCTCTGCAGGCATCTCACTCTTGGCTACTTGTCTTCCATCTTGGAAAATCTACCTCAGTTTGTAGCCTTAGAATTTCCTCAAACTTGTTCTCCAAATATCTTTCCCAAGTGCTTCTATTCGATCCTTTGGTTGTGTGCCCTTTCTCTTATAGGAGCTCCAAGGGTCACTTGTGTGAAACGTCATGTCTCTTGGTTATGTCATTCCTTTTCCTGAATCATCACACTCAATTGAATTGTTTCTCCCCTGCGTTGACCCAGTGCATCCATCCAATCTTGCATGACCATCAGACATCATGTATCTTGGACTAGTGCACCCCATCCTTAGGAGCAAGCCCCTTTCCTTGTGTAGTCTCTTGTGTTGATCATCTTGAATCCTTGTGGGTGTGCCAATGGGGTCATCCAACCTCTCCGTTATGCCCATGTTTATGAGGGTGGACGGGTCCACTCCTTGGGCACACTCCCAAGTTGTGTTGCCCTTTCCCAAACCCAACCCAAGTCTCCATCAATTATTATAAGGAAAGTAAGGTGAGTTTCCCCTTGGTTTCGGACCTCACCAACGTGCACCCCAGGTGCTCCTTATCACACCCAAACTTCTTCATTCCCCCAACTGATTTCTTCCTCCTTGTTCTCTTCATCTATTCCTTCATTGAATATGTCCAAGCAGCACAGGAACTCGATGGGTGTCATGCTAGACCTTACAATAACAATAAAATAATGAAATGAACCAATTAAAAGGTTAACAAATATTCATAATAAATAATTCTATGTTAGTCTTATGCTATAAGAAAGTAAATCAATGTTTTGATAGTTTTCCATCCTTTGTCTACATCCATGAACACCTCAATGTCTTATGTTTTCTATATGAATTCACCATAAATAGTATAACTTATTGTTCCATCAATGTCCAATATCGCGAGTAGTGGAAATCCCAGCATTTGATACCACTTTGTAAAAATACATAATGGTTGTTACCTTAACAAAACAATCATTTTTTTTCTCATTAAAACCATATATCTCAAGGAAATCCAGATCTAGAATCATTAAATCACGTGCATATACGTGAACAAGTACACTAAATAAGGGTCTTCCAAAAGACCATAATTAACATCCATCTATACCATCCAGATCATGTACCTATACCATCATTCCAAATGACCAAAAAGGCATAATTATATACACAAATACAAAATAATTGTAACCTTTAGCTCACAAAAGTCCAAGGGTGAGCCAATTATTCTCTATATCTTGTTAGCACTCTGTAAATTTTGTCCGACTGAATAGACAAATGATAGAGGTAACTATTTCAACCAACTTTAGAGATGAAGCACTAGCCTGCTCAACTTAGAGAGGGCTCTCTCGTGTCACTTGATATTTATTTGAAAATTGGTGGCTAGATTTGGTTTGTTTTGGAGTTTTTAAATAAAATTGCTGGCAAGGAAGGGGAGGAACACTCAAGGCTATGGAGTCAAAATTCTGAAAGTGAATGAAAACCATGCATCAACTAATAGAACTCTCCAGAGGACAAAGGATAAATGAGGCAATGAATCTGAGTTATTCTTAAATTTAACTAGAGTGTAGGTAGATAAAGAAAAAAAACAACTGCATCAGAGAATTATTGAAATGAATTTTGAATAAGTTAAGAAGACAATCACACAATTTAAATTTCTTAATCCAAGAGCATCACAAGATGAATTATGGGCCTCTAACTCTCCAATTTAAATGGAAGAAACTGTAAATGAAGTAATAGGTCACATGAAATACATACGATGAAAGAACACAAAGTTCATATCACCACTCGTTAGAGTTGTTTCATAGAGACTTCAAAATCTTCTGCATTTATATTCAATTCAGATTCATAAAATTTACAAATAGACTTTGATACAACCAAAAGGTTTTGCTGCACTTCTGCCAACATTAGTTTATTCAAGTAACCCATTACTTATATAATTTGATAAAAATAAATGAAACTAAAGCGTTTCAGTTTCCAAAACAGTTTCAACTGACAATTTCGGTATACAAAACGATTTACAATGATTGACAAAATAAAACACTTCCAAACTTATGGGAATTTCTCTGTCTATTTGGATTATTTTACGCCATCTGTCTCTCTCTAGTCTTCTATTGGATTTTCAAATCTGATGAAATTTTGGGATCACTGGCTGGCTCCAACGATATTTCACTTTGTGTTACCCAGTCGCACAATTTCCTTCCATTGCGAATCAGAGGGGATTTCACAATCCATCATATCCTTAATCAAAATATCCAGGTCAATGCACGTAGAGTAGGAAATAGTCGGCATGATGAATTTCACTATCTTGAACTTATTTAAAATTTCAAAGTTTGTAGCCAGATATTCTACCAGACTTGGGCCTTTCAGAGTTTCTTCTATAGCTTCAAATTTAGAATGGTCCATTCTGCATTGCATGAGGAGAGTATTGTAATCTTCTTGATTGTATAATGAACCTCTGCCATTCTAAAATTATGGGAGACCTTTGATAAACAACTGTTCAAATGCATCTTTAAATTCCTGTATGTTGTGCTCCATCTGCAAAGCTTTGTTTTGGACCGATCTAAGCAGGTTATGTTTTGCGATGATTTTCCTAGCTGAAATGATCAATATAGTCTTGTCTTTTACCCCAATAGTTTAAAGGTCGACATTTGGCACCGAATTTAGCAAGTCAATAGCATTTTGTGCCCATTATGAGGGTTTCTTGGCTAATACTTCATTAACAACAACACACCTGCTCCGAGCTATAGCAACCACACTGTCTTTGTCATTTATAAAATTTAGATAAACCCTGAATTTAGCATCTTCAGCAGCAATAACATCCCATATGATATGGTTGTCTCCCTACAACAATGTTTTTTCCTTTAACTTGGTTTTCAACTTGCTCACCCTCTCTTGCAAATCTTGATTATCTCTTTGAACTTGAGCCATCTTCTCATCTTTCACTTTCATCTCTTGTTTCAAATTTTCTATAACATTGTTGATTCTTTTGATCTCACATTTTCAAATTGAGTGCCTCTTGCCCGAATGTTTAATTTTCCTATTCCAAGGCAGTCAATTCTGTTGTTTGTGAATGGTCAGTCAGTGACACATTCAACCTTTTATTTAAGCTTAGGATCATCTTATCCTTTTCATCTAGAGAAGCTTTCACCCCTTGAGGGCCTTCAGAGTCTAGTCTTTTGACCCATGTCTTCCAGACTTTGTTGGATGCCTTTTCTTGTTTTAATTGTCCATCTAGTTTGATTGCATGTGTCGTCAATCTTGCAACTCTCAAACTTAAACTCAAATAATCATAATATAGCATATCGTTGACATTTCTATGAAACTTTACTTTGTCAGGGGCACCAATATTTTCATAGTGCATTTTGATCTCAAATACTTTATCATCATCAGCCACTACTATGTTAAATGTTTTCTTCTCCACATCTCTGACTGAGAGTAAGGAATCTTTAGACTGGGAAGTATTTTCCACTTCGGGAAAAAGGTCTATTATTTCACTGTTGGCCATACTTTTCTTCAGAGCGTACTGTTGGTTGTGGAGCCTAATTATCTTCCTGATTTAGAGGTCCTTTGTTTTAGCTGTTTTTATACCACATGAAGAATTTACACCCCATAAGTATGTACACTCTTCCATGCGGGGGAGTGTGTACCCCCTCTGTGGGGTCCGGGAGGGCTATCCCCCCGGTTGGGGGGTTTGAGGGCGAAGCCCCCAAAGGAAAAATTTCCTTGTAAATGTATATTGTAATTTCATTGTAAATCTGGACTGTTCATTATAAGGTCACAGATCTAATGATAGAAATTATGTTAGGGTTTTTTTCCCTAAAAGGAAAGCCTCTGTTATGAGGGAAATGTATTGCGGCTATGCATTATGGTGAGTATTGTATTCTAAGAGAGGAGAATATGAGAGAAAAAAGATGAAGTTACAACGATTTTTGATGTAGGTTGTATCCCTTCATTTGTTGGATAATAATAAAGGAAGGACCTAGCATTTTCTCTGGTGGACGTAGCCCACACTGGGTGAACCACGTAAATTTGTGTCTCTATTGTATTGTGTATCTTCTATGTTTTTTTTCCGCATTTGTTTATTTTATTGCTCCACGGTCCTGTTTTTTCTAACAAATGGTATTAGAGGGAAAGGTAACTCGTAGGAAAAGAGGGTTCCTGGTTCGAGTGGGAGCAATGTCGGAAGATGGAAAGTTTAGGGTCGAGAAATTTAACAGCCAAAACTACTAGTTATGGATGATGCAGATGGAAGATTATTTATATCAAAATGATCTATTCCTACCATTGGGTGGAGTAGCAAAGAAGCTGACGGCCATGAAGGATGAAGAATGGGAGACTCTTGATAGAAAGGCTCTAGGAATGATACGTCTGAGCTTGGCAGCGTCAGTGGCTTTCAATATTTCGAAAGAAAAGACAACGAAGAATTTGATGGACGCGTTGGCTAAACTGTATGAAAAACCCTCGACATCTAATAAGGTATTTCTAATGAAGATATTATTTAATATGAAGATGTCAGAAGGTGGGTCTATTGTAGTTCATTTAAATGAATTTAATATAGTTACTAATCAACTAAGTTCTGTAAAAGTGGACTTTGATGATGAGGTTAGGGCTCTTCTAATCTTGTGCTCATTGCCAAAAAGTTGCAACGACTTGGTCATGGCTGTAAGTAACTTTTTCTCTGGTTCAAATACTTTAAAATTTGATGATGTTGTTGGTGTTATCCTTAGTGAGGAAATGCAATGGAAAATCATAGGTGAGACATCAGGTAATGTGTTGAACATGGAGAATAGGGGAAGACAAAATGATAGAGGAAAGGGCTCAGGGTACTGCGGGAATTCTAGGAAGGGCAGATCCAAATCTAGAATTGGAAAGATAGAGTGTTGGAATTGTGGGAAGAAAGGACATCTGAAGAAAGACTGCAGAGCTCCAAACAAACAAAGAGATGGACAACAGGAGAGAAATCAGGAAGAAAATGTAACAGGTGATGTGTTACAAGATGCTTTGATTCTTTCTGTAGATAATATTTATGAGTCTTTTGTAGTAGATTCAGGGGCTTCATTTCATGCCACACCCCATAGGAAAAAATTTCTTTATTATGTTCAAGGTGATTTTGGACAGGTTCATTTGGGTGATGATGCACCATGCAAAATTGTTGGAATGGGAAAGATAAAAATAAAGCAACACAATGGAAACCAATGGTTTTTGAAAGAGGTA
The DNA here is from genome assembly GCA_009831015.1 of Picea engelmannii. NCBI lineage: Eukaryota > Viridiplantae > Streptophyta > Pinopsida > Pinales > Pinaceae > Picea > Picea engelmannii. The sequence goes on along the minus strand of ML784702.1, from coordinate 616,913 downwards.
AGACATGTTCCAGATTTAAGGAAAAATCTGATTTCAACAGGGCAGTTGGCAAGTGAAGGTTTTGTATCCATATTTACAGATAAGACATGGAAGGTCATCAAAGGATCATTGGTGATAGAAAAAGGAGAGAAGGTAGGTACATTGTATTTATGTACTGGTAATACTGACTCTTCTATCTCCTTAGCTTCTACAGGAGTGGATACAACACTATGGAATCGTAGGCCGGGACACATGAGTGAGAAGGGTATGCAAATACTTCACAAAAGAAATTTGTTGCCAGATCTTAAACAAATTGATTTGGATTTATGTGAGCATTGTGTTTATGGGAAACATAAGAGAGTCAGATTTCTTAGACTCGGAAAAGAAAAGAAGAATGAAAGGTTAGAGCTTGTGCACAGAGATGTATGGGGACTAGCTCAAGTATCATCTCTTGGTTGCTCTTGTTATTATGTTACTTTTATTGATGATACAACTAGAAAAACTTGGTTTTATTGCATTCGACAAAAATATGATGTTTTTGATACTTTTAAGAAATGGAAAGCTTTAGTTGAGAATGAGATAGGAAAAAGTTTGAAGTGTCTCAGATCAGATAATGAAGGTGAATATTGCAGCAAGGAGTTTGATGATTACTTTTCATACCATGGGATTTGTAGAGAGAAGACAGTTCCAAGAACACCACAACAAAATGGTGTGTCAGAAAGGATGAACAGGACAATCATGGAGCATGTAAGGAGTATGATATTGCATGCCAGTTTTCCCTTACAGTTCTGGGTAGATGTTGTAGATACTGTTGTTTACTTAATAAACAAAGGACCTTCAATATATTTGGATGGTAGAATTCCAGAGGAGGAATGGATAGGAAAAAAGGTAAACTATTCTTTTTTGAAAATTTTTGGTTGTGAAGCATTTGTCCATATTGATAAAGAAAATAGAACAAAGCTTGAGTCTAAATCCGAGAAGTGTACCTTTATTGAATATGGTTTTAATGATTTTGGTTATCGATTATGGGATTATGAAAATAACAAAATCATTAGGAGTAGAGATGTCATATTCAATGAGAAGGTCATGTCCAAAGATCAATTGTAGGGAAAGAAACAGGAAAAAGAAAAACAAGAATACACAGTTCTTGATGAGATCACTGAAAAAGAAATTCCAAAGGAACTCAAAAATCAAAATGTACAACAACAGGAGCAGCAGGTACCTCAAACACTAGAAAGTTTTGTTAGAAGATATACCAAGTTAAGTATACCCCCCGAATGATACTCTCCTTCATTGTATTATTTATTGTTGACTGATTCTGGTGAACCAGAATGTTAGGAAGAGGCAATGCAGGTAGAAAAAAAAAAAAGTGGGAGCAAGGCATGAAAGAGGAAATGGATTCCTTGGAAAATAACTGGACTTGGGACTTGGTTCAGTTGCCTAGGGGAAAAAGAGAATTACAGAATAAATGGGTTTACAAGTTGAAGGAAGAAGATGGAGGAGAAAAGCGGTACAAGGCTAGACTTGTTGTAAATGGGTTTGCACAAAAGAAAGGTATAGATTTTGATGAAATATTTTCTCCTGTTGTTAAAATGACTTCAATTAGGACTATTTTAAGTCTTGTGGCAGTAGAATATTTGCATCTTGAACAGTTAGATGTAAAAACAACTTTTCTCCATGGGGATTTGGAGGAAGAGATTTATATGCAGCAACCACAGGGGTATGAGGTAAAAGGAAAGGAGAATTTGGTATGTAGGTTGAAGAAGAGATTGTATGGCCTAAAGAAAGATCTAAGGGAGTGGTATTTGAAGTTTGACAGGTTTATGACAGAATAGGTTTATAGTAGATGTCATTCGGATCACTGTGTTTATTTTAAAAGGATAGAAAATGGAAGCTATATTATCTTGCTATTGTATGTAGATGACATGCTTGTTGCAGGGTCTAATATGCAGGATATAAATATGCTCAAGAAGAAATTATCCAATAAATTTGCGATGAAGGATTTGGATGCTGCAAAGAAAATCCTTGGCATGAGAATAACAAGAGACAGAAAAAATCGAAAATTAACATTGTCTCAGGCTGAGTACATAGAGAAGGTGTTGGAGAGGTTTAGAATGCATAATGCAAAACCAATTAGTACACCTTTGGCCAACCATTTCAAATTAACTAAGGAAATGTGTCCCAAGACATAGGAGGAGATAAAATACATGTCCAGGGTCCCTTATTCATCAGCAGTTGGTAGCTTGATGTATGCAATGGTTTTCACAAGACCAGATATTGGGCATGCAGTGGGAGTTGTGAGCAGGGATATGAACAATCCAGGTAAAGAACATTGGGAGGCAGTAAAGTGGATTCTCAGGTATTTGAGAGGGACTTCTACTCATGCATTATGCTTTGGAGGTTCAAACACTTTTCTACAGGGATATGTTGATTTAGATATGGCAGGTGATAAAGACAGCAAGAGGAGCACCATAGGGTATGTTTTTACTATAGGTGGAACAACAGTAAGTTGGATTTAAAAATTGCAAAAGGTTGTTGTACTTTCAAAAACAGAGGCAGATTATGTTGTTGTTATAGAGGCTAGTAAAGAGATGATTTGGTTACAAAGGTTTATGGAGGAATTGGGAAAGAAGCAGGAGAATAGCAGGTTGTATTGTGACAATGAGAGTGCAATTCATCTTGCAAAGAAATCAACCTTCCACTCAAAGAATAAGAATATACAGTTGAGGTACCACTTCATACGATCCACCTTGGAAGATGGACATTTGAAGTTGGAAAAGACACACACTAGACATAATCCTGCAGACATGTTAACAAAGGGAGTAACCAGGGAGAAACTGAGTTCCTTCTTAGTTTCAGTTGGTCTTCAAGAATGAATATGAAGATGAGAAATTTTCTAGGTCCAATAAGGTTCAGAGTCCATCATATACAACAACAATGGAGTTGTTGAGATCAGTGTCCAAGTGGGTGATTGTTGGTTGTGGAGCCTGATTATCTTCCTGATTCAGAGGTCCTTGCTTTCAGCTGTTTTTATAACCCATGAAGACTTTACACCAGTATGTACACTCTTCCAGGCGAGGGAGTGCGGAGGGGGGGTACCCCCTCTGCGGGGTCTGGGGGGGTTCGAGGGGAAGCCTCTGAAGGAAAAAATGCCTTGTAAATGTGTATTGTAATTTCATTGTAAATCTGGACCGTTCATTATAAGGTCGCAGATCTAACAGTAAAAATTATGTTAGGGTTTTTTTCCCTAGAAGGCAACCCTATGTTATGAGGGAAATGTATTGCGGCAATGCATTATGGCGAGTATTATATTCTGAGAGAGGATACTATGAGAGAAAGAAGAGGATGCATTATGTTGTAGGTTGTATCCCTTCATTTGCTGGATAATAATAAAGGAAGGACCTGGCAATTTTTCTGGTGGATGTAGCCCACACTGGGTGAACCACGTAAACTTGTGTCTCTATTGTATTGTGTATCTTCTTTTTTTTGTTTCCGCATTTGTTTTATTTTATTGCTTCGCGGTCCTATTTTTTCTAACATGTACTGGTTCATTAAATCTTCCTTGGATTGATAAAAAACCCAATTGTCTAGCTAAATATGTGTTTCCTGCTGCTAAAATATTTTGTGTTTCTTTTAGTTTGTGGTATGTCTCATGTACCTACTCCTTCATCCTTGGTTGCATATTCCACCATATCCATGCATGTTTTTCCTTTGGTCTCTTCTCCTTCCAGGTTGACCACTTGAGAGGGTGATGTGATTTTCATCTTCTTGAGAGTATCTTGCTGGCTGCTCGAACCCAGGGCCTCTGAAATATTCTTCTTATTGTAGATGCTCAATTTAGGAGCTTTGACAATCAATGTAGGATAAGGTTTCTATGTTGGGCTCTGCTGGGAATCTGGTTCTATTTGTTTTGTTAGATCATGCTACATAGTGATCTCCATATCTACACAGGTTTCTCGACTGGCCAACTTATCGAATCCTTCAACATGCTCGTGTTCATAGGGACCTTGTCTGCTTACCAATATCCTCTTTGAAATGATTTGGTGCGGGTCATATTTTCTTCCTTGCAACTGTGTGAACCCAAATTCATTGAATTTGTATTGAATTTGAGGCAAAAATAACTTGTTCTTCAACACAAAGGGACCTACTATGAAAGAAAATTTTAGATTAGAAGCCTTTTATTCTTTAGAAAAGTGCTCATTTTATGAGATGATCCTCTGTCTTATGAACTCCAAAGAAAATATTTTGGGGGTCAGAAAAATTGGTGAAAGATGAGGTCCTTCCTGGTAGCCATATACCCAAATCGTCGTGGACTATATGAACAACATCCATTCACCTATCCTGCTCTTTGGATTTGGTTGTAAACAAATTTTCATTTCTTCCAGGACCCTTGGCAAGTCTAAACTGACGATAAGACTGTACACCCTGGACATAATCTTATTTATGAAGATAAGCATGGTGATCCTTTTACATTCAATTGAAATGAATGCAGTCTTGGGAAATTTAGTTTTTTTAGATTCCAGGAACATCATTAGCAAATGGGTGTAATATCTGAAATGTATTAATGAATTGAAATTCACCAACTATTGATGCATATTGTCAACAATGAATTTGTCAAAACTGACACAGACTGACTGACCAGACTCTGACATAAAGAAAGTCAACAGGAAACCTAACATGACTTCTACCACAAACTTGTCATTTTCCAATCCTAAAATTTGACTTAATAGGGAACAAGCCAACTGGACTTCGATGATCATGACGCTTATGATGGTAGGAAATGTCAGACTCTCTGAATGGTACTCAGGCTTGACAATGGTTTGCAGAAACCGAGTTTCTGCTTCTGGTGGGCACTCTCTATAAATTGTGATCATTTTTTGTTTCTCGGAGGGATCTGACACCATGGATGAAGACTTGGGTATACTAAGGGTGTGACAGAGTGATGGAACATCTATTTCCCATAAACCTTCAGACCCTAATTTATTAAGAATAACTCTTTCTTCCTGAGAATATCGTTCTGCACACCAACTTAAAAATTTAGGGAAAGGAAAGACTACTTCTACGACGTGAGGGGTGATGGAGGATTGAGCTGCTTTGAGGAAAGGTAGGTAGTTTCCGAAATAGTCCAACAAATTTGATTTGGACACAGAAACGGGCGAGACTGTTATCTCTGTGTCGAAAATGTCGGAGTCTCTATCAATTAGGGCTTCTTCTTTGGAAGATATGTTTGGATCATTTACAGATAAGACAACAGGATTAGTAGCCATGATGAAAATACTTGGTGAGTGGTGAAAGAAGTAAGAACCTGGTTCAATTTCCAAGATTGAGTTACAAATGGATTCTCTGTACCTAATTTCCGAATGTTCGAATGCTTCAAATTATGAAAAAATAATGTCCGGGGGTCTTCCTTTTATAGGTATCCATTTGCATCGAGGGTTGGAGAAAACAGTTTTAGGTGAACCACTTTTCTCCCTGGTGTCCCTTTGAGGATGCCACTCATCCATGATTTAAATCATGAGAGTTTTTACTAGCCCGCGCTCGTTTCCTTAATCTTCGTGTTACTTCAATCGTCAATATGATACTCAGCCATCGATCTAGACTGCTTTAAGATATACGATCCACATGCACCCAGCGACGATGGAATCGAGGGTTGAAGAAAGTGGTTTAAGTCAAGCTTCTTTTTTCCCCATTGTCCCTTTGAGGTTTCCACGCGTCCGCAGATAAAACCATGATGGTTTTCCCTCGCCCGCCCTCGATTTATTAATTGTTGCGCTATTTCGATCTCGGATATGTGCCTTAGCCATTGATCTGGGACTCTTTCAAGATCAACAGTTCGCTGAGGGTTACCCTTTACACTTTTGCCATATTGGTCCATCATACCTCTTTAGCGACATAACCTTTTCACTAAAATTCTAACTCTTGGATGTCGTTTGAAAATTATATGGTGATAACATTGTTTCCAACTAGGGATGCTATCCTCCCCATGAGGTAGCAAAGAATTGTATACTAAGTGCCTTCCCATTGGGTTTTGATTTATCAATGCGATCTGAATCTGTTGATCTTTATCCGACAACTTACAATCTATTCAACATAGCTCAGGGCCTTCACCTCGGGCTTCAACTACACTACTTTTATTTCAATGTTTAATGCGTAAAAAAAAAAAGTAGAACAATTATATACAATGAATGGTGGGGTGATGCCTTTTCAAACAATGTAATGCTTGAGGAATCTACCATTCATAGGCCCTCCTATGGAGAATTCTCCATTACTTTCTTCCAACAAATAGGCATTTCTCCCGCGGTAGGCTGAGACTTTGAATGGACCCATCCACAGGTTATCGAATTTCCCATGTTTTCCTTTATCTTAATTTCTGGCGTTCAATTTCCATACCCAGTCTCATGGTTTGAAATCTTCTACCTTGGTATGTCTATCGAAAGCTTCTTTGATCTTGTCTTGACGAAGCTGGGTGTTATTGAAGGCCTTTTCTCTAGTCTGTTGTACGCTAATGAGCTCATCATCCCTCCTACAACTGGCATTTGTTTCTGCTTCTTTCTCCTGTAGCAACTTCATCACCAGAAATCCCAATGTAGTAGCAAAAATGGCCTCTGTACCATAAATGATCTGGAAAGGAGATGTGGCAATAGCTCTTTTTGGGAATATCCTATCAGCTCACAACACATGGATGAGATTTTTGTGCCATGCCTTTTTGTTCTCTTGCAACAATTTTTTGATGATTATGACCAAGATTTTGTTCGAAGACTCAGCCAATCCATTTCCCTGAGGATAATATGACATGGAATGACCAAGAGTAATGTTGTAATCATTGCATATTTTTTCCAATTTTTTAGAGTTAAAGCCCACTGCATTGTCTGTTATAATCTTGATCAAACATCTGAATCTCGACAAGATATTGTCTTCCAGGATCCGAATGATAACATCATTTGTATCTTGTCTGGCAAGAACAACCTCCATTTGTGTTGAGTCGAGGATTGTGGATGTATCTCTCCTATGAAATCTAGGCCCCATTGTCTGAAAGGAGATTCTACTGAAATGGGTTTTAGCGGCAGAGATTGTAATTTTCCTTTTCCATCGAATATTTGACATTCATGGCACTTTGAAACTTCTTTATAAACGTTTGGAAAAATTCTAGGCCAATAAAATCCAACTGTCAAAATTTTGTTCACAGTCATCTTCCAATAATGATGACCTCCACGTTCACCTTTGTGGAACTCTTTTATGGTTCTCTCTGCTACATCTTAAATCAAACAACTCAAAAAAATTCCCCTTGGATCTTTCCAGTACAGGAATTCATTTACTATGCAAAATTTCACTGCCTTGAGTTTTAGAAATCTAGCCTTCATTTTACTATAATCAGGAGGAGCCTGTAGATTTTTCAACACAAAAATGATATCTACATACCATGCAGAGTCAAGAAATTTATGAGATATTTCTGGAGCCGCCCTTTCTTCCTCTACTGCAAGGTCTAATAAATCTACAATGAAGTTTATTCCCAAGAGTTCGCAGTTTGTTTGTGCCATCAGTCTAGAAATTCCATGTCCTTTGATCAACTTCATGGGCTTGATTTCAATATCGTATTCTAACAGTACTGCAATCCATTTTCCCCTCTTCCCTTTAGGGTCGGGCTGTGTTAATATATCCTTCACTGAACTATTGGGAACATAATATGTGGTATGTGAGTGTAGGATATAAACCTTGAATTCTTTCAATGCTTTGACCAAAGAATACACTTGCTTCTCCATGATATCATATTTTAAAGGAGCATCTCTCAATGTTTTACTGTAGTATGCCATGGGTTTCTCAAAACTTTGATCGTCTTTCTAGAGTAATACACCTGCAATTGTGTGTTCTGATGCAAATGAGAACATTATGAAATTCTTCTCAAAATTTGGGCTGAACAATACGGGATCCTTTGTCAATGCCACCTTGATGTCTTCAAAGGACTTTCTTTCTTCAGGAATACATTTTATTTCATTTCCCTTTTTAAGCATGTTGGTGATTATCTTTATGATTTCGGCTAAATTTGGGATAAACCTCCTCAGAAAATTTACTTTCCACAGGAAATATTGTACCTCCGTTTTGCTTCTGGGTATGCCAATTTTCAATATCCTTTCAACCATGTTGGGGTCCACCTTTATCTTTTCCTTTGAAATGATGTGTCCTCAGAGCTTCCTTTCTTCCATCGAAAAATTTGAATTTTTTGGATTCAGTGATATGCCAAATTTCCTGCATTTTTCAAACACCCTTCTGAGATGCTTGAGGTGTTCTTCATCCGAGGCAGAATACACAGTAATGTCATCAAGGTAGATAACAATGAATTTATCTTTTTTGTTAGAAATATCTATATCCATGGCTCTTTGAAATGTCTCCCCTGCATTCATAAGCCCAAAAGGCATTTTTACATACATAAATGTTCCCCATGGTGTAGTGAATGCAGTCTTTTCTTGGTCATCAGGGTGCACCATAATCTGATTATATCCTGAGAAACTGTCTAGCATTGACATCCTTTGAGATCTGACTACCTTCTATAGAATGTAATCCATTTTAGGCAATGGATAGTTTTCCTTTAGAGACACCTTATTTAGATTCCTGAAGTCTACAGATAGTCTAATTTATCCACTCTTTTTTCGAACTGGTACCAGATTTTCCACCCATTTGGAAAACCTCAGGGACACTATGATTGTTGCTTCAAATAGTTTCTTTACTTCCTTTTCTATCAATAATAACAACAAAAGGTTTATTCTTCTTAATTTCTGTTTGAATGGATTGTTATCTTCTTTAATTGGGATAACATGCTGGATTATACTGGTATCATAAAATTTTATATCATCATAGCTCCATGCGAAAACGTTGGGGAATTATTTCATTAATTTGACATACCTTTCTTTGACTTCAGGGTTGAGCTTCCTGGACAGCTTCATGATCTTTGGATCCTTCGGAGTCCCAATATTGAATCTTCCACGTCCCCTTCATCTACTGTGATATTCAGACTTTTGGCTACATCATTTTTATCAAAAAGTTTCTCTAATGGTACCAGATCTTTGGGGATGATATTACTCTTCAGCTGAACGATATATCTTCCAGTGATATGATTATTGAAATATCCTTCTTTCGTGAAAGCGGCTGCATTCACCTCATCATCGCAATATTCATAGTCAATGTTCAAATTCTCGAACTCGTTCTCCATTTTGAGGAAGATTTCTATCTTCTTATCATTTTCAAAGACCTGCCAGTGCTTCATATTTTCTGGTACTGTTGTCCTGTACTTTACCTCCACCTTGTATCTTTTCTTAGGGAAGATTGGTACTCTAAAAACTACTACGGAAGTGGCTAGGGAATCAACAATCTAATTTTGCTTTCTTGGAATTGTCGATAGATTGCATTCTTCAAATTTCTCAAGGAGTTCCAACACCAGATTCCTATAAGCTCTCAGTCAGGGTTGTTTTTCTTGGTAGATGCCTTTGATTTTATTTATAATTAGCTCAGAATCTCCATGTACAACAATTCTTTTGGCACCTATCTCTTCTAAAAATTTCAATCCCAATATCAACGCTTCATATTCGGCCATGTTATTAGTGCATTCAAAAACAAGTTTGTAGGAACATAATTGTGCGTCTACTTTGGGGTGGTTGATCCATATGCCAGCTCCATCTTCTTCTCTATAGGCAACTCCATCAAAATTCATCTTCCATAAATGGTCCTCTGCATCATCTTGCTTCTCTGAAAGTTCCTCCATTTTCCTCTTAAGCTCATCGTTGTCAGCTAAAACAACTTATGTTTCTTCTTCTTCGGAGCACAGGTCATTGAAGAAGATGGAAGATCCTAATTCAATATCCACTGAATATATAGGATGATTGCTAGGCTTTGATTAATTGCTAACCATATATTTAATAAAAACCTCCCTGTACAATCTTCTATCCTGACCAAATATAGGGATAGTAGCATAAGACATGTCCATCTGAAGAGTTCCCTTTAATTTTGCATCCCATGATCTGGACAACAACATACCAAATTTTGGAGGGATATTGGCGACCACTACGTCCATCACCATATTCTTTGATGGAATTTGTGCCAAAGAAATGACCATGTATTTGATCATGCCAAGGCATTTTACCTTTCTTGAATCAAAGGAGAACAGATCTTTGTAAGGTCTTGTGGCCTCGAGACCTAATTGGTCCATGACTACTTTTGGCATCGGGTTGTGTGATGCTCCAGAATCTAGCATAGCGTTGTGTTGAATCATGTCATGGATTTTCAAACTGACATAAAAAGGAGGGACTTCTTCATTTTCACAGCTTTCTTCTACTCTCGACCCAAATAGGATAGATGGGTGATCATTTTGTATGTTTAGGGTATTAGATGTATGTCCCATTTTAAGCATCTTGATTATCTGATTTCTATATTCGCTATTCCTTATCAATTCATTAAATGGTATCGAAATTTATCCTAGCCATCTCTCTTTTGAAATCTAAAGATGATAGGGTCTTTTCTACTTCTTTGGTGACCATTTCTCTTCTTGTCAATATTTTCTTTTGAGGTTCTTCTTTCTATTTCCCCTTTTCCACAGTATCCTTCACAGTCTAATATTTCACAGTGGAGTCCTTTGCAATTGAATCTTTTGTAGAGAAATCCTTTTTGGTCTGACTAGAAGAAGGTACATTGTTCTGAGCTTCTTTGGAGAGGTTTCCTTTTGGAGGGTTTGGGGGTACTTTTTGATTCCGGAGGTTATATTGCCTTTGGAATTTCATGATGGAGTGGTTTCCTTTTGGAGGGTTTGGGGGTACTTTTTGATTCCGGAGGTTATATTTCCTTTGTAATTGGATGATGGAGTTTTGTAGTCTGGTCTCATAATCTTCTTTTTCTACTAATACCCTTTCCTCTTCATCTTGCAGAAAGATCTCATTTGCGTCCATGAACTGGCCATGCTCTTCTTTGGTCAAAAATACCTCTGTCTCTTTATCATCACAACAGCTCATGTTATCCTTGAAATATCCATCATAGCCTTCATTTACATAATTATTTTGGAAGGGAGGCCTGATTTGTTGTTCTGCTTGGTTCCCTTGGTTTCCCTGATTTGTCTGGTTTCCCTGATTTGCCTAGTTTCCCAAATTCCCTGGATCTGCTTGATTTTCTTGATTTCCCTGATTTATTTTCCTAATATGTGGAATGGTTGGTCTTCTCAGATTTCTGGGTGGACCATCAGCCTATTCTCTGGGGTTAGGCCTATTTCCTAGAGCCATCCTTTCCATCATACGCTCCATGTTTCTCATCATCGCTTCGAATATTTCCTCTGAAGTTTGAGATGTTGAAGTCTATGCTTTTTCTTGAGTTATGTTAGAGTCTTTGCCAGCATTGGTTTTCATCTTTCCTAAAGCCATCAGGTTCAATTATACCTCTATAGCATCAGTCGTCACATCGTCCAATGTGGTATATATTTGTTCTCTTAATAATAAAGCAAATTCACTTTCAAAAGAATCGACATATTTGAGCCGAGCTGCCTTGGGGAGGGTGGGGGGGGTTACTTCATCAGGAATAGAATTATACACCTTCATGAATCTGCCTGAAAACTCTTGTACCATATCATTAGGTGATCTCTTCATATTGTTATACTGGGTCAACAACTGAAGGGGACTTTTCTTATTCCCCCATTTTGAAAGGAAGCTTGTCTCAAAGGCTTTGAAATCTGCGATACTACGTGCTAAAAGGGCTCTAAACCACTTCCTCACATCTCCTGCAAGGCTTTGTATAAATAGCCTCATCTTCACATCTTCATAGTCCACTTCTTCCAAGTCTATGAAATCATTAAACCAATATGTTTTTGGGCTGATATGTTACCTTTGGCATCATATAGTTTAATCCTTATATTGTAGTCTTGAGGCAGGTCATGTAGTTGAGCGGGTAGTATGAGGGAAGAAAATATTGCTTCCATAGCTTCTGTGAGGGGTCAGAGTCGACATTGGTTCTGAGCAGGGGTCACTACAGGCTTGATAGATGCAGCTAAAACTAGGTCTTGGAACCTCTTTTCGTCAAAGATAGTATTGTTTAGACAAGATTCAGACTTAGTTATGAATAGGGATTGTTTGAAATTTACGTCGAATACAAGGTATTCGATGCTAGTCAATCCATCCCTAGGAAAGGACAAATATTGGTCTGGGCACAACACTAGGGTCATGTGCCTTTCTTTTCTTTTGCGTACAAGCTTCTTAGGGTTAGACACAGGGATTGCAACTTCTGGGTCTGGATTTCTCCTGGTGTGGATTTTCTTAGGAGCCAGGATTTCTATCTCACAAGGTGTGGTGCAATTGGTCACTGAATAACAGAGTCGCCAAGGTAAAAATAATCTCAGCCAATAAGGTATTTGATCCACTGTCAACCTCATGAATCAAACTAAAGCTTTAAGTCATTTTCCCAAGGAAGATTTTTCAATTTCGTCCCTGAGAACGACGCCAGAATCTTAGCACTCTGTAAATTTTGTCTGAATGAATAGAAAAATGACAGAGGTAACTATTTCAACCAACTTTAGAGATAAGGCACTAGCCTTCTCAAATTAGAGAGGGCTCTCTCATTTCACTTGATATTTCTTTGGAGATTGGTGGCTAGATTTCGTTTGTTTTGGGTTTTTTAAATAAAATTGTTGGCAAGGAAGGGGAGGAACACTCAGGGCTATGGAGTCAAAATTCTGAAATTGAATGAAAACCATGCATCGACTAATAGAACTCTCCAGAGGAAAAAGACTAAATGAGGTGATGAATCTGAGTTATTATTAAATTTAACTAGAGTGTAGGAAGATAAAGAAAACAAATAACTGCATCAGAGCATTACTGAAATGAATTCTGAATAAGTTAAGAAGACAATCACATAGTTTAAATTGCTTAATACAAGAGCATCACAAGATGAATTCTATGCCTTTAACTCTCCAATTTAAATGGAAGAAAATGTAAATAAAGTAATAGGTTACAGGAAATACATACGATGAAAGAACACAAAGCTCATATCACCACTCATTAGAATATTTTCATAGAGACTTCAAAATCTTCTGCATTTACATTCAATTTAGATTCAGAAAATTTACAAATAGAGTTTGATACAGCCAAAAGGTGCTCTTGCACTTCTGCCAACATTAGTTTATTCAATTAACCCAATACTTATACAATTTGATCAAAATAACTAATACAAAAGCATTTCAGTTTCCAAAACAGTTTCGACTGATAGTTTCGGTATACGGAACGATTTGCAATGATTGACAAAATAAAATGCTTCCAAAATTATGGGAATTTCTCTGTCTGTTCGGATTCTTTTACGCTATTTGTTTCGCTCTGGTATTTTGTTGTATCTGCAAATATGATGACATTTGGGGATTAAAGGCTGGCTCCAACGATATTTCACTTTGTCTTACCCAGACGCACAATTTACTTCCATTGTGAATAAGAGGGGATTCTGCAATCCATCATCTCCTTAATCAAAATCTCCAAGTCAATGCACATAGCATAGGACATATTCAACATGCTGATTTTCACTATCTTGAACTTATTTAAAATTTCAAAGTCTGTAGCCAAATATTCTACCAGACTTGGGCCTCTCAGACTTTCCTCTATAGCTTCAAATTTAGAATGGTCCATTCTGCATTGCATGAGGAGAGTATTGTAATATTATTGATTGTATAATGAACCTCTTCCATTCCAAAATGATGGGAGACATTTGATAAACAAATATTCAAATGCATCTTTAAATTTCTGTATGTTGTGTTCCATTTGCAAAGCTTTGTTTTGGACCGATCTGAGTAGGTTAATATTTGCGATGATTTTCCTAGCTAAAATGATCAATGCAGTCTTGTCTTTTACCCTGATAGTTTGAAGGTCGGCAGTGGGCACATAGTTTAGCAAGTCAATAGCATTTTGGGCCCATTCTGAGTGTTTCTTGGCTAATACTTCATTAACAAAAACACATGTGCTTCGAGCTGTAGCAACCACACTGTCTTTGTCATTTATAAAATTTAGCTAAACCTTGAATTTAGAAGCTTTTGCAACAATAACATCCCATATGACATGTTTGGCTCCCTACAACAATGTTTTTCCATTTAACCTGGTTTTCATCTTGCTCACCCTCTCTTGAAAATATTTATTATCTCTGTGAAGTTGAGCCATCTTCTCATATTTCACTTTCATCTCTTGTTTCAACATTTCTATGACATAGTTGAGAATTTTGATCTCACCTGTTTTGATTCTTACCTGGTACATGGCTTGGACCAACCCTTCAGTGCTAGATCCAACCTCTGTATTAGTAGGTACTATGAAAACCACATTTGATGTTGTTGCCTATGCTCGTGACCAATTTTCTTTCTCTTTTTCCAACTGCTGCACTTTAGCTTTGTAATTGAGTGCCTCTTGCCTGAATGTTTCTTTTTCCTATTCCAAGGCATTCAATTATGTTTTTTTTGGATGGTCAGTCGACGACATCTTCATCCTTTTATTTAATCTTAGGATCATATTATCCTTTTCATCTAGAAAATCTTTCACCCCTTGAGGGCCTTTAGACTCTAGTATTTTGACCTCTGTCATCTAGGCTTTGCTAGATGCCTTTTCTTTTTTTAATTGTCCATCTAGTTTGATTTCATGTGTTGTCAATATTGCAACTCTCAAACTTAAACTCAGATAATAAGAATATAGCATATCGCTGACATTTCTGTGAAATTTTACATTGTCAAGGGCACCAATATTTTCATAGTGCATTTTGATCTCACATAATTTATCATCATCAACCATTGTTATGTTAAATGTTTTCTTTTCCACATCTCTGACTAAGAGTAAGGAGGCTTTAGAATGGGAAGTCTTTTCCACTTCGGGAAAAAGGTCTCTTATTTCATTGTTGGCCATACTTCCCTTCACAACGTACTAGTTCATTAAATCTTCCTTGGACTAACAAACAACCCCAAGTGTCTGGCTGAATATGTGTTTCCTGCTACTAAAAACCTTTGTGCTTCTTTCAGTTTGCGGTCTGTCTCCTGTACCTGCTCCTTCATCCTTGGTTGCATCTTCCACCATCTCCATGCATGGTTTTCCTTTGGGCTCTTCTCCTTCCAGGTTGACCACTTGAGAGGGTGATGTGATTTTCATCTTCTTGAGAGTATCTTGCTAGCTGTTGGCACCCAGGGCCTCTGAACTATTCCTCTTATTGTAGACGTTCAATTTAGGAGCTTTGACAATCAATCCAGGAGAAGGTTTCTGTGCTAGGATCTGCTAGGAATCTGGTTCCATATGTTTTGTTAGATCAAGCTGCATAATGACCTCCATATCTACACAGGTTTCTAGATTGGCCAACTTATAGAATCCTTAGATATGATCATGTTCATAGGGACCTTGTCTGCTTGCCAATATCCTCTTTGAAATGATCTAGTGCGGGTCATATTTTCTTCCTTGTAACTGCATGAACCCAAATTCATTGATTTTGGATTGAATCTAAGGAAAACATTACTTGTTCTTCACCACAGAGGGACCTACTATGGAAGGATATTTTAGATTAGAAGCCTTGTGTGCTTTCAAAAAGTGCTCATTTTCTGAGATGATCCTTTGTCTTATGAACTCGAAATAAAATCTTATGGGGATGAGGAAAACTGGTAAAATATGAGGCCCTTCTTGGTAGCCATATACCCAAATCTCCATGGACTGTATGAACAACTTCCAGTCACCTATCCTGGTCTCTAGATTTGGTTGTAAACAACTTTTCATTTCTTCCAGGACCCTTGGCAAGTCTGAACTGAAGATAAGACTGTACACCCTGGACATAATCTTATTTATGAAGATAAGCATGGTGATCCTTTTACATTCAGTTGAAATGAATCCAGTCTCGGGAAATTCAGTTTTGTTAGATTCCAGGAACATCCTCAGAAAATGGGTGTAATATCTTAAATGTTTTAATGAATTGAAATTCACCAACTGCTAATGCATATTGTAAACAATGAATTTGTCAAAACTGACACACACTGGCTTACCAGAATCTGACATAAAGAAAGTCAATAGGAAACCTAACATGACTTCTACCACAATCTTGTCATTTTCCAATCCTAAAATTTGACTTAATAGGGAACAATCCCACTGGACTTCGATGATCATGATGCTTATGCTTGTAGGAAATGACAGACTCTCTAAATGGTACTCAGGCTTGACAATGTTTTGCAGAAACCGATTTTTTACTTCTGGTGGGCATTCTCTATAAATTGTGATCATTTTATGTTCCTCAAAGGGATTTGACACCGTGGATGAAGACTTGGTTATACTGAGGGTGTGCCAGAGAAATGGACCATCTATTTCACATAAAACTTCAGACCATAATTTATTCAGAATAACTCTTTCTTCCTGAGAATATCGTTCTTCACACCAACTTACAAATTCAGGGAAAGGAAAGACTACTTCTATGACATAAGGGGTGATGGAGGCTTGAATTGCTTCGAGGAAAGGTAGGCATTTTCCGACATTGTCCAACAAATTTGATTTGGACACAGAAACGAGAGAGACTATTATCTCTATGTCGAAAATGTCAGAGTCTCTATCAATTAGGGATTCTTCTTTGGAAGAGATGTCTGGCTCATTTACAGATAAGACAATAGGATTAGAAACCATGGTGAAAATACCTGGTGAGCAGCGAAAGAAGTGCGAACCTGGTTCAATTTCTGAGCTTGAGTTTCAAATCGATTCTCTCCACCAAATTTCTGAATGTTGAAATGATCCAAATTATGAAAAAATAATGCCAGGGGGTATTCCCTTTATAGGTATCCATTTGTGTCGGGGGTTGGAGAAAATGGTTTTAGGCGAACCACTTTTCTCCCCGATGTCCCTCTGAGGATGCCATGCATACACGATTTAAATAATGATGGTTTTTCCCGACCCACCCTCGTTTCATTAATCCTCGTGTTACTTCAATCGCTGATATGATTCTCAGTCGTCGATCTAGACTGCTTTAATATATATGGTCCACATTCACCTAACGATGGTGGCATCGAGGGTTGGAGAAAGTGGTTTAAGTCAAAAAAAAAATTTCCCCAATGTCCCTCTGAGGGCGCCACACATCCGTTGATAAAACCATGACGGTTTTCCCTGGCCTACCCTCACTTTCTTAATTGTTGCGCTATTTCGATCTCCGATATGCAACTTAGACGTTGATCCAGGTTGCTTTCAATATCGACGGTTCGCTGAGGGTTACCCTTTACACTTTTTCCATATTTTTCCATCCTTCGTCATATATAGATCGTTCCTTTAAAATATCGTACCTCTTTAGTGACATAAAATTTTTGCTAAAATTCCAACTCTTGGACGTTGTTTGAAAATTATATGGTGATAACATATCCAACAACTAGTGGCACACCAAGGATCGATTTTCCATCCAACAAATGCAACATTCACAAGTGTTTCCCCCTAAGTAAGATTCAATCTCAATGAGGTAAGGAAATCATAAACTCATAGTATTCTCAAGAATCCAACCCAAACTACTCAACAATAAATCAAACAAGCTTACAATAATTCTACCTAGGTGTGGTGGAGAGGCTCTTGGACTTGAAGCACCTTCTAATTTTGTGGGATATGGTGTTTGAGGGTATTACTACTACCTTTATCTAGTGATTTCAACCATGATAGTAGTGATTCCCCCATTTTGGAAAGGATCTTACTACCACCTTCATTTGGTGATCACAACCACAACAACATTGACATCCTTCTTTACAAGGATCCTACTACCACTTTCAACTGGTGATCAAAACCACATTAGCAATGTTATCTTGTAATTTTGTCCCAAATGAAAACAATACAAGGAGCATAATCAACTTTAGTACCTCCTCATGTTCCAGGTACACTCCCATCCCCTTAATCCACACAGACCTAGTTGTCACATACACTTTTTTGTCCAACTCACCAATATCATAACACAAGTGCATAAACAATACTAAGTTCCCCATAATCAATGCCCCATGAGCTACCCCCAACAATGGGTAGGCTCCTTCTCTTATAATCAATCTTAATGTAACATCTTCCAAATATTTATCTCTTATCCTTCCCCTTTCCCATGAAAGGGGGAATTTGGTCTTGAGGGTAAACTTACAAGTATAAAGAATAGGGAAAAGTGAGTTGCAACCTTTCCCCTTATGCCATTTTTCCCATGCTAAATTTGGAGGCCATTTTCAAATCCATTTTCTATTTCCCAAGCTTCCTAAGAACTAGTATCAGATAAGCATCCTAATTGACACAAGATATATTCCCTTCAGTTCATTTCCCCATTATATACCCAGGTCTCAACTTGTAATAGGTTAGTTCATAAGAGATACTAATGTATATGAAACATGATCATGATAATAAATCTCACCATAATATGAAATGTATTAATGACAAGGAATTTTGTACATAGACGATGCTCACACTGGTCCAAAAATGCTTGTGGATGTAGCCAAATGGAGCCTTCTTCATCCAACTTGGGAAGTTTGATTTGATTTTGGCACTTATTTCCAATCACCTTATTTAGGCAAGAAATATTAAAAACAGGATGGAGATTAGAATGACTGGGAAAAGCTAATTGATAGGCCACATGTCCCACACGCTTGAGAATGGTATAAGGACCAAAAAAATTGGGTGCTAGTTTCTGACAATGGTTAGTCTTGAGGGAATTTTGCTTGTATGGTTAAAGTCAAAGAAACACATTATCTCCTTCTGCAAATTGATGTTCAGAGTGACCCGCTTCATGTGATTCTGGGCCATGACCAAATTCTCTTTAAGGGTATGGATAATAGTCTCTCAAACTGTAAGTGTTTGGTCAAATGCTCGGACCTTCGAGACACTTGGAAAGTATGAGATAACTAAAGGTGGCTTTTGTCCATATACCACTTCAAAAGGAGTCATGTGGGTAGTTGTATGGTAAGAAGTGTTGTACCACCATTCACCTAGTGGTAACCATTGAGCCCACTTATTTTTCCTTTTTGATGCAAAACAACTCAAATATATTTCCAAACACTTGCTGACAACTTCAGTTTGACCATCAGTATGGGGATGATAATATGTGATGAGATGAAATTGGGTGCCTTGTAGCTTGAACAATTATTGTCGAAAATTGGTGGTGAAAAATGGGTCGCGATCAGAAACAATAGAATGAGGCATGCCATGAAGCTTGAAGATCTGATCCATGAAAAGTTGAGCCACAGTGGAGGCTGTAAATGGGTGTTGAAGAGAATAGAAATGAGCATAATTGGAAAGATGATCAACTACCACCATGATGAATGATTTATTTCCCGATTTAGGTAACCCTAGAATAAAATCCATAGAGATATCCCACCAAATAGCAAGTGGAATCGGAAGCAGTTGTAGTGTGCCAAGAGATTTGACCATTTTACCCTTGTTTCATTGACAAACATCACATTAAACCACAAAATTTTGAACTTCTTGTTTCATACCATCCCAGAAAAAAGAATGTTTGAATCAGTCATAGGTTTTGGTAAACCTGGAGTTCCAAGCAGTGGTTGTAGCATGAAGCTCATAAAGTACCATGGATTTAAGTTTTGATTGTTTACTTAAATACAAATAGCCTTTGTATAGAAACTCATAATGGAGACAAGAGTGCCCCGGGGAGAATGGAGAATTTTCTTACAATTGTTGCATCAAATGAAAACTTCTAGGATCGTGTAGCCATTCTTGGAGAACAACTTGGAGCCAATCTGGTACAATGAAGGAGAGGGAAAAAAGGGACCCTTCATCTTCATATTTTTTGGAAAGTGCATCATCAACCACATTGTCTTTTCCTTTCTTGTAAATGATATCATAATCATATCCAAAGATCTTAGTCACCCCTTTTTGTTTCTCTGGGGAGGAAAGGTGTCGTTCTAGAAAATACTTGAGGCTTTGATGATATGTCTTAATTTGGAAGTGTTTCCCCAATAGATAAGGGCACCAAAGATCCATGACATGAAGAATAACAAACATTTCCTTTTCATAGATTGATTTTCCCAAATCTTACTTTGATAGTTGTTTGTTGGTAAAGGCCAAAGGCCGACCATCTTTCATAAGGAATGCTCCAATTCCTTTCTCGAAAGCATCACATTCTAGGACAAAGGTCTTTGTGAAATAAGGAAGGGCTAGGACTAGAGTGGTGCACATGGCTATATTCAAGGTTTGAAAAGACTGAGCAATTTCTCGAGTCCAAGTGAAAGATTTTTTTTTAAAGAGAGCACTGAGAGGTGCCGCAATCTTTCCATAATTCTTAACAAACTTGCGATAATAACCTGCTAAACCTAGAAACCCTTTCAAGCTTTCGAGATTCTTTGGGTGAGGATAATCTTGTGTAGCTTCAATATTTTTAGGATCCACCCTGACACTAGCCTTGCCAACAAGATGACTCAAGTACTCGAATTCCGAGGTACCAAAGGCACATTTAGATTGTTTGAGGAAAATTTGGTGCTGAGAGAGTAGATGGAGAAATAGATCCACATGAGCAAGATGGGTTGTCCAGGTTTTACCATAGAGGAGGATATCATCAAAGAAAACTAAGAAAAAATGATGGAGAAAAGGACAAAAGACATGATTCATGAGGTTTTGGAAAGTGGAGGGAGCATTACACAAGCCAAAGGGCATGACCAAAAAATCATAGTGGCCCTCATGACTTCTTGTTGGCATAGGGGAAGACCCAGGGTTCAACTCTTACAACGCACCAACAAACCCTAACTACTTCCCTTTCGGAAACACATGTGAAGTAGATGAACTCTCACCCAAAGTAGCAATAGGGGGTTGTAGGAAACATGTGTCTACAACCAAAGGAAATGCAAAGTGATTCCAATACAACAAAAAACAGTATAGATATTCTTTACCACACTTAAGCTTGCTTCGCCAAGTTATATCTCCACTCTAAAAATCATGCAATAATAGTATAATAGATAACAACTAACACAACATCAACCACAAAGACAATAATATATACATGGTTCATGCTCTCTCTAGGGATACATCCACAGAACTGTGTTTCTTGATTTATTATATGAAAACATATAGTTCTATCTGCACACTTAGCTACAAATCTTCTGTCTTTCTCTTACCTCCCTGCGCACCTAGCTGCAGGGTTGATCTTCGCACCCAGCGGAAGATCCAGAATATAGAATCAATATTACTCTTAACAATAGTAATAGAAACAACAATGAATAACAACCAATTATCGGGCTAGGAACGAACCCTCCTAGGTCTTCTATACATTTATTTATACATCACATGACTAAGAAAATCATAGACCGAAGCCTAGGTGTCAAAACCCTAGATCTAAAACCATAGGTCCACTTGACCCATGTTTTCAGGGCTTTGCCAGCCTATCCTTGCTCCTTTTCCACGAGGTGCTCCAAAGTATCCATTGGTGTATTTTTCCTCTTGCTGAGTTGTCCACGATCCATATTCTTTGATGCTTTATCTTCCTTGATATTCTCTTTCAATGACTTGCTTTTCCTTACTTTCCTCTTTCTTTTCTGCTTCTTTAACCAATTCAACCCTTCCTCAGTTTATGTGCCTTCCGCATCGTTCGTACTTCACGTTTCTTCCTTAATATTCACTTTCTTACATATCCAAGGGCCAACAGGCCCCCAAAACACACATGTGACTCATCCCGAGTCACTGCAAGATTGATCCTTCTATACTCTTCGACTGCAGACTGCACGAAGTAGCCTGCTGTTTTCTTCTCTGTCCCTCCCCATCTTATGTAGACTATCTTTTCTATGTCTGGTACCCAATTTCAACTGCACCTGGTACCTAGAACCTTCTTTCTTTGCTTTTACTGAGAGTTGCGAGGAAGTTGGTTTTCATAATATAGCTACAACCTGCTCCTAGTCACTAAACCATCCTTCCATTCTCCATTCAATGTCTTCAACTACGCAGCTCTACCTTCTGTAACATAGGAAACTTCAAATGGCCCAAGCCAATGTGTTCTAAACTTCCCTTGATGCTTCATGAACTTGCTGTCATATAACAATATCAAATCTCCTTGCTTAAATGCTTTCTTCTTGATATGTTTGTCATGGTAAGCCTTTTCTCGTTCTTTTTGTACCTGATGATAAAATCTTGCAATAAATATATCTTCCTTTAGTTCAATCAACTGTGCGATCCTGTCTTGAATAGTGCCTTTGTCATCCATACCTATAAGTGTTGCAATTCTTAAACTAGGAAACAAATATTCCATAGGTACCATTGCTTCTAATCCATATACCAACTTAAAGGGAGTCTGTGTAGTTAACTTTTTGCAAGTAGTTCTATAAGCCCATAATACTGCTGGAATTCTCAAATCCCGATCATCTCTATTAACGCTGCAAATCTTGGTTAGCATTGTCTCCAATATCTTCTTGAAAGATTCAACTATGCCATTCGCATGTGGGTGGTATGGAGTACTCTTCTGATGATGAACTTCAAATTCCCAAGTCAAGGCTTCAATAGTTTTGTTGATGAAGTCTGTGCCTTGATCACTCATGAGAATCTTCGGGCATCCAAATTTGGTTATAATATCCTCAAAGATGAACTGTGTAGCTGTAGCTGAACTACAGTCCTTAACTGCTCTTGCTTCTTCCCATCTGGTCAAATACTTTGTAGTAGTGATGATGTATCTAGCTCCTGTGTGCTTTCCTGGTGGGTTGATAGGTCCCACAAAGTCAATGGCCCATTTATCAAATAATTTTAATGTTAATTGTGGTGCTATAGGAATCTCATCCCTTCTAGAAGGCTTTCCTACTCTTTGACATACATCGCAAGTGTTGGAGAAATTTCTTTTTTCAGCACACTAGTTCATTGGGAGTACAACTAGTTCAGTGGGAGTTAACTAACTAGTTCTATTTTAGTCTTTCTAATATTAGACCATCACTATTATGCATGCATTCCTAATTATAGGATTTCATTTCCTATATGAGTGAAGATCAATCACTCATTGATTACATAATAATATGCATTGATTCTCATTCTTCATTGTGTATCTCTCTTCCTTTTCTTGATAAGATTTTTTTGTGTATGCTTTAGCTAGATCTCTTGTGCAGGTTTCCATGAAACACTGACATGGTATCAGAGCTATGCTGCTTGGAGCAAGCCAGACAAGCCAAAGAATAAGGAAAATCGTAGTTTCAATGAGCTAAATCCGTGGTCGTACCTTTCAATAGTTATTTCTCCAAAAGTATTAATGTTTTGAGGAAACGACCCATTAAGGATGTAAATTGACCCATTCTGCAAGTGGGTTTTCAACCGTTTGGTGAGATTCCTCATCGTTTGCTCAGAAAGTAAGGCACAAGATAGCCTCCTCAAACTGATATGAATTCATGGTTGTACCTTTCAATAGTTGTTTATCCAAAAGTATTAATGTTTTGAGGAAACAGTCTACATGGAAAGTAAAACAACCCATTCTGCAAGTGGGTTTTGAACTGTTTGGCTATATTCCTCACCGTTTTCTCATAAATTAAGCCGCAAGATAGCCTCTTGAAACTAATACGAATCTTTGGTCGTACATTTCTATAGTGATTGCTCCCAAAATATTATGTTTTTGAGGAAACGGATCACAAGAGAAGTAAATCGACCAATTCTGCAAGTGGGTTTTCAACCGTTTGGTGAGATTCATCACCATTTGCTCAAAAAGTAAGTCGGAATATTGTCTCCTAAAATTGATACGAATTTTCACTTAAAGTGCCATTTCTGTCATGATTTCTTAATTTTTCACTTGCAGATTGAGAGTAAATTTTTAGGGGTTCTTACAAACAGTGGGAGAGATGGATAGGACAACTATTATATAGTCAAACTTGGTGGTAATACTCACACCTACAATTATTTTGATTGGAAGCCCAAGGGAGAATTCTAACTCAAAAGGAAAGGACTGTATAATTTGATGATGGCGAAAGAAACAGAGCCTACATCAACGCTTGAGAAGATGAGATGGGTGAACCGCAAGGATGAGGCCACAAGACTACTTCTTAAGTTAATCTCCACTAATTTATGGTTTCATGTTTCCGCATGAAAGACTCTAAATGAGATCTGGACCACCTTGGAAGGACTCTTTGGAAAGCAGGATGAGATGTGAGGTCATATTCTTGAGGTAGAGTTGAATACCTTAGACCCTAAAAGTTTTGATAATATACATGATTTCTTTACTAAATTTAAATCTTTGATTTTGGGCTTGGGTGAATGTGGTATTGACAAGTCTACACAAGAGAAACAACTTATTCTAACAATCTTCGCCAAACTAGGACCATAATACACTGTATATGTCTCCAATTTCCATTATGGCATATGTCTTTTTGGAACAAATTGGAAAATACCTACGTTGGCTCAATTCATTAAGTCTCTTACACAAAAGTAGACAAAACTCATACAAATGGGCCTAATGAAAGATATCAAAGCACATGCACTCACCATGCATGATGGAAAAGAGTCATCCAAATAGAATGGGAAGGAGGGATATTCCAAACCCTTTAATGATTCTTCAAGTTCCAAAGACTCTTCAGATTCCAAGAAGAAGAAGAAGGAAAATCAGTGCACTTATTGAAATAAATCGAATCATGAAGGATCCACATCCATGAAGAAACAAATCAATCTTATGGCACAGACACTTCAATAGAACAACCTTGGAAAGTTCATTCTAGAAGGAGTCAAGAAGCAGAAGGAAGAAGATCCTGCTCCTAAGAAAGGTAATCATCATGCTCTGGTTGCAATTCATTCCTCATCTGATTCATGGATTATAGATTCTAGTGCATCCCATCATATGGAAGCGAAAGATGAAGTTTTCTCTTCTTTGAGTCCATGCTCAAGACCCCCTATTCTCATGGGGGATGATACTCTAGTAGCAGTAGTAGGAGAAGGGAGAGTAGAACTCCACAATGGCAGTTTTGAGAATGTTCTACATGTTCCAAAGCTTTCTATGAATTTGCTCTTAGTTTATTAGATCACTCATAAAGGTAAAAATATTGAATTTACATTAGATTTAGTTTCAGTAATTTACATGCATGACAATTCCATCATTGCAATTGGTGAGGTGGATCACAAATAAAGGTTGTATAAATTTACTAAGTTTTTTGACGATGACTCCTCTATTCTACTTACACATAAGGAGAGTACTTTGCATGCACCTCCAGTGAAACATGCATATACTCTTGTTCTTCCATCAATTTCAGACATCAAAGATGATTCCATACACTCATATTTTGTACATGGAAATAAGCAGTTAGTAGAGCCAGATAAGAAGCCAGCACCAAAGCTTCAGAAGATGCCCAAGAAGGAACAAAACACACTTCAGACAATAGAAAACCTTGCAGGGAATCCATTGGATTCGAGGATGACTTGATCTCAACATGAGGAGCCTTTTCATGTACTTTCAGCTTCAGAACCTGCAATGACCATGCATTGTTATATGGATCAAACTATTGATCCAAAGAACTACAATAGGGTTGTGGGAAATCCATTATGTCAAGAAGCCATGCAGAAGGAGTATGCCTCACTCCTATAGAACCAGACTTGGCATCTGGTTCTACTTCCACTAGAAAGGAATATTTTCAGGTGCAAATGGGTCCACAAGATCAAGAGGTACCATGCTAGATAGGTTTCCAAAGGACTTCATCAAATCCATAAATATTTCTACATCTTCACGAAGACTTTCAGTGAGAATAAGTTTCAAACTTTGTGGGATCTTCTTGCAATGAAGAACACAGTTGCCTAGAAACTGCCATTTTCTTCTTTTGATACATAATCTTTTGAGGGGGGGTTGTGTTCCCATGTGGTTTTCCCTCTTTCCTTGTTTTTATTCAGTGTTCATTAGTTGCATTGTACATGAGTACCTAAAATGGCCTAGTAGCTGGGACTCATTTTTAGTCCATAGTGATGTTCAAGGGGGGTGTTGGAGAAATTTCTATTTTCAGCACACTAGTTCAGTGGGAGTAACACTAGTTCAGTGGGAGTTAACTGACTAGTTCTATTTTAGACTTTCTAATCTTAGGCCATCACTATTATGCATGCATTCCTAATTATAGGATGTCATTGCCTATATGAGTGAAGATCACTCACTCATTCATTACATAATAATATTCATTGATTCTCATTCTTCATTGTGTATCTCTCTTCCTTTTCTTGATAATCTTTGTTTCTGTATGCTTTAGCTAGATCTCCTGTGTAGGTTTCCATGAAACAATTATAGCAGTCTTTGTAATATTCCTTAGAATCCTTGTGTAAAGTAGGCCACCAAAGGCTAGCTTTGATAACCTTCTACGTTGTTGCTTTCCCTGGATAGTGTCCTCCTACGATGCCTTCATGTGTTTCCGCTAGAATTAATGATCTTTCTGCCTCCATAACGCATCTCCTCAAGATCTCATCTAGTCCCATATTATATAATTGTCCAACTATAAGTTGAATGTCAGCAGCACAGATGACCAATTGTTTCTTTTGAATGACTGTGTACTCTCAAGGTGCCATTCCTGTGGATAGGAGCTGAACTATCTCCATGAAGTGATCATCGAATTTTCTGATGGTCAACAATTGTGCATATGGAAGTGTATCCTCCAGGCTAGTAGGTTCCTCTTCATATTCCAACCTGGATAAGTGATCAGGTCCTTTATTCATTTTTCCTTGCTTAACTACAATCTCAAAGTCATACTCTTGGTAAAGTAGTATCCATCTGCATATTCTCCCCCCTAACACTAGCTTGTTGACTAAGTACTTCAATGCAAAATGATCAATGAACATCCTAAAATTTCCTCCCAGCAAATAGTGTCTAAACTTTTGCAATGCATATAACATATCCAAGCCTTCTCTTTCAGTGGTAGTATAATTCCTTTCAGTTGTAGAAATATTCCTGCTAGCAAAGGCTATGGGGTGGTCAATGTCTCATGCACCTAGCTGTGCTAAAAATGCTCCTAATGCAAGGGATGAAGCGTCGACATGAACATTGAACTCCTTACCCCAATCTAGAAAGACCAAGATAGGTGCAGTAACCATTTTTTTTCTTTAGTGTGTCGAAGCTCTGTTGGCATTCTTCTGTCCATTGGAACTTACTATATTTCTTTAATAGCTTCTCCATAGGTGTTTTTATCCATGCATAACCCTTAATAAACTTTCTATAGTATCCAGTGTGCCCTAATGTAGTGTGCAACTTCCTAACCAAAGTGGGAGGAGGTATATAAAAAATGATGGCAATCTTGGAAGGATCCACCAACAACCCCTGCTTACACACAATATGTCCTAGAAGCACTCCAAAGGGTGAAAATAAAATACTTTTTTTCATATTCAAGGCAATCTGACATTGCCTGCATTTATCTAACATTAATCTCAAGCATTCAATACGATCCTTCATTAGGCTAAAAACAATCCAATCATCAAATTATGCTTCCAAGAATTTGTGTAAAAAGTCCATAAATGCTTCGACCACCACCCTGGAAAAAATGGCTAGTGCATTCTTCAAGCGAAAAGGCATCACAATGTACAGAAATGAACCCCATTTTGTTCCAAATGTGGTCTTTTGTTTGTCCTCTTTAATAATTCTGATCTAGTGATAGCCTGAAAATCCATCTGTGAATGAGTAAACCTCATGTCCTCCTACATTATCTAGAGCTTAATCAGTAAAGGGTGTAGGAAATGGATCATGTAGGCATGCATCATTTAGTTTCCTTAAATCTACACAAATTCTGATTTCTCCTGACTTCCTGTCTTGGACCACCATAGGGTTGATCCATTCAAATTCTTCAACTGGTTCTATGATTCCTGCTTCCAACATTCTATCCAATTCAATTTTAACTTTTTGCTTATATTTGGGATTCAATCTTTAGTGTCTCTGCCTAATGGATCTTACATCTAGTCTCAGATGGATCTTCATTTCCCCCATGGGCCCTTTAATGCCCTTCATATCTATGAACTTGGTTGGAAATAAATCCTGATATTCGTCCAGTAGTTCTGTGATCTTATCAATAGTAGCATCATTCCAATAATCTCCAACATTTTCCAACTTAGGTGTTTGCTCTGTTCCAATATTAACCTTCTTAATTTTAATGGGTTGTCTAATAAAATGAAATTCAATCCCTGGCCCTTCTATGTCCCTCTGTCCTTCAGTTTCTACGATGTTTACATTCCTAGGATCATCATCTTCATCAACATTAATATTATAACAACCTTGTAATCTCTGAAGTGGTGTAGTCCATTCATCCTCTTCTTGCTCAAAAGGGAGGTCGAGTGCCTCCTCAAAGACCTTTTGTGTTACAATTTTTAAATCCTGATCTACTATAGGGTACTGAATCTCAAATAAAAATGTAGCTATAAAGTTCTGAGTCATTCCATACCATTCTGTAGTGATGAGGCACAGTTCTTCTTGAAGATACCCATTGATAGGTGTAGTGTCCAATGCGTTAATGAACTTATGTACCCACTGTTGGCAATGGAAATGGCATGCATTGGTATGGTATGAATTTCCTTTCCATTTCCTTGTATGGTATGCATTGGAAATGGTGTGGTATGGTATTGTATGGTATGCATTACCAATGGAAATGGTATGGTATGGTATTGTATGGTATGCATTTCCAATCGAAATGGTATGCATTGGCAATGGCAATGGTATGCATTGCCTTGCAATTGCATGGTATGCATTGACAATGGTATGGTATGGTATGGTATGGTATGGTATGCATTGGAAATGTAAATGGAAATGGTATGCATTTCCTTTCCATTTCCTTGTATGGTATGCATTGGAAATGTCAATGGTATGCATTGGCAATGGTATGCATTTCCTTGTCATTGTATGGTATGCATTGGAAATGGTATGGTATGGTATGCTATGGTATGCATTGGCAATGGTATGGTATGGTATGGTATGCTATGGTATGCATTGTCAATGTAAATGGTATGGTATGGATTGGAAATGGTATGCTATGATATGGTATGCATTGGAAATGGAGATGAAAATGGTATCCATTCACAATGGAAATTGTATGCATTTCCTTGCCATTTCCTTTTATGGTATGCATTGGAAATGGTATGGTATGGTATGAATTTCCAATGGTATGAATTGGTAATGATATGCATTGTCTTTCCATTGTATGGTATGCATTGGCAATGGTATGGTATGCTATGGTATGCTATGTTATCCAGTTTCGTTGACACTGGTATGGTATGGTATGGTATGCATTGGCATGGTATGGTATGGTATGGTATGGTATGCATTGGCATTGGTATGGTATGGTATGGTATTGGTATTGGTATTGGTATGGTATGGTATGGTATGGTATGTTGTGCCTTGTCTTCGTATGGTATGGTATGGTATGTCGTGTCTTGCCTTGCCTTGGTATGGTATGCCTTGCCTTGCCTTGGTATGGTATGGTATGGTATGGTATGGTATGCCTTTCCATGCCATTCCTTGCCTTTCCTTGCCTTGCCTTTGCTTTCCATGTCTTGTCTTTCCATGCCATGCCTGTCCATCCCATGCCTCGCCATGTCATTCCATGCCATGTCATGCCATGCCATGCCATGCCTTTCCTTTTCCATGCCATGCCTTTCCATACCATTCCATTTGTTTCCATGCCATGAATTTCCATACCATTTCATGCCTTTCCATGCCATTCTTTTACATACCATTCCATTCGTTTTCCTTTCCCTAGCATGGCTTTCCATACAAAAAAGAATTCCAATTACACTTGGACAAATTTGTCTTCTAATTCCAAGTAGACACAAGAATATACAA
The DNA here is from genome assembly GCA_009831015.1 of Picea engelmannii. Taxonomy (NCBI): domain Eukaryota; kingdom Viridiplantae; phylum Streptophyta; class Pinopsida; order Pinales; family Pinaceae; genus Picea; species Picea engelmannii. The sequence continues at coordinate 587,234 of ML784702.1, read as the reverse complement.
ACAACAATTCCAATTGCACTTGGACAAATTTTTCTTCCAATTCCAAGAAGACACAAGAAGATCTAAACAAGAATTCCAATTGCACTTGGAAAATGTTTTCTTCCAATTCCAAGTAGACACAAGAATATACAAACAACAATTTTGATTGCACTTGGACAAATTTGTCTTCCAATTCCAAGAAGACACAAGAAGATACAAACAACAATTCCAATTGCACTTGGACAAATTTGTCTTCCAATTCCAAGAAGACACAAGTAGATACAAACAACAATTCCAATTGCACTTGACAAAKTTGTCTTCCAAATTTTCCTACAATGGTCTTGCAATAGCACAAAAGTCTCTATGAATCTAACAAGAACACTAAAATAAGTAAAACATGTCTCTACGGACTGTTTTTGTTTGAAGTTGTCGCGCATTTTTTTAGACATGAGATAGATGAGGTGGGGTGTGCTTGACACCAAACAATTCCCAGTATCAATGTGTGTGTGTTCCTAGAACGCATGCACACTAAAGTGCGTGTGCGTGTGCATGCATTCTAGGAATGTGTGCGCTCATGCTGAGCATAAAAGACCAACAACTACAACTCAATCAAGTCATAGGAGTGCATGTGCGCTCTTAATGCAATGGATAGAGAATTTAATATACACCAAACATATTTATGAATATATATGTATAGGGGTATGGAGACAACTAAGGCCTAAGGGATTAGGATTGAAAGTGTTTTCAAGGATAGAGAAATCATAGATGATTTTAGGGGCGAAATTTCGCTCATGGGCGAAATTAAGCGGCCTCCAATTTTTTATTGGGCGAATTTTTTGTATTAGAGTGATTTTTTTAAACTTATATCACTAGCCCGTAATTTATTTTAGGGGAAAAATCATGTATAGGGTTAGCCCATGTTTTTAGGAGGGATAGAGGAAAAAAAATTATATTTCGCCCCTGAAATTTGGAGGGACAAGCTTGCATTAGCCAAATTTCTATAAATATGGAAATTTTTGATAGCATCTTCGCCTTGCCATTTGGTAAAATCRRGGTTTATGGTTTAATTYKCCCCGATTTTGTGGTATGGGCACTCAGTAGCTATCCCACCTGGTATAAATYGTATGGGATCTACCCATATATGCATTCCCCRGTTTACCTTTCATATCTTCRTGYTTATTTGGATTTCCCCTTTGGGCCTTGACGRAACGAAGGTTTACCTTTCATATATTCRTGCTTATTTCCCCTTYGGGCCTTGAYRGARYGAAAAAAAGGGAAAGAGAATCRAGATGTSAGTCACTGTCCTTTGTTTCCATCAAGCAAGTGGTGTTACRGTGTAGYTGCGACCYGCCTGTCYAGAGACTCGAGAGGTGCTTTAATTGGAATCTATTTGCWMAAMTTTGATGTTGATTTATGATGTCAAAGCTTGTTCAYGAGGCTAAGGGAAATGGTTTATCAACCACACTGGAAGTAAACTAGGTGTGAAAATTCCTTTCTCTTTAGTTTCTTTTGTATTTTGTTAATGGAAATAATGTGGTTTGCATCTAATACCTTAAAGAGGTGTTGCATTAGTTTATTTTATTAAAAAAATTCACATTTGAACATAGCTCGAAGGTGGATCTCTTTGAGATCCCTTCCTTCATAAATTTCTATATTAATTTCTATCCATTTAGGGACTGTTGTAGCATATATTTTGCAGCTTGGTTTTCCCATAAAACATTGTTTAAGCAACGCTGAGTCTTCCCCACTGACCGAATTTGCCCAATCTAGAATCCATGCATTTGTCCTCCCTTTCAACCAATGTAAAATATATAAAAAAAAATACATTATTTATTTTCTGGTTTGCAAATTTGGAAATTACAGTTGAAATAAATAGAAATTAGATTTTCTATAAGTCTAGGAAAGCTTTCATTTCATCATTTTTAACTAGACTTATTTCTCGTTTTCATAAATATGGAATTTGTGCTACAATCTCCTTAGAAACCATATTTATTATATGTCATAGATGCCCTTTCCATTCCTTATACCTTTGGACTTAGTTTTCTTAGGGAATCCCCCTTTGTGTTGGAGGAAAACTAGCCTAAAGTGATGCAAAACACTACTGAGGTGACAATGGATATTTTTCCAAGTTGCCCTTAGTGTCTCACTTGGTGATTGGTAATTTTTCACCTCAAGTGAGAATTTGGAAGGTGATATTTTGGCACTATTTCCAGGGATAAAGTCCATTTCCCCAATTCTTGAATTTCATATTCATAATATTGATGAGCCGAGTTGAAATCTTATTGTAAAAGCTCATCTTCTGACTCCACAAAATGAAGTTTTTCCTAAGAAGTAATATACAAGAAAATATTCCCCAGATGGGGTGACAATCGGAGCCACTTGTCCAGAGGAGAAACCAGGAGATAACCACCATGGCGTCAACCACGTGACGGACATGTGCCTCCCCCTCCCTCCACCTTAATGTTATTAAATCCACTTTGCATGAGACAGGGTGCCATTAATCTTAGTGCACCCTTCTTTGGCTATCTGTCCCCTCGATGGACCAGCGCCATTTCTATGCTTTTACTCTACATGTGTGTTGGTTTAATGGATGGAACCAACTCCTCAGTTATGAATTGCACCAGATGTACTGTATGCCTCATTCTCATGTGGATAATTTCTCCATAGCTCGACCTTCTGCTCAACTACTCCTATGCCTGTTATCGTTATCTCCTGGTTGTTTCCGCCCTCATTATCTCTCAGAGATGCCAAGACAGAGGGGGAAGTCCAAATGAGGCTCAGCATGGCAGCCCAGCCGACTATGTCTGGCCCTCCGCCCCCCACCCGTAACCTCCCACAGTTCCTCCTCCTCCTTCTCCCTGGTGCAGTAGAGTCATAGTCCCGCCCTCTTGTCGTCTTTTATTTATAGGTTGGAGTGGTTGGATTTCTTCGGTACTTCTCTGGGATTTCACCCAGGCCCCCTGGGAGATTTGGCCTCCGCTTCACAGTCAGTACCAGTGGCTCCTCCCAACTCGTTGTCCCAATCACCCTCCTAGTCGCCCCATGCCCTGCTACTCGGTGCTCACTCTCAGAGTGATGGCCATGAAGCAAGATAAGGTTCACTTCAGCAGCCTCACTCCCACGTCGACCCTGAATTTGAAATGCAAATAGGCCTTGCACTGCTGTAAGGCTTGGTCTTTGAGCTACGCCAGGACTTGGATGATCTACGGTTTCACTTGGTCCTTGGATATTCTGGATCGAAAAGAAACAGAATTCCTGCAATTTCTTTTAGCATTGCAGGATGCCCACCACCCCTCAGCAGGTGAGTCACACACAGCGGAGGTTGAGCCACCATTCTTGGAACCAGCTCCACCACTTGGGACCTCGGAGAACACTGCACCAGTCAAGGAGGAGGATGCGCCACTAGTCCTACATGAGGATGCAATGCAGGAGGACGTGACACCGGTCGAGGAGGAGCCAACTCCTCTCGAGGACCTGACACTCTGCCCCACCACAGACGCGTGGCAGCACTACAACCCCACCACTTGACATGCAAAGGTGGCTCTTTTATTTTTCTCTGTTGGAGGGTCGTATAACGGTTTTTTTCCCTCATGGATGCTATAGTGATAATATGTGTCAATTTATGTCTATGTCAATTACTGTCAAGATGGTCACTTGCACGAACCCGAATTTCGCTTTTTTGTTATATGTTAGTAGAAAGGTCAAGTTGTAATATTTTGTTGTTAAGACTTGTAGAAGTTTTTCTATGACTGGAAGTTTAAGACTTGAACTATGGAACTGTTCATTTGGCTGAGCTGGTTTCCCCTTGGGGAAGCTCAGTGTTTATAGCCTGGAACAACAGGAAGATTTTGTAATCTTTGATTTTGGAAGGTTTTATATATATATATATATATACAAGAAAATATTCACAAGGATTTGTTCACTTGATCCCATAAACTAAGAGATATTATAGAAGAAGGGTAAAAAAATTAGCCCATGATTGTAGAATTCAAACAACCAATACATTGACATTGTTGAAGATATAAGGTGTTTGTTTGAAAGCGACCTTGGTTCTCCTAGCATAGTCATCATGGTTGCACCTTGGTTGGATGAAATTTACAAGCCCCTTAACTTTACAAACATCAATGTGTATCCTCATGATATACCAAATAAATCCATAAACAATTTATCATAATTCAAGGGGAACCATGTTGTATCTACTTGAAATCACTGGAATGCTTCCATGAGTATGATCGTCAAGCATTGTATTGGGCATCTAGATCTTCTGATGAAGTTGTGTGTTGTATCCTTGGAATAATATGCCATGGATTGGTTTATTAGGTATCGGATAATAACATTAGCACCAAGGATCAGTGGGAGAGTGTCTTCTCTAAAAAATGGAGAGACCGTAAAGATAACAAGTATTTATTGGTTTCCCTCGATGGTGTTAAGATAAATAAAAATGAAACTGTAGAAGAGTTCAACAATAGGTTTAACCAAATAGTGCAAAGATTGCATACATATATTAAACCTCCAAAGACAACC